>OZ005650.1:111283933-111883933 GCA_963930645.1 Salticus scenicus | reverse complement strand
AGAATCTGTCGTGCCTAGGGAATCCAGCCGACGATTCTTGTGTGAGAATAGTTAGTGGTCGACAGAGAGCAGCCGTCGACAAGATCAGTATTGGTGATATAAGTTACCTTCTATTTTATGCTTTGTTGAAGTTATTCCCTGAGGTCATTTGAGAGTTAAAACTGAGTTAGCCCAACACCCGCCTTGAAATTGGTCATTAATAAATTTTGTTATTTTGTATCTAACTTTGTCTCGTTCTTCTTATTATCTAATTAAGTAATTAAGCTAATCTTTCAGATTAAGATTGAGGAATTGAGATTATGGCAGACACTTATTCCTCACAAACTGTATACAATTTGTTAAAAGTTCACACAGCCCAATAACACTTAAAAGAACATGTAAAAAATCGCAAACTCAAGAATTAAAAAGAAAAAGTAAAATTAAAGATAACACCTATAAGGACGTATAAATAATATCAAACTCTATATCAAAAAATAGGAATAAGTATACCTTTAAAACTTCAATCAGTAAAGTCATCTAAAAATATAAAAATAAGAAGAAAAACAATAAGTCTATTATTGTTGCTTACATAACAATTGCAACAGCTAAATTTTGAGACAAACTTTCAGTGTAGCCACGAGGCTAAATACAGTTAATCTTGCAGTTAAAATTATAATTTTAATTAAATTCTATATTTTAAGATTCAAAATAAAATTTAAGGTTTAGAAAGGGAGAAATATCGAGGATTTCTGCTTGCCATTTCTTGGGGCCATTCTTCTATCATTGAAGCCTGACATATATGACTGATGTATTAATGGTCATAACTCAAATTCTTAAATTCTCAAATTCTCAAATTCTTCGTGTATATGTATATATATATATATATATACACTCGATATATACACAGAATATGTATTCGGTATATACATTTTTGTACTATTTTAACTACATAACCTAGATTTATACTAATCTAACGAGATTATTTTTCTCATAAATGTATCGCGTGACTTATATTACAGAACCATTCATTCTTGAATCAAATAATAATTCATTTTCTCCGGGATTTATATATATATGTATATATACTTAAGCGTTACTGAATATAGAATTACATTTATTTTTCTTTTCCTTATAATAAATAGAATATTAAATATTTTTTCAATATGTTTCTTTTTTTCTCCTGTGAATGATTAAATATGCATGTGTTGGAAATTACTTTTTCTATATTTGATAACAATGATTCTTATTATATAAATGATATATCTGATGTTTCATTTTAGTGTCGCGCATTCATTATTATTATTATTATTATTATTATTATACCTTACTCTTATTCACTAAATCACAAAATTAATTCAGTTTTAGCTTTTTATGAAATGCCTATAGATATTTGTTCATATTTTTGATGTTAATAATTGCAGATATTCATTTTTTTCGTAAGTGCATGTTTTATTGTATACATAAAAAAAATAAGTACTAATTTATCAATATGAAATTCTAATTATCTGAAGAAAAATTCGAGACTGAAGAAAGTAAATAAAAATTACAATAATGCATAATTGATAATAAATTCAATACTACTTCTATATCTTTATATAAATTTTTAAGTAGATTTTAAGTGCACGCTTATTTATTCTCTCTCTTTCTCTCTCTCTCTCTCTCTATATATATATATATTCATATCATTTTACCTTATACTGTAAAATATTTACAATAAAATATTCTATTTTTTACTACAGACGTAATTTTTTTAAAGACATATTCAAAAAGAATATAAAATGGCATCACGGGAAGGCTGTTTGAAACGATATTATAAGACACAATTTTATTTTAAAATACAGTTTATACAAAATATGTCGAAATATTTGCCGCTGGAAATTGATTTTATGAAAGAAAAAATATATTTTATTGACAAAAGAAATTTTAAACAAATCGACTGAATATTATATTTTCTTTATGTTTAGCTGTATCTGTTGATAATAATGAAATATTTTCTTGAAATATAGTCTATAAATTAAAGTAGATAATGTGTATGATTCAAAAATGTTATTTCAAAAATATTTAACTTAGTATAAAAATTCATTTATTAAGATTAAATAAAAATTAATTATAAAGCAGATTTAAATTTTTAGTCAGATTTAAAACATTTTTAAAATCATTTAAATGTTTTTTTTTTAATTGTTTTAAAAAATGCAATTTTTGCGAAAAAAAAATATATATATATATATATATATATATATATCATCCATTTCACATAAGAAATATTTGAAATATTGTCTAGGGAAGACTGGGGCACATTGGACTTAGGGGCAAAGTGGACCACCCCTATTTAAATCTCTTAATATTTAACTCTTTTAGTTTATATTGAGAGTCATAGATGTCAGCATGGTACTACTTGTATGCATCCAAATATCCACATGGTAAATGCTAAGTAAGCCATTTTATACAATTTTTATGTTTTGAGCTGCTCAAAGTAATTTTTCAAGTTTGAAATTTTTTTTATTTTATCAGGACTGAAATATTTACTACAAGTATTGGATAGTTGTTAAGAAAAGGTAAGATATTGTTGTTTTTAAATTTATAAAAATTATTAGCAATTTATAGTCTATACATTTTTTTAATATTATTATTTGTTTTGTCTGGACATGGGTCACAGTGGACCACCTCCACATGGGGCACAGTGGACCGCCTTTCAATGTAACTAAAAGTTCAAATTATATTTAATACCTTATTTATTTTAGTTAAATTTACATATGCAAATATAATTTGACTCAAAATAATTAATAAAAAAATAATCTTAACGTTATATAAAAATACATTTCTGAAAAGGGAAAATAGTTGAATAGTAGTATAATAATTATGAATATCTAAATTAAATAACTATTTGAATTGTTTAACATTAAAAAAATAAATAAAAGGATTATGTGATATAATAAATAGTAGGTTATATAAATTTATTGTTGTTGTTTTTAGAAATAACATGTAAAAGATAAAAGTAGACTAATTTTAGTTAAACTTGTCTCACAAATATAATGTAAAGTATTAATATCTCAAAATAATTAATAAAAATGTTTCAATAGTAATATAATGTTTAATTATATATTTCATAAATTTTATAACTATATAACATTAATAAACAAATTAAAAATATATCTTATTGTTTTTAGTGATGGCACGTAAAAGACAAAGGAAATCTGATGTAGGATTCTTCCTCTAATTTGATTTCTTATTTATTTTGATTACCTTTAAATTTTGGTAGTTTTATTTCATGAAAATGTTCGAATTATGTTATTTAGACTAGAATTGCATAAGAAACTAATTTTAGAAAAAAAAGAGTAATTTGTATGAATTGTACATGAACAACAGAGGTTGGTCCACTGTACCCCGGGTTCTGGACCACTGTGCCTCGGTGATGGGACACAGTGGTCTACATTGTGAGTGCACACAATTTATTTTTTTATTCGTGATGTATTAGAAGTATTGTTACAAAAAATTAGGACATGTCAAGAAAGGTTTAAAGAACGTTTGCTAATTTTTTCAAGTATCTTACTTTTATATTTTTGGTGAAAAAAAAATTAAAAGTGTAAAAGTGGTCTACTGTGCCCCGGTCTTTCCTATATAACAAATCTATATTTATTTTTTTTTAATATACTTAACTATTCAATTAATGATGTTATGTGTAGAACAATGAAATATACTCTTTTCATATGCATTAAAAAAAAAAAAAAAAAAAAAAAAATACCTATGTAAAAATTTTTACTAAAATAATTAAAATAATCTTTTTTTTTTTTTTTTTTATATTTAAGAATTATTAAAAGGAAGCCAATAACACAAGAACTATATCCATATCTATTTTATACTCTTTCCAAGCAATTAAATTTTAAAATGATTCGAGAGAAATCAAATTTTAATTAGGTAATAAACTCTTCTTTGGCTTTAAAAGAGTAATCACATATCATTAACCAACTCATCTTTTTAATGGAACCCTAATTACAAACTGAAATTTTATTAATCAAAAACAAATTCTAGATTTTCTCACATATAAATATATTTTTTTTTTTTAATTTTTATTTGTCTGTTACAAACAACAGTGAGATTTCAGTTTTTATTAAATATCTTTGATATATATATATATATATATATATATATTTTTTTTTTTTTTTTTTTGGGGGGGGGGGGACTATACATTAAAAGAAGAACGTTACATATATATATATATACATAAACTCTTACTTTTACACTCAACAATTACCAAAATGAAGCCGTTAGCACAAGACTATTTACAACTGTTTGTAAGAAAGTAGATAGAAAAAAAAAAAAAAAAAGAGATTCAACAGCAGTCAGCAAGTTTCTTTCAAAGGAATCTTTTCTTTGACACTTAAGAATCATTTCAGGTTATTATTTTTCTTCTCATCATAAAGTAAAAGGCCATTCATAAAAGTTTTTTTTTCTTTAAATACATACGAAAAGAAGAAAAACAATTGAATTGGAAAAGGAATGATTTCTAAAAATAAAATTTTCTGGAAGTGAGCCAAATGTTGAACAGACCGGAAAAACAATGTAAATTAAGCATCCCATAGCGTTCTTTATTTAAATATTATGCATTACAAAGATATTTATTAATGCGCCTTTTTGATAACAGAATTGTAACTCAAAATTTACAATTAAAATCTATTTTACGATCACATCATTATATGTTTTATTTATTATTATTTTAAGTGGTCATTAGGTTTTTTGTTCTTGTTTTTTTTAATTCCTGTAACATAACGTTTCCACATAGTTATTTCTTATCTTGATTTAAGAAGACCTGGCACATTTACTTGACAACACTGAAGTAAGTTTAATGTAAAAGCTTATATTTACGTTTGACTTAATATTAATAATTTGAACTATATTAGGTGTGTTCAATAAAATATATATTCAAGTAACCATTTTTAGGGTTTTTGATATATATTTTACAGCTTTGAAATATTTAGATTACGTTTTTTTAATCTGACTTTCTTTACATGATCTTCAAAATGCTTAAAATTCTGCAGATTTTTAAGGAAATACTTAATTTTTTTGGGTGTTTAATAGAACTTATTTAAAAGAAATAGGGACGTTTTTTGAAATATCTTTAGAAGAAAACATATTAAAAATAAAAATATAAAAATAAGATTATGTTTCATTTTGTAGATTTTTACATAGTCATGTACATTATTACATTTTTTTTTTTTTCTTTTAATCTAGAACTAAATAATAAATTTCTAAATTCATCCATTATCTTTTAAGTACATTTTAATAAACATTAAAAAAAAAAAAAAAAAAAAAAAGAATATATATTCTTAAATATCTGGAAAATGTTTAGTATTTTGAAAATCGTGAATATACTATGAAAACAGAGGAAACATAATTTAAATATTTAAAATCTGTAAAAAAAAAAAATATATCAAATACCATACGAAATGTTAACTGGATGTATACTTTATTCAATAAACCTAATATAGCTCAATTTATATATATTAAATGGAAATATAAGCTTTTATATAAAATCTACTTCACTGGTAGAAAATACCCATTATTTTATAAAGCTAGTACGCGTGATGTACCGGGTTCGATCGATCACAGGTCGCGCTCGTTGGCCTGGCCGTTCGGAGTTTTCTGTGGTTTTCTTCACCACTTGCAAAAATACTGCTAGAATCCTTCAGAAAGACCCCCACGGAGGGAGCTCCCCTCCGGCCTAGGACCCTAATGCAGTCAATAGGCCTAACCCTCCACAACCAAACCCAATCCTTAATTTTATAAATACTAATATCGTTAATTAAAGTAATAGCGGTGAAGCCGTTTTAAAAGAAATGTGAATCTCACATGTTTTTTTATTAAATTATAATTAGTATACAGTAAAATTCTCTCTCTCTTTTTTTTTTTCTTTAATTAGCATGTCAAAGAAATAATAGGCAAAATATTAAGCCAGTACATACATGTTTACAGAAGTATTTTTAAAGTTTATCTTAAGGATGCGTACTAGAATTTATGAAAATGATGTTAATTTGCATATTTATGTTGTTTACGTGTATGCTTTTGTTTAAGTGTGCATATGAATATTATTTTTTACAAGAATATGCATATGCACGCCCACAGCTCATATACGTGATTAAAACTCTTCATTTAGAATATAAAAGAAAGAGAATATTAACTTCACAAGAAAATTTAAATATAATTATTATTTTTAAATGTGAGTATTATTTTTAAATTCAAATATTGGTATTTAAATAATAAACTACATTTTAAAATTTGCATTTCCCTAACTGTGTAAATATAGGATAACACAAAAGTGCAAAAAAATAATATTTTATTGCATATATTTTTAGTTATGTATTTTTTCTTTGGGTTTACAAGTCTTATAAATGCTGCATTTTATACTATTTCATTTAATGTGCAAATTTTCGTTTAATTTTGTTTATTTTATTAATTTTTGGCTTTATAAACTTTCGTTATTTTAACCTTTTCTAGTGTATATCTATATACACAAAATCATTTGTCCTGAGTGAGTGAGCGTGTGATTCATCATCGCCCAGCCAAAACCCCAGAACCTAGAAGCATAAGGTTTTGTGACAGTGTTCCTTCTGTTACGTAGACATACACTGAGAAGCGATTTTATAAAATTCGCACCCCAAAAGGGGGAGAGAGGGCAAAACGGGATTTCAGAAAATCTTTCATATCTCAAACAAAAAACAGATATCCGTAAAAAATTTGCTTTAAATATAGCTAACACAAACATCTAAAATCAATTTCTCGAAATTTAGAAATTTTAGAAATTCGGTTCCCAAGTGGGGGGAAGGGAGCAAAACGTGATTTCACATGCGCAAACGTGATTTCACATAATCCTATATATCTCAAAAAAAAAAAAAAAAAAAAAAAAAAACAGATATACGTGAAATATTTACTCTAAAATATAGCTAATACAAATACCTGAAAACAAATTTCTGGAATCTCATAAATTCAGCTCCTAAAGGGGGGAGGAGACAAAACGAGATTTCAACTAATCATTTATATCGCAAGGAAAAAAAAAGATATGTGTGGGTTTTTTTTTTTTTTTTTAATATAGTTCACACAAATATCTAAAAAGAATTTCTGGACTTTTAGAAATTCGTTCCAGGTGGGGCGGGAAGGGGGTGCCTATGGGCAAATAATAAAATAGAAATAGAGTTAGACTGTTCAAAATTGGTAGGGATACGTTTTAGAGGCCTGCAATTCGAATGAGGATATTTTCGAATGTGTAAAGTTATTACAAGACGCGGGAAGGGGATGGCGAAGGGACAAAGGGGCAAAATAATAAAAAAAACATAGTTCAATCGTACAAATTGATACATGGAAGTTTTTGATATCTACAACAATCTACTTCGAACATTGCGAATATGTTCGAATTTGTAAAATTTTTAGGAGAACCGGGAAGGGAGGGGGGGCGATAGGGCAAACAATAAAAATAGAGTTAGACCGTTCAAAATTGGCACGTATAGGGTTTTGGGACCTACAAATCGAATGCAGATATTTTCGAAAGGGAAAAAAAATATATTAGGATGGGCGGGAAGGAGGTTGGGCGAATAGGCAAAAATTAAAAAATAAGAGTTAGAGCGTTGAAAATTAGTATTATTAGGTTTAAAAGCCCAAAAACGGTGGAGTGTTCGCATGGTAACTTACTTCGTCCATTTTTTTTTACAAGTTGCGGCCACTTGAATATTTGTCATAATGATAACTTTTGTAATATTGACTCAAATTTTGCCAAATTCGGATAGTGGGTTTATCATTCAAATATCTCAGATAAGTTCACTACGCATTCACTCTGATTTTTTGTTTCCAAATGGTGGCCATTTGAAATCACGTTGCCACTTGAAAATTTCTTATCACGATAACTTTTGAAGTATAATGAATTAGTTTGAACCAAAGTTGGACATTTAACTCATACAAATATCTTGGATGATTTCACTGAGAAAATTGCTCCGCCATTTTATTACCAGGTTGCAGTTTTTTATACTGTCACTTGAAAATTTATCATAGCGATAGTTTTCGAAATACTGCAGTGATTCGAACCAAAATTAGACAGTGAACTTATAATTTCAATATATTGGATGAGTTTCCTGAGCAACTTGCTCCATCATATTGTTTTCAAGTGGTGGTCATTTGAAAAATTTCTATTACTATAACCCCCCCCCCCCCCCCCAAAAAAAAAAAAAAGGGAATTATTAATTAAATATCTGTGATTTCAGTTGGTAAGTTTCTCCGCAATTTTGCTTCGAAGTTGTTGTTTTTTTTTGTCACTCGAAAGCTGCCACTTGAGAATTGGTTATCACCATAACTTTTGAAATTCTGAAATTATTCAAACCAAAGGTGGACACGGACAGTCGACGTATCTTATAAATATCTTGGATTAGTTCACTGAGACAACTTGGTTGGTCATTTAAATCCCAGTGGCAGCCACTTAATTTGTCAACACGATAACTTTTGAAACTCTGAATTAATTCTAACTAAATATGTACAGTATACTTATCTCACAAATGCATTTAATATATTTGTTTGTCAACTTGTTCCGGCATCTTGTTTCCAAGTACCGGCCACTTGAAAATTTCAAATTCATATGAAAAGATATTTATAAACTGATTTTCTTAAAACTCCATATGTGCATAGCCCGCATTAAAATTTCTTTTAAAATATTTAAAAGTCATTACGTTTCGTAGTTAAATTAAATTTTAATCACATTAAAAACTGAGACAGACAATATACACTAAAAATATACAATTTAAAACATTAAAAACACAAAACAAAAATTTTTTTAAACGATTGGAGCATTTTACAGGCTCCTAATCAGTAAGAAACATTTAAATGTAAATGCAGAGAAGAACAACAGACTTCCATTAAGTGAGTATAGCGTATTCATCGGGAACTGCGCATGCCTCATTAATCATGCATTTTCCACCCCTTAATGAGGCATGCGCAGTTCCCGATGAATACGCTGTACTCACTTAATGAAAGTCTGTTGTTCTTCTCTGCATTTACATTTGATGTTTTTTACTGACGAGGAGCCTGTAAAAGGCCGTTTAATTTTTTTTTTTTTTTTTTTTTTTTTAATGTTTTAAATTGTATATTTTTACTGTATATTGTCTGTCTCAGCTTTTAATGTGATTAAAATTTAGTTAAAATTTCTACCAAGTCTAATAATAATTTGTAGCAGTCATTTTGGTTCAAAACGGCGGCTACTTTATAAGAAAAAAGAAATCAACCGACCATTCCAAGTAAGCTGGAAAGCCTTTCTTTTTTTTATTTGAATATATTTACAACATTACATTTAATTACTAGTTAATTTATTTTTTCGACCATCAAAATTGAATGAAATAATTCTTGAGGTGAGTAATATCTTCACAATAATTTACACTTTCACGAAAAAATTCTCTGTGTATGTGTTACCGACGCCTTGCTCTCTAGTATTACTAATTAAATACTCTAAAAGAAAACTTATTAGGTTAAGTTCCTGGTTTATTGGGAATCACTCTACGGACATAAGCTCTATAAAAGTTAAACTGAAATTCATCTTCTTCTTCTTTTATTTATTTATTTATTTTTTTTTTTTTTCCAATGGTGAAATATTATATTAAAAAATGCACTATCATTACATGAACTGGCTAACAACGAATCATTTTCAAAATATTTGGATTAATATCTCAGAGGCAAGGCTTAATTATGGAGTTTATTGCAATTAATTTCATAAATGAAGAAAAAAAAAAGTCTGATAAATAAGTGCCAAGTTTAATATATTTTCTATTTGTACATTTACAATAAACATTTTAACAAAAAGCATGGATTAGAAATAAATGAAACTGTCTGCATTATACCTTAGGTTTTCCAAAAAGTGCTAAATTTAATGCTAATCCAGGAAACGTAAATGTTACATTAAAGATGCAATATGTATTACATAGTTATTTAAATTTTTACACCTTATATTTTTGAAAATAAAATTTTTTTTATATACAGATATAACATTAAAATTTTTAAAATCTACTTTTTTGTCCAAAAACATCTAAATTTAAGCCAATTCAGGAAAACTTGAATTTTTCCCACTTTTTCGACAAATATTTTTGGAACTTATTAGATCACAGTAACAATTATTTATGAAATTAAAATTAAAATTAAAATTAAATTATTAAATAAATAAAAATCGTGATGCACATAGTTTGTAAGAAGTATTGTAACTAATGCTAAACTAATCTTTAATCTTTATTAATTAGATAACAAATAATTTCATTTTTATTTTTATTTTTCATTTTTATACGTTGTATATGCATTTTACATATGTATTATTTTTAACTTCATAACCTAGATTTATACTAATTTGACGAAATTATTATTCTTTTAAACACATCGCGTGACTTTTATTTATCTTACGGGATCTTTCATTTGGATCAAACATTAATTTATTTTTTCCTGTATTTATACACACACACACACACACATATATATATATATATATATATATGAATGTATGTATAAAATTAAATACTACTGAATATAGATTTAAAATTATTTTTCTTTTCATTATAATAAAGATAATATTAAATATTTATTCAAATCTTTCTTTTTTTTTATCCCATAAATGATTAAACACGCATGTGTTGGAAAGTATTATTATTATATATATTTTTTTTTTTATAACGATGTTTTTTATCATTTAAATAATGCTTCTGACCTTTCTATTTAGTGCCGCTTATTCTGCTTATTATATATATATATTAACTTAAACTTATTCATTAAAACATAAAATTGGTTCAATTTAAACTTCACATGAAATGCATATTGATATCTGTTTATATTTTGGAGATAATAATTCAAGATATTAATGTTTTTTGGCAAGTGCATGTTTTATTGTATACATAAAAATATAAGTACTAATTTATCAACATGAAATTTTAGTTTTCTAAAGAAGAAATAGAGATTGAAAAAAATAATAAAGCTTACAATAATGCATAATATATAATAAATTCTATACTACTTTTATACATTTGCATAAAAATATAAAAGATTTCAAGTGCACGCTTGTTTATACTTTTTTTTATTCACATCATTTTACCTAATTTTTCCTTATATTGTAAAATATTCACAATAAATTATTCTGTCTGTTTCTGTTTTAAAACTATTATTCAGAAAGAGTAAAAATTTAAAATGGCGTAAGAGTATGGATTTTTTTTTTTTTTTTTTTTTTTTTTTTTTTTTGTAAATGATGTTATATGATGTATTTGTATCTTAAATTACTGTGTATACAAAATATATCAAAGCATTTTACAATGGAAATTGATTTTACAAAAGAAAGAGACAATTTGTATTGACAAAAGTACTTTTAAACAAATTGATTATCAAAATAGTTTTTAAAGAGTTACATTTTTTTCTCATTAAGTTTACCGTTATATCTTGTTAATAATAAAATATTTATAAAATAGATTCCATACAATAAAGTATGTATTGTACGATTTAATATACTGTATATATTTTTAATAATTATTTAATTTAACATAAATAATTAAAAGATAAAAAGAACTTTTTATATACCATGTTTTTAAATTTTCTGTTGAATCATATAAACGCTACCGAAGGCAGTGGGTACCCGGAACAATTGGCTAAAAGTATTTTAAAATATTTATTACTATCGTGTTTTAAGCTATTATAAAAGTTTGAAATGGCCGGGAAGTTAATTCTAGCCGGGAAGTTAGTTAAAAATCGATAGCAAGTTTTCTACTGGTAACGCTGCCGAAGGCATCAGAAACCCAAAACAGTCGGATTAAAATACTTAAAAAATGCATTTTCACCGTGTTCTCAACTATTCTGAAAGTTTCAAATGTCTAGCTAGTCGGGAAGTTAGTTAAATAAATTTTCTTTTGAAACATATAAACGCTGCCGAAGATAGTAGAGACCTGAAACAGTTGACTAAAAGAATAAAAAAAATGTATTGTAAAAAATGTATTGTCACCGTGTTCTGGGATATCCTGAAAGTTTGAAATGTCTAGCTAGACGGGAAGTTAGTGAAAGATCGATTGCAAGCTTTGTGCTGGTAACGCTGCCGAACGCAGCAGGAATTCGAAACAGTTGGTTAAAAATATTTAAAAAACGCATTTTCACCGTGTTCTGAACAATTCTGAAAGTTTTAAATGTCTAGCTAGTCGGGAAGTTAGTTAAATAAATTTTCTGTCGAATCATATAAACGCTACTGAAGGCAGTAGGGACTTGAAACAGTTTACTGAAAATATTTAAAAAATACATTGTCATCGTGTTCTGAGGTGTTCTGAAAGTTTCAAATGTCTAGCTAGTCGGAAAGTTAGTTAAAAATCGATTGAAACATTTGTACTAGACAAACAAACAAACAAACATATAAACAAAAAACAACAAACAAACAAACAAACAAACAAACGAGAATCGAAGTTAATAAAAACATGGTAAAATACATTTATTAAAGCGAAATAAAAAATAATTATAAGGTAGAATTAATGTTTTAGTGAAATTTAAAAGTATTTTTTTCTTTCGTTTAAATGTTTTAAAAATGTTTCAAAATATGCAATTTTTGAGAAAGATCATCTATTAAACATTAAAAATATTATATATAAAATAATCTATTTTTACATTTATTACCATTTTTACCACTTTTATTACCATTTAAACATTGAATTATTGGTGATATGTCTAGAACAATTTAATTTACATTTTTCAAAAGCATTGACAATATTTTTTATTGCGTTTGTATAACTTTGTACTAAAAGGATTAAAATAATCCCTTTTTTATTATACAACAACAATTATTAAAATGAAGTCAATAACACAAGAATAATATTCATTATTTGGCATTCATTGCAAGTAATTAATTTTAAAAAGGGTTCAAGAGTAGTTAATAAAATTTATTTAAGTAATAAAATTTCCTTTATGTTTAAAAGATTAATCACATGTCATTAACCTATTCACCCCTTTAAAGACATACTAATTACAATCTGAAATTTTATTAATCAAAAACAATTTCTAATTTTTCTCGCAAATCATTTATTTATTTTCCTGTTACAAACAATGGTGAAATTTTATTTTTTAATAAATATTTTATATTTTTTAATATATATATATAAGCTCTTATTTTTATATTCAACAATTACTGAAATGAAGCCATTAGCCCAAGCACAATGTACATAACTATCTACAACTGTTTGTAAGAAAGTATACTAATATATATATATTCAACAGCAGTCAGCAAATTTCTTTGAAAGAAATCTTTTCTTTGACTCAAGAATAATTTCAGGTTATTATTTTTCTTCTCATCATAAAGTAGAAAGCCATTCATAAGAGTAAAGCTTTTTTTTTTTTTTTTTTTTTTTTTTAATAAATACAAAAAGAAGAGAAACAATTGAACTGAAAATGGAATGGGGTTTAATTTTTTTTTTTTTTTTTGGAAGTACGCCAAATGCTGAACAGACTAGAAAAGTAACGTAAATTAAGTATCCTGTAACGCTTTTTATTTAAATATTATGCATTAGAGAAATATTTATTTTTTAATGCACATTTTTGATAACAGAATTTTAACTCATAATTTATAATTAAAATCTAATTTATGATCTCTTTTTTATATATTTTATTTATTAATATTTTATGTAGTCATTAGGATTTTTTGTTCTTGTTTTCTTACATCAGCAAGTACAAAATGTTTCTCTACCATAACTCTTCCATATAATCAGTTATTTCTTATTTTGATTTAAGAGGACCTAACACCTTCGACTTGGCATCACTAATGTGGATTTCATATGAAAGTATATACTACATTTAATACCAAAAAATTGAATTATGTTAGGTTTGTTCAATAAAATATAGATTCAGGACACAATTTGTATGGTGTTTGATATACTTTTTACAGTTTTGAAATGTTTAAATTTCATTTTATCAATATGCAATTTTTCATGGATTCATGATTCTCAAAATCCTAAAAGTTCTACAGATTTTTAAGAAAAGACTTTATTTATTTATTTATTTATTTATTTATTTTATGTTTCATAGAACCTACTTAAAAGAAACAGGGATGGTTTTTGAACTTAAAAAGAAAAAGTATTAAATGGAAAAAAAAAAAAAAAAAAAAAAAAAACTAGTAGCATTTTTGTAGATCGTGAATTCATATAAACAGAGTAAACACAGTTTTAAAGATTCAAATCCAGTGAAAAATATATCAAAAACCATAAGAATTGTTGTCTGGGTATATATATATATATATATATATACTAGCTGACCCGACAAACGTTGTTTTGTCATTTAAATTATTTCTAGATAATATTTTGCTAGAAAAAAAATAACTAACTTATTGTAAGTGTGTAAGGATGTGGTATATAAGTGAAACAGGCATGGAGCGCTGTGAACGTTGACTGTGAATTCCGATAATAACGTAAAAGACATAATTACCAAAATTTTCGCTACTTGCTTCTTGCTACTTGCTACTTTCTACTTTCTACTTGTTATTTGAAACCTCCGCTGAATGTCGAACAGCACAAAATTTTTATTTCATACGGCAAATATTTCAATTTATGAGAGAATCTCTGATAGCAACGAATTTCACATAAAAATTCCGTCTTTGTTGAATAAGCTGTAACAATCTGAACCGATTTGATGAAAATTTTTATCAAAAAGTTATTACAATATCTAACATCATTACATGTACATTTATCACAATTCAACCAATCGATGCATGTGAGTATGTGTATAGTATGAGCGAAGTGAAATGTAGAGTTCGTATTAAATAAAAACTTAAACTCGTTTTAATTAAAGGTGAAAAAGTAGAAACTCAATTTATTTTATAACAGGTATATTTTTTTAATGTACAAAAACTGAATTTACCGTAATGCCATTGGATGTACAATATTTTTGGTTAATCCTTGAGGAGTATACACTAACAAATTCGAAGGTTTTCCAACCCTGGAACACGCGACATATAATTGGCCGTGAGAAAAGCACGGATTTTCTAAATCTAAGCCGCAAATTAGGACCCCTTTGGTGACTTTAAATATTTTAAGCCATTTTTGCGATGAATTGAAATGGCTATCTCAATTGTGGATCTAAAGATCTTGGCGAGAAGCATCCGAGCTACTTCGGTGCCAAATTTCAAATTTTGCCAAAGGGATCCGATACTAAAGGTGTTCCATACAAAAAATAAATAAATAAAATATCAGTGACATACACACGCACAAAAGTATGGGATCCCATTGGTGACTTTAAATATTTTAATCCATTTTTGCGATGAATTGAAATGGCTATCTCAATTGTGGAACTGAAGATCTTGGCGAGAAGCGTCCGAGCTATCTCGGTGCCAAATTTTCCATACAAAAAATAAATAAATAAAATATCAGTGACATACACACGCACAAAAGTATGCGACCCCTTTGGTGACTTTAAATATTTTAAGCCATTTTTGCGATAAATTGAAATGGCTATCTCAATTATGGAACTAAAGATCTTGGCGAGAAGCGTCCGAGCTACTTCGGTGCCAAATTTCAAATTTTGCCAAAGGGATCCGATACTAAAAGTGTTCCATACAATAAATAAATAAATAAAATATAATAAATTAGCTACACAAATAAATTTGTAGGTTAGGGTGGTTGTTAATCAACGCGCGTGTAAATTTGATAGAAAATTATATAAAATACTCAATCCAATTCCGCACCAAATTTGTAAAATGTATAGTTTTTTATGCACACTTCAAAACTCTTCAAACACTAATTACATCTTAATGTAATATTTCAATTAGGACACAATTTTTTGTATAACAATAATAACACGAAGTTACAAAATATTTTCCTGAATTTCATCGCAGCACCAACTGTCGGGACAAACTGGAATTACAATAGAATATACGCAAGCGAAGTGTGACGTCACTGACCGTCAGTGGATGCAAGAAAAAAATTTCCTATGTTAATCTCCCATTGGATTTTTTTAAAAAAATTATTAAAAATCGAGGAAAATTATTTCTCGATTTTAATCCCCATATTTGGGTATAGATATGTATTAGTTATCGTATGCATGTGTTAAATTGAGTTATTTTGCTCTCAAATTGACAAAATTTTAATTTTAAATTTCAAAACTCTGTCTTCCTTGGTGTTTTTTGTATTTGGCGATCAAAAACGTAGTACGAAAATATACATGCCAGATGTATATTTTCGTAATATGTATTGTACGAAATTGTTTCATATTTTTCATTACTCTCTTAATATAAGTTGTTGAAATAGCCATTATTTTTGAAATAAATTAAATATGTTCGCCAGATGATATGGCGATATTTTTTTTCCGCCAAGGATGACAGAGTTTTGAGATTAAAAATTCAAATTTTATCAATTTTACAGCAAAAACAACTCAATCTAACGCATGCACATGATAACTAATACATATCTGTACCCAAATATGGGGATTAAAATCGGAAAATAATTTTCCTCGATATTTTGTATTTTTTTACAAAAAATCCAATAGGCGATTAACATAGGAAATATTTTTCTTTCATCCACGGACGGCCAGTGACGTCATCACGTCGCTTGCGTATTATTGAATATTCGATACTACGATCGTAGCGCAGTCTGCCGGATCCAATGTGAAACATTCCAAAATCAAAGAAATATATATATAAAGATAAATACAAAGGCACAGCTTTAGTATAGACCTCCCCCCTCCCCCCCCCCTTGTCGACTTTAAATATTTTTGGCCATTTTTGCGATGCATTAACATGGCTATCTTAATTGCGTAACTGACGATCTTGGTGAGAAACGTCCGTACTACTTCGGTGCCAAATTTCAAATTTTTCCACACTAAAGCTGTTCCATACAAAAAAAAAAAAAAAAAAAGAAAAAGAAAAACCGTTTTATGATATATACAAAATAAAAATAAAAAATTCTAATAAATTCGAAATTATTACTATTTACAATTAAGGTGAAAACATAAAAGAACCTTTATAAGTTACATATAAAGTATCAATTGAAACGAAAATTTTGTTTTACTCTAGAAAAGAAAAGTACTACTAAATTAAATAAAAATTTTAAGCTAATACCAAGTATCTCTATGAAAATATTTATTTACACGCGAATATCTTCATAGTATATTATTTTTCTTGTCTAATTTTTATTATTTATCACGCGAAATTAAAAATATTTTATTTCCGGAAAAAAATAAATAAACGTGAATTTTTTTTTATTTTGGCATCAAATATATTTTTCTTTTTAATCATTTTAAAGTTAAAATGGAGTTTTTATTTAATATCTTTTGATCCAATTATCCGATTGGACTGAATTGTAAATCTAAACCATTCTCGAATCCACCTGAAGACACACAAAAAATTTCATTAAGCTCGGTCCAGCCGTTTAGGAGGAGTTCAGTGACATACACACGCACAAAAGAAATATATATATAAAGATATATATATATATATATACATATATTATTGAGTAAACCTAACATAGCTCAATTTATAAAAATAAAATGGAAACTTAAGCTGTTGTATGAAATCTACTTCACTGTTTACAAGTACCCTTAATTTTATAAATACTGATATTTTTCATTAAAGTAATAACAATAAAGTGGTTAAAAAAAAATGCAACTTTCACACGTTTTCTATTAAATTATAATTAGTATACTGTATTTATTTATTTATTTTTAATTACAATGTCAAAGAAATAATAGGTAAAATGTTAAGCCAGTACATATATGCCAACTATAGTATTTTAAACTTTTTCTTAATGGTGCATACCAGAATTTATGAAAACAATATTATTTAAATATCTATATTATTTACACGCATACTTCTATTTAAATGTGCATGTGGATATTATTGTATACAACAATATACATATCTGTGTCCACAGCTAAAATACGTGATTAAAACTATTCATTTAGAATAGAAAAAAAAAGAAGAACCTTTACTCCAAGGGAAAGTTAAAATATAATTATTACCATGTTTTTATTAACTTCTGTTCTTGTTTGTTTGTGTGTTTGTCTGTCTGTCCGGTTCAAATCTTGCAATCTATTTTTAACTAACTTCCCTACTAGCTAGACATTTGAAACTTTTACAGTAGCTCAGAACCCAATGACAATGCAATACTTCGAAGTCAAATTTTCGATTTTTCGAATAGTTTTCTTTTAATTAATTAAAATATGAAAATAATACGCTCCTAATAGCAATAAAAATAGCCATTAAAATATTAGCTATAATTTAATTGTTAGCAAACAAAAAAAAAAAAAGTTCATTTTCTTTCGACATAAAAATAAATACATTTAATTCAAAGTGAACGTTAAAAAATTATAAAAATTAAATGATTCATCTCACAAAAATTGACGTCATTATCACTTTAAAAAAATTATACACATTGATAAGTGCTAATGTAGTTCATCATGCTAACAATATACGTTGTTCTAAAAGGAGTAATATTTTATTTTTAAAACCAACTTTTTTTTTTCATTATTATTATTAGTTCACTGACTGAGTCCACGTGCTTAAATATTGCTTATATAATCTTTTTTATAATCGTGTATTTTATAAGGATTCATCAGAAAAATTAAAAACATGGTATATAAAATGTTTTTTTTTTTTCTTATAATTATTATATTTAATTGTAAATATTATTTTTAAGACAAATACAGGTATTTAAATAATCAACTGCCCGGAAAAATTTGCTTTTTCCTAGCGGTGCAAATATATGTTAAAACAAAAATGTTAAATATTTCACGTAATACCTTTCCAAGGGAAAACATGTATTGAACTGACACTAAAACCATGAACTATATATAGTACTGTTTTTTTCTGTAGAGCAATGTAATAGACTTTTTTTTTCTTTTCCAAAGGATTTAAAAATTTTGCTTTTATTATTTAATTAATAATAATAATGTTATGATTATGATTATGATTATTATTATTAACATAGTCATCATTTTATGTATTACCAGTATAATTTTTTTTTTTTTTTTTTTTTAATATTGAAAACTTAAAATTCAAAGATATTAATTGTCTCTAAATGGAAATCAAAAGAAACTCAACTTCCTTTCAATAGTGGTGAAAATGCTATTGGTTTTTAAAAATAACTAGATAGTTTATATTAACTACATAATGGGATGGACACTAGTTTTAAAACGACTTAATTGTTAATTTTCATCTTAACGGATTACTCTATTTTAAACAAATAAAAAATTAGGGTATATTTTGAACATAATAAATTTAAGAAGAACAAGAAGAACATTTTAAGTTAAATATCAAAACTGCATAAATTATTTAGTGCGTAGAATTGAAATATATGTACATACATTATTTTGAACATCTTTTGTTAAATATTATATTTCAATTAGTAATACTTTGCCAATTTTTCTGGTTTAAAGTTAAGATATTTAAAGATCTTCTCCAAGAAAATAATTTTATTTAAAAAATTCAGTTAGATAATATATTCTTAATGCGACTTTATTTTTATGATAAACATATTTGGTGACATGTACGTAATATCATTTGTTTTCTTTTTGATCTTTTTTTAAATACCTTTCGATCTAACTAGTAATATCTCTATTTATTATGAAACATCATAAATAATGTTTATCCATTGACCATTAGTAATTTGTTCATCATTTATAACATAATATTATAAATAATGATGAAATTTTCCAATAGGCTGGAAGTTTCAGGAGATTATTTCTTGTGAATTAAAATGTTTTACACAACAGATTGGGTTATATATAGACAAATTAAATAATTATAATCTTACGTACATGGGTTTTACATAGTTGAAAATATCACAGTCTCATTTAATTAAAATTCCATGATTAAGATAAAATAATAAATTATAAATTTTCAGGTATGCTAATAAACTAAAATGAAATTAAACCACAGATAATCCAAGAAATAATGATATGTTTTAATTAACTTTCAAAACGAATAGTTTAATTGCTTTACCTGGTCACAATTATTAAAACAATTTTTTAAATTTGTTTTAATAGCTGTAAACTTAATAAAAATTATGTGCATAAATTTTCATGCTACATGATTAGGAACGTCTGAAAACGAATTTTAAGGAAAATTTTTAAAAAGAATAAATAAACTTCAAAGGTTTTAAATAAAATTTAACTTAAACATTTTAGATTATATTAACTAGCTATTTTAATTAAAAGTACATATGCCTATATTTATCATATTGCATTATTAAATACCTTCAAAAATACTCTTTTAAAGATATAAGTAAAGAACAAATAATATTATAGAAGTTTAAATATAATTTGAATTCACCATTTATAATTTATTACCCTACCTTTTGTATCGTTCTCAGTTTGTTAGAATTAATAAATATTTAATAACTGGCATATCAGGTAAAGTTTAATGTCATCAAAAATATCACTTCGGAATGTATTATTAATAATGAATATAAATAAAGTTTTTAATATGATATTTTTGAGTAAATGCAGCGTATTTTTAATGTATTTTTATTTAATAACAGTTGTATAGTTTCTTGAACAGCACAATAATCATTAATATTCATGAAAAATACTTCTAATAACGTGTGCAATCTGTTGGATATTTAGATAGTTTATCCACTTGCATGTGTGTTTTGTTTTACATGTTTATAACAATAAACAGAATAAAAAAACATACTAATTTAAAACAGAACATATAAATAACTGCCTTTTTTTCTGGTTTTTGAATTACTATTCAAATGTGCTTTTGAATTTGAATACCAATATTTTTATAATTTTTTATTTACTTATTTATTTATTTAAAGACTGAATTTCTTCAATTAAGGAGTTTGAAAAGAGAAAAAAAAATCAGAAAATAGCGATCTTAGATTTATTTGGAATAACATAAGAAAAAAAAGTTTAATACAGTAATATTTTACAAATATTAAGAAAATATTTAGAATTCTCTTATAAATATTAAAATAGTTCTATATTTTTATTTTGTGAGATTCCGCAATGTCGGTTGGTCTTGTTATATTGTGGACTACATTGGAAGAAAAGTATCAGTGGTAATGCAATAGCAGAGTAAAAGATCCTAAAAACATTCCTATAATATGAAACTGCAGCTCACAGATGGACTGATGAGTGGACCAATCAGCGCATCGTAAGTAAGATGACCAAATGTCCCCATTTTTTGGGAACATCTTTTATTCTGAAGGCATTTTCTAAGGTTTAAAAAATTGTAGAAAGTAAATTACTTATCATTATATTTTATTTATAATCCTTATTTATTAGAAATGAAAAAGCACACCCGCAACTTGATTATTTTAGCACATTTGAACGATTCTCTATTATAAAGGTACTCTAATCTGACCACTGTAATAATAAGAGCAAAATTGTCATGTAGAACGTGGAATACGACCTTTTGTTGCACCTGAGGTTATTTTCTGAAAAAAAATGTCAACCGTTCATTGGAAAGAAGAGTATGTTCTCGTGTGCGTCTCACGCATGTATACCCTTGAATCCAGCTCACTTCGATGATATCGTCAATGTCTGCACTGTGGAAAGGAATGGTAAAATGTTATTTTCACTTAAGAAGAGATCTGTTTAGGAGACTTAGATGACCGTATTTTGTATTCTAAAAAGCAGAAAGCAGTGAATCACCATTCTAGCATATGCCTTCCTTGCATCTTGAATCTGTTGCACAGTGCCTATATCCGGTCTGTTGGTGTTTTTCAGTTATCACTCTCTTACACAATTAGTGTTTTTGTCGCGACCGTTAAACAGCACTTGGTGCATCGATAACATAAGCCATCCCGTTGTTGAAACATTTGTGACGTCGATCAGTAATCGCTTTTTGCAGCGGTTACATATGCCATATGTAACAACATGTTCACTTAAGAAGAGATCTATTTAGGAGACTTAGATGGCCGTATTTTGTATTATAAGAAGCAGAAATCAGTGACTCATCATTCTTGCATCTGCCTTCCTTGCATCTTGAATCTGTTACACAGTGCCTATATCCGGTCTGCTGGTGTTTTTCAGTTATCACTCTCTTTCAAAATTAGTGTTTTTATCGTGTCCGTTAAACAGCACTTGGTGCATCAATAATATAAGTCATCGCGTTGTTAAAATATTTGTGACGTCGGTCAATAATCGCTTTTTGCAGCAGTATATACAGTCGGAAAAAAAAAAGCCCCCCCCCACTCCTAATTTTGCCGTAAATTATCGTAGAAACATGCGGCTGGTACCTATCGTTCTGTAATAACGTCTAGCTTTTTAATGGTGTAGTTAGATTTTGCTTAAGGGGTCATCTACATATTAAAACAGGCATAAACTTCTTTTTTTTCAATGACGACCCTGATCTCATATTCAGATTTCTGAGATCAAGGAGGTTCGGAAAACATACCTATTTATAAAATTTAAATCAATTTTAAATTGAGTTACATGTGAAAATGTAGGGGTCCGTCTATACATTTTAAAAAATTAAACCGTGATCTACAGCCCAATATGCATTATTCATTAAGTTTCACACCGGAAAAAAAAAAGTTCAGAAAAGTTAATTATAAAACAAAAAACTATTCTAATTCGCGGAACTTTCTGTGTTAGTTTATGAATTAAAAGATTTTTATTGGTTTGTATTTATTAAACATCGAATAGTTAAATACATCACTTCATAAGAAGAAAATTAAATAGCTTGAAACATATACACCCTACAATGTTGAATTACAAAAATCTAGAAATCAAGGTAAAATAATAATAGTAATAATGATAATAATATTAATAGCGGTTAAAAAAAATAAAAATAAAAATAAAAAAGGAGTGTTTAATATTTAAGAAAAAGAATTATCTACTTCTTGTTGGGTGTATTTTTATTTTATATAGTAAGCCCCCATGAAAGTGTTACTATAAAGTTTTACATTTAATTTTAGGAGTACAAACCATCAATACATAATATACAAAAAATATAGGTAACAAGATTTAAACTAAAATTTGAGAAAGGATATTTAACATTTTAACGATCGCTGACGTAGTTTCACGTCATTTGGAAATCAGTAACTCATCCAGTGGGCGTTTCATTTATATTTATATTAATGTAAATTTGGCGAACTTTGACTATTATTCGATTGCATGTGGATAACAGGTAAGTACCTACTTTTTAATCCCTTAATGCAAGATCCACTTTCTTGAAAACAAAAGAACTTCCAGCTATTGCAGGTAGTATAATTCTACCAACAAACTTTTGGGTTCTTCCTATTCAGAGCGAAGGGGTGGTAAGACAGAAACTCGCAAGAGAGTAAGTGAAAGGGGGGTTAAGACTAGCAAGTGCAGTTGGTATATTTCGAGTGCAGTTGGATAACACCCTGAAAAGCATGTTTTGTGCTCAGTGTTTGTTTTAAGATTCCAACATAAAGGAATTTGAACTTTTTATGAATGGAAGATTAGATAGTACTAATTTCAAGTAAGTTAAACAGGGAGTCTTTTAAAATATAACCTTTTTGTAAAACTAAAAAAATCTTTATATTACATATCTTTTTGCCTTTTTCTTCTTTTCTCTGGGGAATCAAAACTACAATTAAAACTACAAATGTTTTTTACTTAATTAGAATAATTATATACCTACCGGGTATGAAGAATTAATTTCAATTTCTGAGCTGTTTTCCTTGGCATGGTAAAATATTGTGGTAAAACACTTCCTCTAATTACATTCAATAAGAAAGAATGTTTTCGTTTAACAGTTGCCAGCCCTGTATATCTTTTAAATATTATGTGCACACCACATTGTCTACCAAACCGAAATCTTACACTAATAACACACACCACAACCTTAAATGTACCACCAATTTCCAAGTGTTATCCCACTATATTCCAGTTATTTTGTGTAGCCCTGTTTATGAATAGTGAATGATTTTCGCACGAGATTCTATATAAATAACACTTTTATGTATATAAAAAATATATTTTAATTTCATTTTCTTTAGAGTATCCTATAGATGCTAAACTCAACTTACCTGCAATTTCTCCAATAGGTGTAATGTATTTGAATTCTCTTGCATGTCCCTGCACGAACCATTTGGCTGATTTCAACGAAAAGATTAGTGTAGCATCCTTATGTGATGCAGGTTTAGAATACCGAGTTGAAACGTCCTGATGCTATTTCTTCTTAAGATATGCTGATAAAATTCACACAGACACACACACAGAACTACCACTATAAATCTGTTTTTCGGATTCGGGGGACCTCAAAACGTGCAAATGCAACAAAACTTTATTTCGAAAATTCGACCCAAAAACAATACATTCTCTACCTTATATATATCGGTAAGAGAAAGTAAAAATAGTGAAGACTTGTCGAATGTATTAATAGGCTTTACAAATTTAAATATACTATGACTTAATAATAAGTAAATTTATAAAATTTGATATTTTCTTAATGGCAATCGCTAGATTTCATATCTATAAGAATAGTTAGGTAGATAAAAGAACAGGCAGATTTAAAAATAAATGTATCGAATTGAATTAAAAAAAATTACTGATTTAAAACTGCATTTATAAAAAGTTCGCATTAACAAAGTACAACATAAAAATGTAACCCTAAAAATAAAATCCAAAAGTAGAATAAAGAAAAAAAAATATTAACGGAAAGTGGCTCCTATAAATATAGAAAGAGCAATACTATCAAAGAATATTGCAATGAATTTAAATAAATATAAATAAAATCACTCAATATATTTCTTTTGTGACTCTTTCCTGCTCCTAGATTGACTAATAGAAATATATATGAATATCTGTCAGAAACACAAACTTATTAACTCGCTACTATACGAAACCAGAATTCGAACAAAAAGACTTGATTGGATGTATGTATATCCTAATATTGTTTCAATTCAGATTTTTGTGCATATATATATCTTAATATATATAAATCTCGTGTCACAATGTTTGTCCTCAATGGACTCCTAAACCACTTAACCGATTATAATAAAATTCGCACACCATGTGCAGTTCGATCCAACTTGAGAGATAGGATAGTTTAAATCTCAAATTATAGTCGCAATTTTAATTTATTGCTAATTATTTCTCTGTTGTTATTTGACAGTCACAATTATCTCTTAACTCCAAATGATTCTAACAGATGTCGATACCTTTCGACTGGGTTGAAATGAAAGCTGAAATATATTTGGTGCTGCCATCTACACAAAGAATCTTCAACTTTTTAACCTATTAATAAATTTCGTATAATTCAATTATTTCCACTTTTTAAATTTTTGGTGTTAGCATAGCCGGCATTGTCACAATATTGTTTTATTGCAATTATTTGTTAATTATAGACCTTTATTAAAGTTGCTCCAAAATATCTGTGAGTTCCATTAATTTAATTGTTGCCAAAAAAAAAAAAAAAAAAAATACGAGTTCATTTTCTTTCGACATAAAAATAAATACATTTAATCAAACGTGAACGTTAAAAAATTATAAAAAGTTAAATTATGCATCTCACGAAAATTGACGTCATAATCAATTTAAAGATTTTATACACATTGATAAAGTGCTAATGTAGTTCTATCATAGATATAGTAATATATATAGATCTCTCATCCCCATGTTATCGTAGAAAGATTTTTGATGCCGAAAAAAGATAAAAAATAAAAGCTTTGGAAACAGCCATTAAGTGGTATTGAAAAAAAAAAAAAAAAAAAAGAAAAAAGAAAAAGAAAAGAAAGAAAGAAATATGAATTTGAAACTGTATCTGGAGTCTTCCATTCCCCTTTAGCAAATAAATTATTCATAAATTTTATTTGCTAAAATATTAGTATGTATTCCCGTGTGTATTCACTCGGGGAAAGACGGCCATATTTTGGTAAAAACGTCGTCTTTTCCCAAATGAAAAGGAATAACTTTTTTCTCCCCAATGATCACTCTATTCTATATATGCTATACTATATCTATGAGTTCTATACGCAAGCGAAGTGTGACTCACTGACCGTCTGTGCAGCCAAGAAAAAGACTTCCTATGTTAATTGCCCACTGGATTTTTTGTAAGAAATTATTAAAAATCGAGAAAATTTATTTCCCGATTTTAATCCTTATATTTGGGTATAGATATGTATTAGTTATCGCGGGTGTTAGATTGAATTATTTTGCTGTCAAATTGACAAAATTTTAATTTTAAATTTTTAAACTCTGTCGCCCTTGGCTTTTATTATTATTATTATTATTATTTGGCGATCAAAAGCGTAACACGAAAATATACATGCCAGATGTATGCATTGTACGAAATGTAATATGTATTATTCATTGTACGTATGTATGACATGTAATATGTATTGTACGAAATATTGTTTCATATTATTCATTACTCTTTTAATATAAGTTGTTAAAATAACCATGATTTTTGAAAGGAATTAAATATTTTCGCCAGATAATTTGGCGATATTCTTTTTTTTTCGCCAAGGATGACAGAAATGAAATGTATTCCGCTGCAAAATATTAGTATCTTACATCAGATATTTTATTTAGACATTTGAAAACAAATTTGACTTCAAACTATGATAGAATATTTATCATTTTCCTTTTAATTAGTATATTATTAGTATATTAAAATTTAAAAACATGGTATATAAAAAGTTTTTTTTTTTTTTTTTTTTTTTTTTTATCTTATAATTATTCTTATCTTAATCCTCAATGTTTCCCATCTTTATTAACTTGAATTTACTATTAAAATTTTAACATACTCAAAAACTTCTCATCACTTCGTTGAAATACACTAAACTTTTCCAAAATCTTTTTCTATTTAAAATGATACATGTATTTACCAGGGATGGAACACGGGCGCAGAATTCATACCGGAATCCGTTTAAGAAATTTCTCTACCTATAATATCGTTGATTTAAGAAGTAGAAAATTTTCTTACATTGATAGTGGTATGAATTCTGCGCCCGTGTTCCATCCTTGATTTACTTTAAATGTCCAATATTTCATAAGATTTCCAATTTTAAAGTTTTAAAATATTTATCAAATTTACCTATTTTTCTGGTTTAGCCTTATTGTTTTCCTTTTTATAACTACAGCTGTTGCCCTCTTTGAAATATTTAAAATGATGAGGTCATTTTATAGTAAAATTATCCATTATAGCATATATTATATTTCACTCCTCCATAAAAATTGATTTTAAAATCGTCTGTTTCTTTTATACTTTTATTTTAATAGAATTTAATTTATATATTAGTCATTTTAGCAATTTTATCCAAAGTAGCATTAGAAATAATATATATCACTTCTCCATTAAAATTTATAGGACCCTACAATAAAATTAATTTGTGCTTAATATCAACACTACGAAAATTTTTATCAATCGCTTCCAAATTTTGACCTAAGTTTCAAATCTCAACCCTGTAGGTTTTTACATCGGCTACAACGTTTTCGTCTTTGTTCGTAAATAATAATTTAACTGTACTAAATAGTTTACAGCCGTATAATTCAACGTATAACTTAGTCACAGCAACGCGTGGCCGGGTCTGCTAGTATATATATATATCTGTGTGTGTGTGTGTGTGTGTGTGTGTGTGTGTGTGTGTGTGACAAAATGTTTCCTAAATGAGTCAAGAAGACAATAAAAATAAGGTAACAATACTATTTAAAGAGAAATAAGGAAGTAATATTACTTTAAAAGTTATAAACTAATTTAAATAACATTATTTAGATAGTAATACAGTTTTAAAAATACTATTAAAAATAAAATATAAGAATAATTTTTCTTTGATTTTCTCTTTAATTTAGCAATAAAATGTTCCAAAAGCACTTATTTTTGTCTTCGAAAATTTTTATAACTTTTAGAGACATTTTAAAAAACGATTAAAAGAAAAAGAAATACAAATAACATAAAGGAGAGAAAATGGTATTGGAGCAAACAGTTGTTAATTTTGGTTCAAACCTCGCAGCGTTCCTAATGTTTTATGTTCATTTCATTATATTGTCACAACTCTTTCAACTCAGTATATTTTAACATATTTTTTATGCGTGCTTTAGCATTAAAAAATTGAAGAAAAATTACTTATTGTTGATAGTGGTGAGTGTATAATAAAATGTGAGTAAAATTTTAGGAAAGCTATGATGCTTGTTGGTTTGGTTATTAATTATTTAATTATTTAAATAACTCTTGAACTAAGGATTTTCAGCTTTTGAGCCTTTATTTCCTCTCAGAATTACACATTTTTTCATGCACTATTTAACTATATTTTCGAATTTTTTAAGATTTTATTTGTAGGTAAAACAAATATTTGTAGAAAATTATTATCAACATAATTTTCTCTTTATGATTATACATTTATTAAAAAAAAAAAAAAAAAAAAAAAAATCGATCTTCACCTTAGGATACTTCTATTCGCTTAAATGTAATCTAATGCATAAATAAAAAAGTATCGTTTTTGAATACGCTTTGCTTTGTAAAATTCAACATACATTCTACAAAATTCTATTTTCTGCTTTTTTTTACCCACATGTTTGTAGTAGGTTTCTTTTTATAAACATTACATAAAAATTTCAACATTTCAGAAATGTGTTGGCTTTTTTTAAACGATAAGAGAGAAAGTGTTTTCAAAAATATTGAAGATAGGAATGCATTATTAATAAACTTGATATACAGATAACTGTTCTATGAATTCTTTTATAAAGAAAGTAATGTAGATTTAATCTTGTAAAATTTCACCTAACATGATTATACTCCTTACGGATAAAACAAAATATTATATTTCTAATAAACTTATGCCATATTTATTTTTAATCAGCATATACGTTTTTAGGAGGATGCTGGCTTCGTGATAGCATTTTATTTACAATGAAAATATTATATTTTTAAATCCTTAGTGGTTTTACTGAGTCTACTCATTCACTTAAATATTCGAAATTATATAATTTATGCATAAAATATTTGAAAACATTAAAAGTTCTTTTTATGATAAATATGGGATTTTATTTGTGTTAATTCTGTTAAAGTGGTTAGTGCTATTCTGTTTACTTTTAAAATATTATTTACATTAAAAAAAAAAAAAAAAAAATGTATTCAAAACTAATGGTTAAAAAAGTTAAATGAATTTAAATTAGATGTCCAAGAAATAACTACTATTGTTACACAAATAAATATATAAAGATATTCTATATTTACAACGAATATGTATATGGCATTTATATACACTGTTCAAAACAATTAACAGATATTGGAAGTTTTATATAAAATAACGGTATAAGCAAAAAAAAGTATTTTGCAGATAAAGGAAGAAGACAGCTACAAATACTGCTTTTTCTCAATTTTTAACTCCATAGCATGCAGGTTTTGAGCTTGACGTCAAAAACGACGCTTTAGTTGGAGCAAATGAAATTTGGCTTTCAACTTAAAGATTGGCAATGCGAAAAAATGATCGACATTAAGTAAGTGTGTTGTTTCGATCAGTGCGATGTCTGAATGAAGTCATTTAACCAATTTAAAAGCTTGGAGATTTATTGTTGAGAAGAGGGGTACAAACACGAGAAGAAGTAACATAGGCCATTTGTGTTTCGCAAAGTGAAATTTCTAGGACCTGGAACCTTTTAATGGTGATTGGAAATGCAGGACGTAGACAAGGGCAAGGCCTTAGATGTGCACGAACTCAAATGAAGATAGATATTTAAAGTTAAATGTTCAGAGACACCGAAATATGAATGACCCTCTTCTTCAACAACACCTTTGCTCGGCTACTGGAACCGTAATTTTGTCTAAAACTGTGCAAAACCGGCTCCACGATGTATTAATAAGTGTGTGAATGTTATCTGTAGATATCAATTATCGGTCTAAGTCATATTTTGAATCATGAAGAGTCCGGTGCGCCCATCATTGGAAATGCCAGCATAGACCATTACCCCACCACCAAAACTAACATATTCGTGAACGAACACAGGATTGTTTCTAGTTCCACGTTTACTCCAGATAAAATTACGCCCATATCCATGATAAACAGGACTTGTCTCAGAAAGCATATTGCTCCATTCAATTTTCCTCCTATTCACGTGCACAGTTGCGCCCACCCTGTGGGCGCGATGGTGCCTTGATTCTAATGTAACGCCTAACATTGGTCAGCGAGTACACACACCTACAGCGTGGAGTTGGTTTCCGATAGTTTCAGTTGAAATTGTGGCTCCATTAGTAGAACGAAGGTATTGTTGAAGAAGATAGACATTCATATTTCAGTGCCTCAAGGCCGTTAGCGTTGAATATTGATCTTCATTGGGCGTTGCTGCACGTAAAAACATCTAAATTTACGCCCATTCAGGAAAACCTAAATGTTCCTTGCTTTGCCATAAAATATTTCTTGTATTTATTACAGCAAAGAAACAACTTATATATATATATATATATATATATATATATATATATATATATATAGTAATATAATAATAATTTAATATTAGCAGTGCAAACATTTGAAATTTAATTTCTGTATTCATACAATTATTCTGATTAAAAACGAAGACCACCCAAATCAAACCAAAAATGAAGTAAAGTAATGAAAGGATGAAAATTAAAAAATAATGCCTTGAAACTTGCAAATTAAGTGATAAATGTAGTTCGAAATGATCATTAAATTGCAAAACACTGAATGAGAATTGTAATACACTGAATGAGAATTGAAATAGTGTTATAAATATTAATAATAATAATACAACATAATGAGAATTGTAATACACTGAATGAGAATTGAAATTGTGTTTTAAATAATAATAATAATAACAATACAACATATATATATATATATATTTTTTTTTTTTTTTTGGTATTATTATTATACCTTAATCGTATTCACTAAATCACAAAATTAATTCAATTTTAGCTTTATATGAAATGCCTATAGGTATTTGTTTATATTTTTAGTGTTAATAATTATAGATATTCATGTTTTTCGCAAGTGCATATTTTATTGCATACATAAAAAAATAAGTACTAATTTATCAATATGAAATTTTAATTATGTAAAGAAAAAATAGAGATTGAAGAAAGAAATTAAAGCTTATAATAACGCATAATAAATACATTTAGAACAATTTTTATATATCTTTATAGAAATATTTTTGTAGGTTTCAAGTGCACGCTTATTTGTACTTTATATATATATATATATATATATATATATATATATATATATATATATATATATATATATATATATATATATACATATATATATATATATATATATATATATAAATTTTCACAGCATTTTACCTTATTTTACCTTATATTGTAAAATATTTACAATAAAATCTTATATTTTTTACTGCAGATGCATATATATATATTTTTTTTTAAAGATATTTTCAAAAAGTAGATAAATTTGAAATGGTATAAGTGTAAGGGAATGCTTTTTGAAACAATATTATATGACACATTTTTATTTTAAAATAGTGTTTATGCGGAATATGCCGAAATACTTGCCTCTGGAAATTGATTTTATGAAAGAAAAATATATTTTATTGACAAAAGAGACTTTAAACAAATCGACCGAATAGTTTTTGTTCTTTATGTTTAGCTGTATGTGTCGGTAAAAAGTAAATATCTTCATGGAATATATTCTATAAATTAAAGTAGATAATGTATGATTTAAATATATTATTTAAAAAATATTTAATTTAGTATTAAAAAAAAAAAAAAAAAACCTTTACTAAGATTAAATAAATATCAATCATAAGGCAGATTTGAATTTTTAGAAACATTTTTAAAATCGCTTAAATGTTTTTTGAAATGTTTTAAAAAATGCAATGTTTGCGAAAAAAAAATATCATCCATTACACATACGAAATATTAGAAATATTATGTATAAAAAATGTATATTTATTTTTATAAATATACTTAACTATTCAATTAATGCTGTGATGTCTATAACAATGAAATTTATTCTTTTCAAAAATATTAAATATATATATATATATATATATATATATATATATATATAAACTCTGTATCACTTTTTACTAAAAGGATTAAAATAATCCCTTTTTTTAATATTCAACAACTATTAAAATGAAGCCAATAACACAAGAATTAGATTCATATCTATTTTATAGTCATTGCAAGTACTTAAATTTTAAAATGATTCGACAGAAATAAAATTTTAATTAAGTAATAAAATTTTCTTTGATTTTGAAAGAATAATCACATGTCATTAACTAACTCATCTTTTTTATTTAGACCCTATTTACAATCTGAAATTTTATTAATAAAAAAAACAAATTCTAGATTTTCTCACAAATCTTTTTTTTTTTTTTTTTTTTTTTTTTTTTTTTGTCTGTAACAAACAACAGTAAAATTTCAGTTTTTATAAAATATCTTCGCAAATTCAGTTTTTTTTTTTTTTTTTTTTACTATAAATTAAAAGAGAAACGTTACGTATATGTATATACATAAACTCTTATTTTTACACTCAACAATTACCAAAATGAAACCGTTAGCGCAAGAATAATGTACATAACTATTTACAACTGTTCGTAAGAAAGTAGATAGGAAAGAAAAAAGATTCAACAGCAGTCAGCAAATTTCTTTCGAAGAAATCTTTTCTTTGACTCTTAAGAATAATTTCAGGTTATTATTTTTCTTCTCATCATAAAGTAAAAAGCCATTCACAACAGTTTTTTTTTTCTTTTTTTAATACATACGAAAAGAAGAGAAACAATTGAATTGGAAAAGGAATGATTTCTAAAAATAAAATTTTCTGGAAGTAAGCCAAATGCTGAACAGACCAGAAAAATATTGTAAATTAAGTATCCCATAGCGTTCTTTATTTAAATATTATGCATTACAAAGATATTTATTAATGCGCATTTTTTATAACAAAATTCTAACTCAAAATGTATAATTAAAATCTATTTTACGATCACATCATTATATATTTTATTTATTAACATTTTATGTGGTCATTACGTTTTTTTGTTCTTGTTAACAATTAATTTACTTGACAACACTGAAGCAGGTTTAATGTGAAAGTTTATATTTACATTTGATTTAATATTAATAAATTTAACTATATTAGATGTGTTCAATAAAATATATATTCAGGTAATCATTCTTAGGGTTTTTGATATATTTTTTACAGCTTTGAATTAGTTAGATTACGTTTTTTCGATCTGAATTTTTTTACATAATCTTAAAAATGCTTAAAATTCTACAGATTTTTAAGGAAATACTTAATTTTTTGGGGTGTTTAATAGAACTTACTTAAAAGAAATAGGGACGGATTTTGAAATATCTTTAGAAGAGAACATATTAAAAACAAAAATATAAAAATAAGATCTTTTTTATTTTGTAAATTTTTACATAGACATGTACATTATTACTTTTTTTTTTTATAATCTAGAACTGAATAATAAATTGCTAAATTCATCCATACTTAAAAGATTTATATTTTTCATTTAAGTACATTTTATTAATCATTCAAAAAATAAAAAATAAAAAATAAATTTAATTAAAAAATAAAAAATAAATTAAATTAAAAAATAAAAAATAAAAAATATATATTTTTTCTTAAATATCTGGAAAGTGTTTAGTATTTTGAAAATCGTGAATATACTATGAAAACAGAGACAACAGAATTTAAAGTTTTGAAATCTTTAAAACAAAATCTATCAAAAACCATACGAATTGTTGCCTGGGTCTATATTTTATTGAATAAACCTAACATAGCTCAATTTATATATCTTAAATGGAAATATAAGCTTTTATACAAAATCTACTTCACTGGTAGAAAATACCCTTAATTTTATAAAGCTGGTAGATGTGATGTACCGGGTTCGATCCCAGGTCACGCTCGTCGTTCTGGCAGTTCGGAGTTTTCCGTAGTTTTATCCGACACTTCCGACAATACGGCTAAGATCCCTCAGAAAGACCCCCACAGAGAAATCTCCCCTCCGTCCTAGGACCCTAGTGCAATCAATAGGCCTAACCCTCCACAACCCAACCCAACCCTTAATTTTATAAATACTAATATCGTTAATTTAAGTAAAGACTTGAATTTTTTTTTTAAATATATTTACAACTTTACATTTAATTACTAGTTATTTCATTTTTTCGACCATCAAAATTGAACGAAATATTTCCTGAGGTGACTAATATCTTTACAGTAATTTACACTTTTACGAAAAAAATTATCAGTGTATGCGTTACCGACGCCTTGTTTTCTAATATTAATAATTAAATAGTCTAAAAGAAAACTTATTAGTTAAAGTTCCTGGTTTATTGGGAATCACTCTACGAACATAAGCTTTACAAAAGTTGCGTAGATTTTCTGGGAGCTCTTGTTAAACTGAAATTCTTCTTCTTCTTTTTTTAAAAAAAGGTCTGATAAATAAGTGTGAATTTTAATATATTTTCTATTTCTACGTTTACAATAAAAATTTTTAATAAAAACATGGATTATAAATAAATGAAACTATCTGCCTTATACCTTAGGTTTACCAAAATGTGCTAAATTTAATGATAATAATCAAGTCAACGCATATGTTACATTAAAGATGTAATATGTATTACATAGTTATTTAAATTTTTATACCTTACATTTTTGAAAATAAAAATTTTCTTTATATACATATATAAATTAAAATTTTAAAATCTATTTTTTTTTTTTTTTTTTTTTTTTTTTTTTTTTTTATGAAAAACATCTAGACTTAGGCCAGTTCACAAAAACTTGAATTTTTCTTACTTTTTCTACATATATTTTTGTTACTTATTAGATCACGGTAACAATTATTTATCAAACTAATTTTTTTTAATTAAAAAAAAAAAAAAGAAAGAAAGAAAAATTATACGCCTAGTTAATAAGAAGTATTATACCTAATGCTAAACCAATCTTTACTCTACCTTATTTAAATAACAAATAGTCTTTTTTTTTTTTTTCGCTTTTATGCGTTGTATATGAATTTTGCGTATATATTGTTTTTAACTTCATAATCTAGTTTTATACTAATTTGACGAAATTATTATTCTTTTAAATGCATCGCGTGATATATATTTATCTTACGGGATCTTTCATTTAAATCAAATAATTATTTTCTCCTGGATTTATATATATATACAAACTTAAATATTACTGAATATACAGATTTAAAATTATTTTTCTTTTCATTATAATAAAGAGAATATTAAATATTTATTAAATACTTTTTTTTCTTTCTTTATATATATATATATATATATATATAAATGATTATACACGCATGTGTTGGAAATTAGTTTTTTTTTTTTTTTTTTGATAACATTGTTTCTTATCATTTAAATAATACTTTTGAGTATTGTGCATTATTAGTTTTTAATATACCTTAAACGTATTTACTAAATCATACAAGTAAAATTGATTCAATTAAAACTTTATATGAAATTCATATAGATATTTGTTCATATTTTCGAAGATAATAATTATAGATATCAAAGTTTTTTTGCATGTGCCTGTTTTATTGCATACATAAAATATAAATACTAATTTATCAACAGGAAATTTTAATTATCTAAAGTATAAATAGAGATTCAAGAAAAAAAATAAAGCTTAGAGTAATGCATAATAGATAATAAATTCAATACTACTTTTATATATTTGTGTAAATATATAAAAGATTTCAAGTGCACGCTTGTTTATACTTTTTTTTATTCACATCATTTTACCTACTTTTTCCTTATATTGTAAAATATTCACAATAAATTATTCTGTTTGGTTCTTTTTTAAAGATATTTTTCAGAAAGAGTAAAAATTTAAAATGGCGTAAGTGTATGGAATTGTTTTTGTAAATGATGTTATATGATTCATTTTATTTATCTTAAATTACTGTGTATACAAAATATATCAAATCATTTTACAATGAAAATTGATTCTACAAAAGAAATTAACAATTTTTTTATTGACAAAAGTACTTTTAAACAAATTCATTAACAAAATAGTTTTTAAAGAGTTACATTTATTTCTCATTAAGTTTAGCCGTATATATTGTTAATAATAAAATATTTATAAAATAGATTCTATACAATAAAGTATGTATTGCACGATTTCATATATTGTATATATATTTTTAATAAATATTTAATTTAACATAAATAATAAAAAGATAAAAAGATTTTTTTATATACCATGTTTTTAAATTTTCTGTTGAATCATATAAAAGCTACCGAAGGCAGCGGGAAACCAGAGCAATTGGCTAAAACTATTTTTAAAAAATCATGGCTATCGTGTTTTGAGATATTATAAAAATTTGAAATGGTCGGGAAGTTAATTCTAGCCGTGTAGTTAGTTAAAAATCGATTGCAAGTTTTGTACTAGTAACGCTGCCAAAGGCAGCAGGGTCCCGAAGCAGTTGGTTAAAAATATTTATAAAATGCATTTTCACCGTGTTCTGAACTATTCTGAAACTTTCAAATGTCTAGCTAGTCGGGAAGTTAGTTAAATAAATTTTCTGTTGAATCATATAAACGCTGCTGAAGGCAGTAGGGACTTGGGACAGTTAACTTAAAAAAAAATGTATTATCACCATGTTCTGAGCTATTCTCAAAGTTTCAAATGTCTAGTTAGTCGGGTAGTTAGTAAAAAAACGATTGCAAGCTTTGAGCTGGTAACGCTGCCGAACGCAGCATGAATCCGAAACAGTTGGTTAAAAATATTTAAAAAACGCATTTCCGCCGTGTTCTGAACTATTCTGAAAGTTTCAAATGTCTAGCTAGTCGGGAAGTTAGTTAAATAAATTTTCTGTCGAATGATATAAACGCTGCCGAAGGCAGTAGGGACTTGAAACAGTGTACTAAAAGTATTAAAAAAATGTTTTGTTAACGTGTTGTGAGCTGTCCGGAAAGTTTCAAATGTCTAGCTAGTCGGGAAGTTAGTTAAAAATCGATTGCAAAATTTGTACTGGACAAACAAACAAGCAAACATACAAACATACAAACAAACAAGAATCCAAGTTAATAGAAACATGGTAAAATAAATTTATTAAAGCGAAATAAAAAATAATTATAAGGTAGAATTAAAGTTTTAGTGAAATTTTAAAGTATTTTTACTTTTTCTTACCCATAAGGTAGAGAAAGTATTGTTTTTGGGTCAAATTTTCGAACGCAAGATTTTGTTATATTTACACGTTTTGAGGTCCCCTGAATACGAAAATCATGTTTTTTGCAAATGGTCAGTGTGTATGTCTGTGTGTGTGTCTGTCTGTTATCAGCATATCTCAAGAACAAATTATGGCAGAAAGTTCAAACTTGGTATTCTAAATGTGTATCATATAGGGACGCTACAGTAAGCTTTTCGTTAAGATCGAGCAAATGGTTCGTGTACAGGGACAATCAAGAGAATTCTAATACATTACGTCTATGGGGGAAATTGCAGGAAAGTAGAGTTTAACGTCTATAGACTGCACTAAACCAAATGAAACGAATATATATTTTTTGTAATAGAGATAGTTAACTGGGAAAAAAAATTGTGTATGTAGGAGCCTCGCCTCCCCCCTTGGGGGGGAAGTCCCCCCTCGAGGGGAGTAAATTTTCATGATGGGTATCTTTCAAAAGAGCTCGCCAATACCTTTAAAACGAATGGTTGAACCATCGATCTGCGATAATTTAAAGCAAAGTTATCGATTTTTTTTACTTTTTTTTTCTTTTTTCATTTTTTTTTTTTTTTTTTTTTTTTTTTTAATATTGAGAATAAAATGGACTTTTTTTGGACATTTGGTGTTATACCCCTTCTCTAATATGGAAATCGTCTGCCTTATCATAAAAGATAATTTTTTTAATAATAATTTAAATAAATTATTTTTTAAAAAGAGAATTATTTTTTAATAACCGAATTAAATTCTATATAAATGTAGGTGCATTAATGAAACGGGGAGTTGAGGGGGCGGTAGCCCCCCTCACACAGAACTAATTATCATATAAAACTCTTCAGAAGCCTAATATGAATTGTTTAACATAGGTTTACATAACAGTACTCGTTATCTTACCTATTAATCTGCAAGCTGTATTTATAGTATTAAATTTCAGGGTAACAGAGTGTCGTGTGAGTGACACACCAGATTATTTTCTTTCGTTTGAATGTTTTAGAAATGTTTCAAAATATGCAATTTTTGAGAAAAAAAAATCATCTATTAGACTTAAAAAATATTATATATAAAATAATCTATTTTTACTTTTATAAATCCATTTAAATATTCAGTTATTGGTGATATGTCTAGATTAATTAAATTTACATTTTTCGAAAGCATTGACAATATATTATTGCTTTAGTATAACTTTGTACTAAAAGGATTAAAATAATCCCCTTTTTTATACTTAACACTTATTAAAATTAAGTCACTAACACAATAAAAAAGATTCATTATTTGGCATTCATTGCAAGTAATTAATTTAAAAAAGATTCAAGAGTAGTTACTATAATTTATTTAAGTAATAAAATTTCCTTTTTATTTAAAAGATTAATCACATGTCATTAACCTACTCACCCCTTTAATGACATACTAATTATAATCTGAAATTTTATTAATCAAAAACAGTTTCTAATTTTTCTCACAAATCATTTTATTTATTTGCCTGTTACAAACAATGGTGGAATTTTATATTTTAATAAATATTGTTGCAAATTTTGTTTTTTACCAACTATATACTAAAGAAAAAGCGATATATATATATATATATATATATAAGCTGTTATTTTTATATATTGCACAATTACTGAAATGAAGCCACTAGCACAGGCACAATGTACATAACTATTTACAACTGTTTGTAAGAAAGTATGCATACATATACATATATATATATATATAAAATGATTCAACAGCAGTGAGCAAATTTTTTTGAAAGAAATCTTTTTTATTTGACTCAAGAATAATTTCAGGTTATTATTTTTCTTCTCATCATAAAGTAGAAAGCCATTCATAACAGCAAAGTTTTTAGTTATTTAAATAAATACAAAAAGAAGAGAAACAATTGAACTAGAAATGGAATGGTTTTATTTATTTATTTATTTTATTTATTTATTTATTTATTTTGGAAGTACGCCAAATGCTGAACAGACTGGAAAAGTAATGTAAATTAAGTATCCCATAACGTTATTTATTTAAATATTATGCATTACACAGATATTTATTTTTTAAGGCACATTCTTGATAACAGATTTTTAACTCATAATTTATAATTAAAATCTAATTTATGATCTCCTTTTTATCTATTTTATTTATTAATATTGTCTGTAGTCATTAGGATTTTTTGTTATTGTTTTCTTAAATCAGTAAGTACAAAATGTTTTTCTTCCATAACGCTTCCACATAATCAGTTATTTCTTATTTTGATTTAAGATGACCTGACACCCTTGACTTAGCATCACTAATGTGAATTTCATATGAAAGCTTATACTTACATTTAATTTCAATAAAATATATATTCAGGATACAGTTTTATGGTGTTTGATACATTTTTTTTTACAGTTTTGAAATAGTTAAATTGCATTTTCTATATTTCCAATTTTTCATGAATTCATGATTCTCAAAATCCTAAAAGTTCTACAGATTTTTAAGAAAAGACTTTAATATATATTTATATATATATATATATATATATGTATTGATATTTCATAGTACCTACTAGAAAGAAACAGGGATGCTCTTTGAAATATCTTTATATATATATATATATATATTAGATTTTTTAAAAAATGTACATTTTTTTAATACACATATATTTTATAACTTTTTTTTTTTTTTTTTTAACTAGAACTAAATAATAAATTTCTAATTACACCCATACTTAAAAGATGTATCTTTATCTTTTTTTAGTACATTTCATCAAACATAAATATATATATATATATATATATATATAGTATTAATAGCTGAATTAATATACTATTAATAGCTGAATTTTATGATTTAATCTTATTACGATATCTATTATTTATATATATATATATATATATATATATATATATATATATATATATATATATATATATATATATATATTCTTAAATATTTGGAAAACTTGTAGCATTTTGAAGATCGTGAATTCATATAAACAGAGAAAACACAATTTTTAAAAATTCAAAATCAGTAAAAAATGTATCAAAAACCATAAGAATTGTTGTCTGGGTATATATATTTTATCGAGTAAACCTAACATAGCTCAACTTATAAAAATAAAATGGAAATATAAGCTGTTGTATGAAATCTACTTCACTGGTTACAAGTACCTTTAGTTTTAAAAATACTGATATTTTTCATTAAAGTAATAACAATAAAGTCATTTAAAAGAAAATGCAACTCTCATACGTTTTTTTATTAAATTATTATTAGTATACTGTAAAATTATTTTATATGCCAACTGTAGTATTTTCAAACTTTCTTTTAATGGTGCATACTAGAATTTATGAAAACAATATTATTTAAATATTTATATTTTTACATGCATACTTCTATTTAAATATTTATGTGGATATTATTTTTTACAACAATACACATAGTGTCCAGAGCTCAAATACGTGATTAAAACTATTCATTTAGAACAGAAAAAGAAGAAAAACCTTTACTCCACGGGAAAGTTAAAATATAATTATTACCATGTTTTCTATTAACTTCTATTCTTGTTAGTTTGTGTGTCTGTTTGTCCGGTACAAATCTTGCAATCTATTTTTAACTAACTTCCCTACTAGCTAGACATTTGAAACTTTCACAGTAGCTGAGAACCCGATGATAACACAATACTTCGAAGTCAGCTTTTCGAATTTTCGAATAGTTCTCTTTTAATTACTTAAAATATGAAAATAATCAGCTCCTAATAGCAATAAAAACAGCCATTAAAATATTAGCTATAATTTAATTATTGCCAAATAATATTAATAAATAAATAAATAAATAAAACAAAACAAATTACGACTTCATTTTATTTCGACATAAAAATAAATACATTTAATTCAACGTGAACGTTAAAAAAATATAAAAAGTTAAATGATGCATCTCAAAAAAATTGACGTCATTATCACTCTAAAAATTTTATACACATTGATAAGTGTTAATGTAGTTCAGGATTCTATTAATATACGTTGTTCTAAAAGGAGTAATATTTTATTTTTAAAACCAACTTTTTTTTTTCATTATTATTATTAGTTCACTGAACTGAGTCCGCGTGCTTAAATATTGCTTATATAATCTTTTTTATAATCGCGTATTTTATTAATGATTCATCAGCTAATTTAAAAACATGGTATATATATATTTAATCTTATAATTATTATATTTAGTTGTAAGTATTATTTTTGAAGACAAATACATATATTTAAATAATCAACTGCCCAGTGAAATTTACTTTTTCCTAGCTATGCAAATATATGTTAAAACAAAAATATTAAATATTTCACATAATACACGACTAACAGTAATTAATTATTTTTATATTTAATTAAGCATTTTTACAATAAAATATTTTTATTTAACATAAGGAGATCTATTTTAAAAGTACAGTTTAACTCAGTTTAACAAAAAGCACCACAAAACTGGCGTTGTAAAAAATATTACTTACAAACTTTGAATAAACACCATAAAATGCAATAAACTCTCAACAATTGTTTCGGGTCGAGAAAACACACGACCCTTCATCAGGCGAATAAAGTAAGCACGAGTGCTGCAGTCAAAGCGGCAACGCGTTTAACTCAGGTTTCAAACTTTCAAAGGAACACAATATAAAAAGCGTAAATTGCCGGAAAATGTAATTTACAATAAAATATTTTCATGAAATATATGTAAAAAAAAAAAAAAAAAAAAGTCATGCAATTTAGAATATTTACGAAATCATATTTTAGGCATGAAATTTGTTTTTGCTTATTAAAAATTTCCCGTAATATAAATGCTTATTTTGTTATTGGATGATTAGCGAAATATTCTCTTGTTTCCATGTGTTAGATTCAAATACTAGCTCAAGCAATATATATATATATATATATATATATATATTACTGTAAACCGACAAATTAGTCCTAAACAAAACTCTAAATGTAAACAAGTGTCTTTGATAATATTTTCGACTTTCCGAGGGAATACCTGTATTGAACTGTCACTAGAACCATGAACTATGCAGTATTGTTGTTTCTATGGATCAATATAATAGACTTTTTTTTTTTTTTTTTTTTTTTTTTTTTTACTTTTCCAAAGGATTTAAAAATTTTGGTTTTATTATTTAATTAATAATAATAATATTATGATTATTATGATTATGATTATGATTATTATTAATAATATCGTCATCATTGTATGCATTTCCAGTATAAAATATATTTTTAAGTATCGAAAACTTAAAATTCAAAGATATTAATTGTCTCTTACTGGAAATCAAATCAAACTTTACTTCCTATCAATAGTTGTGGAAATGCTATTGGTTTTTAAAAATAACTAGATAGTTTATATTAACTACAAAATAGGATGGACATTATTTTTAAAACGAATTAATTGTTAATTTTTGTCTTAAAGGAATACTCTATTTTGATTAAATAAAAAAAATAAGGTTATGTCTTGAACAATTAAAGGCAAGAAGAACATTTTAAGTTAAATATCAAAACTGCATAAGTTATTTAGTGCGTAGAATTGAAATATATGTACATACATGATTTTGAACTTTTTTTATTAAATATTATATATTTTAATTAGTAATATTTGGCTGGATTGTAATTTTTCTGGTTTAAAGTTAAGTTATTTGAATATCTTATCCAAGAAAATAATTTTATTTAAAAAATTCAGTTAGATAATATATTCTTAATGTGACTTTCTTTTTATGATAAACAAATTTGGTGAAATGTACGTGATATTATTTATTTTATTTTTGATCTCTTTAAATACTTTTTGATCTAACTAGTAATAACTCTATTTATTATGAAACGTCATAAATAATGTTTATCCATTGATCATTAGTAATTTCTTCACCATTTATAACATAATATTATAAATAATGATGAAATTTTCCAATAGGCCGGAAGTTTCAGTAGATTATTTCTTGTGAATTAAAATGTTTTATACATTAGATTAGGTTATATATAGACAAATAAAGTAATGATAATCTTACGTACATGGGTTTTACATACTTGAAAATATTGCAATTTCATTTAATTAAAATTCCACGATTAAGATAAAATAATAAATTACAAATTTTCAGGTATGCTAATAAACTAAAATGAAATTAAACCACAGATAATTCAAGAAATAAAGATCTGTTTTAAATAACTTTTAAAACGAATAATTTAATTGCTTTAATAACCTAGTCACAATTATTAAAACAAATTTTTTTTTATTTGTTTTAATAATTGTAAATTTAATAAAAATTATGTGGATATATTTTCATACTATATGATTTGGAGCGTCTCAAAACGAATTTTAAGAAATAATTTTAAAAAGAATAAATAAACCTCAAAGGTTTTAAATAAAATTTAACTTAGACATTTTAGATTATATTAACTTGCGATTTTAATTAAAAGTACATATGCCTATATTTATCATATTGCATTATTAAATGCCTTCAAAAATACTATTTTAAAGATATAAAAAAAAAGAACAAATAATGTTATAAAATTTTAAATATAATTTAAATTCACCATTTATAATTTATTACCCTAGATTTTGTATCGTTCTGAGTTTATTAGAATTAATAAATGTTTAATAACTGACATATCAGGTAAAGTTTAATGTTATTAAAAATATCATTTCGAATGTATTTTTAATAATGATAATAAATAAAGATTTTATTTTTAGTTTTATTTTTATTTTTTATTTTTGAGTTAATGCAGCGTATTTTTACGTTTATATTTAATTTATAACATTTGTATAGTTTCTTGAACAGCACAATAATCATTAATATTCATGAAAAATACTTCAAATAACGTGCACATTCTGTTGGATATTTAGATAGTATATTCACTTGCATGTGTGTTTTGTTTTTCATGTTTATTAATAATAAACATAAAGAACAAACATACTAATTTCAAACAGAACATATAAATATTCTGGGTTATGAATTGTTATTCAAATGTGCTTTTGAATTTGAACACCAATATTTTTACAGATTTTTATTTACTTATTTATTTATTTAAGGACTGAATTTCTTCAATTAAAGAGTTTCAAAACAGAAAAAATCAGAAAATAGCGATCTTAGATTTATTTGTAATAACATAAAAAAAAGACTGTTTAATACAGTAATCTTTCACAAATATTAAGAAAATACTTAGAAATCTCTTATAAATATTAAAATAGTTCTACATTTTTGTTTTTAAAGAAATGCCAGAGCGAATTTTTTGTCGATGAATAACTTTGTGCAAACAATATGTCTGTAATGGTTAACCAGAGTTTAATGAAAATTTAAGAACTTTCACATGGCATATAAATAAAGGAGAGGACGAATAATTAGTCTTTAAAAATAATTAAATAAATAAATGAATAATGTTTGTAAATATAATAATAATAACGATAAACAGAGTAAATATTTTAATAACAACTTTGATAGTTTATAATAAATAGAAAAAACGAAGTAAACTTATAATTAAAGACATTTAAATAAAAAAACCTAGCATTACTTCGTGCGTCGTTTTAGATCTTTCAAACCGGGTACCCGGTCCTCTTCAGAAAAGGCAAACTTCTTATCAAAAGCCATCCCTTAATTTTACTTCTTCTATCCCATACGATCGCGGAGCCGCTAACAAAATTACAAATATAGCTAATAAATACGGCATAAATATCCCCATTAAACCAAACAAAAATATTTTTCAATTAATCAGAAGTGAAAAAGACCCCTCCCCCCTTTAGAAACTGCAGGCATTTATAAAATCCCCTATACATATGAAGATAATTAACCCGGCTCATATATTTGTGTTACTAAGAGAAAAAATAGAACTAGGATTAGCGAACATAAAAATGACAGAAAAACCGGAAAGTATAATGCAGCCCTGGCCAAAACGTACAATAAAAAAAATATTAAAATAGATTTCGATAAAACCACTAAAATAGCCAATTATGAAGATTATAATTACGCGATGTACCGTGAATCCATCGAAATTTCGACTAATAATGACGTATGCAAAGACAGCGGCGCAGTAGCCCCAGACAGAGCATGGAGCCATCTGCTGAGAAAGTCAACAGAGGATCACTCAGTCTCAAGTTTCCAGCACAGAAGTTTGCCGTTTCTGAAGAGGACCGGGTACCCGGTTTGAAAGATCTAAAACGACGCACGAAGTAATGCTAGGTTTTTTATTTAAATATCTTTTGATAGTTTATTTATTTATTTATTTGTTTGTTTTTTATAAGAATGCAACTAAATTAAGTTCCTTTATTTTAATTACAGGGTATTTTTCCATGTGCATGGTTTATTTTAGGTTCATGCGATGTATCATTTGCATATAATCCTGCCAGCATGTCGTAAGTCTTATGACGAAGGCATAAGGAAAAATATTTTTTTAAGGATAAATGAATTAAGATTGCACATTTATTCTGACAACTGTAATTAAAAGATAATACATTTTTAACGCGTGTTAAAAAATATAAGATTTAAAAGTAGTTTTTTTTCAAGTTGTTGTAAAAGGAATTATGATTTTTATTTTTATTTATTTATTTATTTATTTTCTGATATATCCACTAGTTAAAAATATGCGACCCTATAAATGAGGCATAGAAAAATGATTTAGAATATACATATTAGAAATCCGGCACTTGGCAACTATGCATATATAAAACAAATCTAAAAACACCCAGTGTCATTAACCGAAAAAAATAATAGTATTATATGGTTATACATTAAAGCAAGGGAATTTTAATTAAAATAGGCAAGAAATTGTAATGCACTAGGTTAAGGGATTACTACTGCCTACTACTGTCTCTTTGGCATACTACAAAATACTGCAGTTTGGCTTTAATAATTTCACATACTGAATGATGACAATGCATCTTCAGAATAATATTATCATATGCAAATCGGAAATACATACACTGGTATTCAGAGAATAGATTATTGTTGTGCATGTTTCTTCAGTATTGTATAACAATGATTAAATAAATTTAAATTTCATTTTAAAGATATTTTATAAATTAATAGTATGATACAGAATTATAATTTGTAAATGAATATCTAAACATATAAAAATGCTTTACCCTTAGCTAATAGTTTCGCAACGAAAATAACTGTCCTTTATAAATATTTCCAGTAATCTAGAATTACACATTATACTTACTAATTTATTTTTTTTTTTTTTTTTTTAACATGGGAGAAACTGAAGTGCATAAGTGCTTTTTGTACACTGTGTATAAAATTTAGATTTTATTAATCCGTCTTTAACTAGATTTAACTAGATTTAATTAGTTGATTATTCATTAATTATTTTGTTAAAGCTTAAATGTAAATTGAGAATAATGGCTTTTGTGAGTTGTGAACTCATCAAATGTAATTACTTAAATTTATAAGATTTAAAACAATATGTCTGGCATTAGAAAAGCTGTGATTAAATTAAATCGATTTTTGAAATTTTGCATAGAAACTATCACATTTTCAAAGACAAATCAGAATTTTGTAGCTCTGTCTTTCTTAGAATTTTGTATTTTTTTCATAATCTCTCTCTTTCTCTATGTGAATGTGTGTATATACATTCTAATAGAAACTACATTCGTCATGTGCAATATCTGTTAATAATTAAATTAAAAAATAATATATATAAAATCTGTTAAGAAATGTCTTCGTAAATGTATGAAAAGGTTTTATTGCGTGAAAAACATAGAAAAAAGAATGTATTTGTGTGAATTTTTTTTGCAAAAAATTAGATGAAAAGATATAATATTAATAATATTAATAATATTAATAATAATGGTAATAATATTAAAATTATATTTAGAAAGAATTATGATTATACCTGAGATTAAAATAACTATATACATCTATATTAGTAATTGTAGTAATTTTGCTAAAATTTTGACAATTCTCAATTCCGAGAATTACTATAAAAGTGAAAATTAAAGAAAAAAAAAAATCTATCGTTGACTTATCAACATTGCATTTTATGAAACTGAATCATAATTATAAAACGTTTAAATCAAAAGTTTAATAGTTTTTATTAGATTTTAAGATGCAATATTTTTTTTTTTTCATTATTCAAATTACTTTTCATAGTCAATGTTTCAGGTAAAAAAAAAAAAAAAAAAAAAAAAAGAAAGAAAGAAAGAACATTTTATTTAAAATATTAACCAAATTTCATTTATTGTAATTATTATTATTCTTTAAATATTTATTATTATTATAAATATTTTATTTTATTTTATTTTATTTTATTATATTTTATTTTATTAGTAAGAGTCGTTTGCGTTAAATTAATATATATATATATATATGTATGTATATATTTTTTCAGTATATCAGTATTTAATAAAAATATTATATTATTTGCAAATTGCCTGTGGAAGGATTTGTAATTTTTAAAATTTCTAGATATAACAGCGGCACTGAGTCGTTTTCTAACGAACCACCTGAATAATTTTCAATTTTTTATGAACTCTGAAACATTTCACTGCTCAGTAATAAGTATTCATTTTTCTGTAAATTCATTTCTGTAAATTTCAAACTTCTGTAAAATTATATAAATATTTATCCAGAATCTCTGTAAATTTACAACATTTCTTAGTTAAAAATGAATAATCGAGATTCTCAATTTTTATCCTGCATTTTTACCTAATTTTATTATTACATTTTTTAATTAAAATTAAAAATGACTGTTTAGACTTTAGAAAAAGCATTCCAAGTCAGAAATATATTCTTCACCAACAATTAATTAAATTAATATTAGTTATTAAAATGAACGTATAAAATAAGTTTTTTAACATCTCCGTTTATTTTTCTCTGTAATTTTATGTAAGACCTAAAATAATAGATTTCACAGAGTTTTCTGTTGAAATTTTTAACAGTGTACTTTTACATTTCACTATTCACTATCCTTTTACATTTGACTATTCCGTATATTCCGATAAAACACACTATATGTTTTACTACATTTTCTATGCAAAATAGTTTATATTTTCGATAGATTATATAAATTTCAAATTTTTTGTATATGTATCATGCTTCCAAAAAATAATTAAAATTTTTGCTAAGAAGGTAGCTCTTTTTTCCAAAGTTGTCTGGGAGATGTATGATGTCTTCAGTAAAATACATTTCTTGCTGTATTATGGGTTTGAATTCTGCATTATTCCTGTGATTAGCCAGTCTGATTGGTAATTGCATCAAAATTACAAAATCGTGGAAATACATGACATAATGCTTTTAAGGTCAATAAGATTTTTTTTTTTTTTTTTTTTCGTATTTTCTCTTTTAATTTTGTTGCCTATATTCATGCTCTTCATACCAGTTAACCTGTTGCTTTTGGCTAATGAATGTGAATATGAACGTTGCTCGTTTCTTTTGCGTACCATTCACTATCTTTTAAACGTGAATTTAGAATAACTTCTGTCAGTGATACAGGGAAAATTCCTATAAAACATTTCTCCTGTTAATATCATTTAACATAATGCAATAAATATTCAAATTTAATTTCAAAATTTAAATTTAGATTTTCTTAAAGAATTATTCCTAAAGAGAACTAAAAAAAAAAAAAAAAGAAATAAAAAAAAGAAATAATAATAATAATAATAAAAAAGAATATATTATTATTATACCGTATGTTTTATGTATAAAGAAAACATTTTGCAAAAGAAAAATTAGGATATTACAAAGCTGATGCTTATTATTTAATGTAATATCTGGATTTTCTGGTTTCTAATATTTTTCTGTAATATAATTGCTGTTATGTTATCATTGAAAAACACTGCACCTTGCTAATATTATTAATACAGTTAATCAAAACCTACTCGTGAAACAAACACTTGTTTTCATAAAACTTGTAAATATTATTTCTGATCTATTGGTCTGTTTTAAAGGATTTAATTATTATTATTATTATTATTATTATTATTATTATTATTGATGTTGAAATTTTATTTTTAAATCAATTGAATTTTTATTTGAAAACGAATATAAATATATTATATTTAAATACATTCTCTCAAAAAGGAATTTCATTATCTGGCATTTTATTTTATAAAAAAAAAAAAAAAAAACATACTTTGCTACGTTAAAATATAGATTATTGTTAAATAATTTTTTATAATTTAATTCAAATCAAATAATATTAATTTCAGAAAACTAAGTAAAATGTATTTACGCTTGCATGTTTATTTTATATTTTGAAACGATATCAAACAATAAACTTTTTTTTTTGCAACAAATAATTGAAAATTCATTACTATAACTTGAATAGAGCAAAACACTTATATTAGAGTTGCAAACACAAATAGTTAAAATAAACTTTTAACAATAATAAACCTATGGCTGTATTCTAAATCATTAGTATTAGTACAGATAATTAAAGTAGTAAAAAATACGATGATATAAAAAAATAACACTGTTCGGCATGAAAATTGCCTCTGACACCATTTCAGCATATTTTTATGTAAAATGACATCCTGAATCTGAATATGACGCCAATTTTGCCCTATCACCCACCGTTTTTTAGGAATGGCCCCCTATTTTTTTTTATTTTTTTGATAATTTTATGGCAATAAATTTGATTTTTAGGAGGGGGAGGATTATTCTAAACGTTAAATATCTTCTGAGGGGCTACAGAGTTGGAAAATCCTAAAACATGGACATTTGCGACTAGGGAAAAATTTTGGGGGTTTGCCACTGAAATTATGCATTACATATCTTATATTTTTTTTAATCTGTTATTAATGTTATTTTTTAAACTTTATATATTTTTATTTTTAGGTGTTAAGTTAATTATTTTTCATTCTTGAAATCAAATTCATGGTCATAAAATTATCAAACAGGGAAGAAAATTGAGGGAGGGGGTGGTGTATCTAGAAAACGGTGGGTGATTGGGCAAAATGGGAGTCAAATTCGGATTCAGGAGGTCATTTTACATAAGAATCAGCAATAATGGTATGAGATCTCGATTTTTTTTTTTTTTTTCAGGGTAGTGTAATTAAAATATACCATAGACAAAATGCGAAAAAAAAAAAAAAAAAAAAAGAAAGAAAATTTAGAAAATGTTTCTTTCTTTATTATATATTATAATAAAAATAAACATGAACTGATAAATAAAATGAATTACCTTTTTTGTAATTTTACAATATATTCTTAATTGATGTATTGTGAAACTGTGAAAAGATTAAGAAAGATATTCAGAAATAATTTTCAAATACATCAGAAAAAAAAAGGAAAATATTTCTTGTTCGTTTGAATAACATGAATTTAGAATCATTTTGTATATGATACATCAAAAACCTACAGAGCATTTGTCATACCAATTGTATTTTATAGAATTTATTAAATACTCAAATTTAATAATAAAAGTACGTTTTCAATTTCTTAAAAAAATATCACTGAACGATACGAAATAAAAATAAATCTAATTATATTATTAGTACAATAGAAATTATACATATAAAGAAACAATGTTACATATATACATATATATATAGGAAATTTCAAAATTAGTGATTAATACTTACTGTAATGTTGCATTTTCTGGTTTCTAATATTATTTTGCATATATAACTTTTACTCTATAGTCATTACATCGTTAATAATATTAATATAGTTAATCAAAATCTACATCGTAATAATAAATCGTAAATATTGGGAAGGATATTTTTGACGAATTTTTTAATGTTTTAATTAATTCCTATTAATAATGCTATTATTTTATTTTTAAATTAAAAAGTGATTTATTTGAAAATGAAAGAAAAGTAACATATTTAAAAATATCTTTTCATAAATGAATTTCCACATTTCATATTAAATTTTATACAAACAACCATAAATAACATTTAGACAGAATTCTGCCAAAATATATATCATTAATAAAATATCTATAATTTCATTCTAACTGAATAACAGCAATTAACAAAAAAAAAAAAAAAAAAAAAAAAAAAAAACGCTTAGAAAAATTTTGTTTTACGTTATAGTATTTAGACATAATTCTACCAAAATATATATTATTAATAAAATATCTATAATTTAACATTCAAACCAAATAAAAGCAATTAAAATAATATGCTGTGTCACACACGCGATTTTCTCTTGCCCTGAAATTTAATACTATAAATACAGGTTGGAGATTAAGGGGTGAGATAACGAATACTCTTATGAAAATCTATGTTAAAACAATTCAAATTATGCTTCGGAACAGATTTATTTGACAGGTAAAACTTTGTGAGGGAGGCTCTCGCCCCCATAAGACACCATTTCATTAAGGTACCTACATTTATATAGAATTCGAATCGGTTATTAAATTCAAAAGTCCATATAAAATTATTGAGACAACTTTCACATGAACATTGCTTGAAACTTATCAATCTTGATCAAACATTTCTAGTAACGAACACATTAACTTCAAAATATAACATTTGGATCGCTAGAAAGTATTTGTTTTTAAATTATTGTAACAGACACACACAAAGGTCAAATGTTAAAACTTGACTTCGGTATTCAGGAAGCCTCAAAACGGCTAAATAAACAAAATACCAGGCGATGAATATTTAGCTTTAAAAAATGCATTATTTACCTTATGTTTACGAGGAATAAATTTCAATTCCTGAGCAGCTTTCCTGGACATGGTAAAATATTACAGTAAAGCACATCTACTAACAATAAAAAAGAATGCTTTGGCTTAAATATTGGCATCCCCGTAAATCTTCTAAAATTTATGTACACGTCACGTGGAAGGCATAAATATAATACTATATTAATAACACACGGCGCAACCTGAAATACCCTTCCATTATTTTTCAAGTATTGTCGTACTATAATCTAGTTTTTTTGTGTAGTCCAGTAAATGAACAGTGAATGATTTCTATACCATATTCTACACGAAACATGTTTTTACGTATATAATATATATATACATTTGTTTCATTTGGTTTAGCGCAGTTTATAGATGTTAATCTCTACTTACCTGCAATTTCCCCATAAACATAATGTATTGGGAATCTCTTGGGTATACCTATACACGAACCATTTTCTTGATGTCAACGAAAAGTTTAGTGTAGCATTCCTAAATCATACAAATTTACAATACCATGCTTGGATTTTCTGCTATAATTTGTTTTTGAGATATGCTGATAACAGATAGACAAACACACAGACACATTGCCACAGACACACACCACACAGACCAACTGCTAAAATCATGAGTTTTGGATTCAGGTTTACCTCAAAACGTGTAAATAAAACAAAATTTAATTTTGAAAATTTGGACCAAAAACAATACTTTTCCTACCTAACTAAAATTATTTTTTACTTTATAGCATTTAGACATAATTCCGCCAAAACATATATTAATAAAATAAAATATGTATAATTTAATTCAAACCAAATAATAGCAATTAAAAAAAAAAAAAAAAAAAAAAAAAAAAAAATAACGAAAAAAAAATTACTTTCTTGTATTTATTTTATATGATGTAAAAATGTTATAACTGATGAACTTTTCGCAACGAAATATCAAAAGCTCATTAATATAATTTGATATAGCAAGCAATTTAATATTAGCTTTGGAAACACAAATAATGAAAAGTAACTTTTAAGGAGAGGAAGCTTTGGCAGTGTTCCAAATCGACGGTAATGATAAAGACAATTAACGTAGTAAAAAACACAATGATTTAAAAAAAAAAGAAATATATATAACATAGCCAAAATGTTAAAAATATAAATCGTAAGATGATATTTCATTATTTTTCTGTAGCAAAAATAAACACGAACTGATACATGCATTGAGATTTTTTTTTCTTTTCGCAATATATTTGCAGGGGATAAAATCGTGATGTAATTAAGAAATATATTAAGAAGTGAATTTTAAATATATTACAAAAACAAGAATTATTTATTTGAATTCATTCTATATTTATTTTATTCATTCTATATATATATATATATATAGGCATGCAAAAATGAATACCATAAAAACAAAGTGTTATTATTATTATTTACGTAGTGGCAACACCGCGAAACGAAAAAATAAAGGTGCAAGCGATTTTTTACAATGTTAACTAAACTTCTATAAGTATTCTAAACGAATAACGATTTTATTTTACTTGTTTCGTGCTTGTTTAAATAACTGCTTTTATTTGTTCTACAGAAATGGAAGTGAATGATTTAGAGTTAAAAAACAGTGTTGTGCAATAAAATTTTACTATCATTTGGGCAAAACGCCTCCAGAAACGGTTACGTTACTGAAAGTAGCTCGCAAAGACAAATGTTTTTGTGAGTACGATTCTTAGAGGGCATGCTGATTTTTAAAAAAGGACGTGCAACTGTAGAAATAGCTTATATGCCTGACCGACCAGAAAGTGTTCTGAATGATCGAAATGTTAACACTGTGTGGGCAGTCTTGCAAGAAAATCGGCATATGACAGGCGAGAAGATAGCAGCATCATCTGACATTTTGAAAACTTCGTTATTTCGCGACAATTTACAACTTCGAAATGTTTGTACCAGATTCCGCTACTTTTGTTTAGCAATATCTTAGTAAATACAATATTAAAGTCATTCTTCAATATTAAAGTCATTCTGCCATATCTCCCTTAAACCAGATCTCGCACCATGCGATTTATGGTTGTTTCCGACGTTGAAGGAGAAGCTACGAAGCAGAAAATTTAATATAGATTCTAAAATTATTACAGTAGTGTAGGGTTCTTTAAAATAGCTTCCAGAAAAATGCTTCTCTTCTTGTTTTGAAAAATGGGTTGAACGATGAAATCGTGGCATATCATCTGGAGAAAGATATTTTGGGGAAAAAAAAAAAAAAAAGATTTATTTTTTGCTGTAAATGTAATTCTTGATATTTTTTTTTTATGATATAACTCCCAGTTTTTATTGAACACCCTTCATATATATGAAGGCACTTTAATATATGAAGGCAAGCTTTATACATACGGAGGCAAGCTTTAATGCAAATATGATATGAAAAAAAAATCATTTATTTAAAATTGTTACTTTACAATGATTGTTTTATACACTCCTGCTCAAAAGTTTAGGAAGATTTGCAAATGATCCGTTTTTTCAATTTGAAAATTTATCTATCAATGAAATGTTTTCAAACATTGAGTATTTAAAGAACTGTGTTTTTCACATGTTTTTCATAGAAGATTGGTTTAATACAACATTTAGGGGGGTGGTAACAAATTGAGCAAAATCAGTAGTAATGTTTGTGATCACCGTGTATCGTTAAATGAACAAAATGATCTGTATCTTTAGGATATGTTAATAATGATTTAGTATAATTTGTGGATGAGTTTTTGTGATGATTACATGTTAAATAACAGAGATATAAACATTTATTTTAAAACCTAAAAAAAAAAAAAAAATCTGCCTGTTTGTTATTTATAATATACACAGTTTTAAACGAAAACTTTTCCTACATTCAGATAAATTGAAAAAAGAATTTTGAAACAATATACTGCAATTTGAATACAAATATCTTAAATACATTATGAAATGTGAGCATTTTTATGAAAAAAGATTTCACTGCGCATGCGTGAAAAATAGAAAAAAAATACATAGGTTGAAAACTGTATGTATTGGGCAACTTCTCTCAAAAATCCATTTGAATAGAGTAAAAATTAAGCAAATTATCTGCAAAAGAACGAGCTAGATTTTAGATATTTTCCAAGAGTTGAAATTTCATAAGGGATTTTTCAAATGCTGCGTAATTGATTTGAAAATCCAATTATTTCAACCCCGCTCCAAAAGTAGTTTGTAAGTACTTTTGGAGTACTTCAAAAGTACTCTTTATATTAACAAAAAAAAAAAAAAAAAAAAAAAAAAAAAATGCTAATTGTTTTCTAAGTTTTAAAATAAATGTTATCTCCGTTATTTAACATGCTATTGTCACACAAATTCATCCACAAATTGTACTAGGCCTATATTAACACATCCGAAAGTTACAAATCATTTTGTTCACTTAATGATAAAGGGTGATCACAAACATTATTGATTTTGCTCAATTTGTTAATTGCCCCCTAAACGTTGTCTTAAACCAATCGTCGCTGAAAAACATTTGGAAGACTCAGCACTTTAAATACCCAATGTTTGAAAACATTTCATCCAGAGATAATTTTTTAATTTGAGAAACATTTGTTGTTTGAAAATCTTGCTAAACTTTTGAGCAGGACTGTAGTTGTTTGTTTCTCAGAAGTTCTAAATTTATCATAAGATTTTTTTTTATGTTTAATGCTTTTTATATTTAATCAAAATATAAAAGTCTAAATAAATATTGTCACATTTGCAACAAATAAATATTGTCACATTTGCAACAGTATGAAACAAACAATGACTATTCCTGAAGGATACAAAATATTATCATATGCAAGAATACGAATCAGAAAAGCCATACTTAGGATAAACTTAACATATACTGCTAATCAGCTTATTAAATTATATTATTTATAAAACTATATTATTTATTTGTGTTCGAAAATGTTTCTGTTTACACGTACGACACATTTCCAGATATTGCACATACAGAATATGTGCATATGCCTGTTTTTTTTGTTAGGAGTGCAGTTGTTAATTTTTAACATACCATGAGTTTGAAAAGTACCACTAATTTTTTTATTTCCTATTCCTTAGACATGCACTTAATATATGCGTAAAAATCTGCTACTGGAATACACCAGAAACACAGGTTCAGTCATTTTGCCCAAAATCCAGTTTTGTTTAGATTTCTCGAAATATTTAGAACAAAACTGATATCAAATAGTGGCTTACGCTAGTTTTAATTAGTTTATTATCTGTAAAATAACGAAAGTCTTAAATATCTCATTAGTTTTCTTTTCCTTTTTCCTTTTTTCTTTCTTTCTTTTTTTTTTTTTTTTTTTTTTTTTTTTCTTAACCACCAAAAAAAAAAAAAAAAAAAAAAAATATTTTATTCGTTTTTGTCATAAAATTTGAAACCGAACACAAAAAAAAAAAAAAAAAGAAAAGGAAAGCCTTAAATTTTCCACATCTTGTGGAAATAATATTATTGTTACCATTTTTTATTATTTTATTTTTTTGCTTTTAACACATTTACCTAAAATTGCGGAATATGTTGCGCTGTCTTAGGAATGTGAACGAAAGACTGCACATCGTTTTAATTTATTTAAAATAAAAAACATTTTCTTTTACTGATATAATAAACTAACTAAATATCTTAAAAATAGATGAAATAACTGTTCAAATATGAAGCGTTTTTCACAGCAAAGTAAAGCTTGTGCATTGAGGACAAACGGATCCATCCTGTGGTATTAAGTATATGAAAAAGGCTATGTTTCTTGCGTTGAAATGCAAAACAGAAAGGTTTATTGATTTTAATTATAATTTTAATGCCTTGTTTAAAATCAATCATGTTCAATCCATATTTTCAACTTATTTAGCAGGAAATAATAAACAAATATAGCGTCTCTTAACCAGAATCCATAAAAATACAAAGCATCTTGGAAATAATTATAACGGTATATCGTGATGAGATGTAAGTATATGTTAAAACCAATTGAATCTGGAGATTACTACAAAATGTGCTATTTATTTATTATTTTTAAAAAAAGTACTTTTTCGTGACATAAAAACTATTAATATAGTACACAACTTTTACTAATATGTTTTAACACTATATGTGGTATTTTTAAAACTAAAATACACTAAATATAATTTTTTTACTGAAGTTATTTATGTGGTAATACATGTGATGTAATATATGTAGCATTTTTAAAATTTCAGAAAAATAAATTTATAGTATTCGAAAATGTTAGTTTTCAAAATCAACTGTATCGAATGATAGTATAAAAACGTTTCTGCATTCAAAATTCCTTGCTGTTTAAATTGTTTTTTAATATTTAAATTTTCTATTTTTGATGGTTTCCCTAATCTAAAACATTCAAAGCAAAAATTTCTACCTATATCAAAAGGAATCTTGAATATAACTTTTCTTTATAAGAATCTAAAGAATATAAATTAACCGAATAATCAATAAACGTTAGCGATATGTTTTTATTAAGTATATCTTAATTATAAGAAGAGAGTTCTAAGCTGATCATTTAAAATTTTTACGCTAATAAATGATTTTTAATTATACCTTTTAACGATATAATGGGATAAAATTTTATTTTCTGCAGGTAATAATGCTCATAATTAAAAATATGCGTATTTACTCTAATTACAGTATATCCCTGTATTTAATTGTTTATATAAATAAACACAATTTTATTAAATACTTGAACATTTTGAATCCACGTACTAATATTACGATCTGAAATAAAGAAATTCAAAATAGTTATATTTGGCCAATTTCCAGCTGTTTGTTATAATCACAAAGCTAACAGCCAGAAAGAATTCGCATTTAGTAAAGAATAATAATGAATCCGTGTAATCAATAGTTGTAGAAATGATATTTTTAAAAGCTTCCTTAAATTCTCTTTGACTTTTAAATAACATACATACGCATCTAGTTCTTTCCGTTAGCTGTTGCCCTCGTGGTATTCATTTGTTAACTGAAGCATAAAAAATGGGTTTTAAAGGGAATATTTCTGCAGTAATTTTTCATTTTGTTGGAATAATTATTTTGTTACGAGACATAAAATAAACTAGAAGCATTTATTTTTATAAATATGTAAAATATTTTTCTTAAAATAACATTCTTAATGTAAGTAATAAATAAAGTAAGTATATAAAGTAAATAAAGTATTATAAAAAATGTAAATTCAAATTAAGTGCTATGGATCATAATGTAAAAGTGTAATTACTTTAAACTGATATAAAAACCTAACTTAAAGTTGAATTAATACAGAAAAATAAATTTACATCAATACTAAAAATAGTATTAAAAATGCATAATTCGCATACTGCAGTTTATTGCGTTAATCGTACCATCATCAGTATAGAATAACTTGATGGATTATTGCTCACATATATAAACTTGGAAGCGGGTTTCAGACTCAGATTAGCAGCGAATAGAATTGTGGAAATTTTGGAGGTATTAGCCAATAGGGAATTAGAACACACAGAACAATGGTGATTGTAATAAAAAAAAATGGGAATTTTATATAATATATCCAACGACCAGTCAGAAAAGTACTGCAAAATTTAAATTTGACATATTTTGCCATTTTGTAAATTAACAGCCAATAGTATTGTGAAATTATGAAGGTACTAGCCAATAGGGAATTTGAAAACACAGAGCAATGGGGATGGTAAGTGAAAAAAAAAAAAAAAAAAAAAAAAAAGAGGGTGATTTTTATATAATATTTCGACAATCCGTCAGAAAAGTACCAAAAAATTAAAATTTGGCATATTTTTCCATTTTATAAATATGGAAAGCTTCCAAGAAAATCATATAAATAATTAGGCCTCTCAATATTATTATTTTTCATATTATATTAGCTTTTCATATTATTTTGTCTGAATTAAAGTTAAAAATATGATTACTCTCTCATTAAAATTTAGCAACATCCGATTTGTTGATTTCCAGTTTCTGAATATGTGTTCTTTTAATAAAATTAAAGTTTAATTTTATTTAAAAAATATATGATAGTCATCATTGACAAGTGATGTTATAGATACTCCTAAAGTTATACATATTTTTTTTTTATGGGGGGTCTTTTAACATAGAAATGGCTAGGATTGGAGTGTAAGGTTGAATTTTTATGCTAACTATGTGAAAAATGCCAGAGACGGGAACAGAACCAGGGTACTCCGCTTACTGTGCAAAAGCTCTTCCACTGAGCTACATTGGCTGATTTCTTATTCGTCATTTCCCTTATAATATCCGTTCGTAAATTCAGATTTCACCGATGAGCATATTAATTGATTCACAACTACGATAGACCACGTAAATTTTACTTAATTTTAAATATGATTCATCAAACATGGATATTTATTTAGAGAAATTAGAATGTAAGTTTGAATCTTTATACAAATATTCACACCTTTTTTGCGTTTGCAGAACGATTACTTTGACAACGGATGTTATATGGTAAATGCCGAGTTAGTAATTATGCAGGACAGCTCAGCGGTAGAGTGATCGCACGTTAAGCTTAGTACTCGGGTTTGATTCCGGTGTCTGGCATTTTTGACTTTGTTGGTATAAAAGATTAAACTTGCACGCCAAAGTCTTTAAATAAATAAATACTCATGGTTGATGAACATCATTTCTAAAGCTAGGTGACAAATTCATTTTGAAATACTATTGTTTAAACTTTATAGATATGGTATAACTAGATTAAAGGAAAATAATACCAATATCAGAAGGAACATAATTCAGATCTAGAATGACGTGAAGGATACCTTCACTTCCTTTATTAAACCTTCCCCGTTCTTCATGCCTTTTCTGTTATAGCTATAATAATATGCAGAAAAAGTTTAACACTGATAACAACTATTTAAATTTGAATTTGAATTGTCGCAGAAGCATTTAAAAGTAAAATAAAATAAAATAAAATACACTGAATACCACATAATTTGAATGTAATTTGGATTATCGTTTTGCACATCCTTTTCTTTAATTCTTTCAGATGTAATGCAATAATGTTCATTTAATATCAAGTACCACCACAATTTGAGAATAGAGTTAGATAATAAGAAATAAATCAGTTTTGTCTAAAAGGTAAAATTTATTAAAAATTTCCAGTTTAAATTTTTGAAATTGGGAATTAAAATTAGGTGGTATAAAATATATACCACCGCCCCAAACAGACTTAATATTGGTGTCTGATAAGCTTTAGAAGCATATATTTCAGTATAAAGTTTTGAAACTTTAAAAATATAATGCAAATTTACGATTTATCTGAGATCATCTAACTGCAAATGTTTGAAAAATTAATATTTCGTAATACCCACACAGAAAACAAAAGCAATCTTTTCCTTTTTACCAGGTTTCTATTTAAAAATATTCCTTTCTTAAAAAATGAGTAAAAACAAAATAACCTTATGCTGATCAAATTATATTTATTTCATTTTAAAATATACTTATTTCTCAATTAATCATGTTTAATATTGACCAATAGGTATAGCGTTTAATAAAGTGTGGAAAAATTTAATTGTGTTTAATCATAAAACTATATTTAAATCTTTTTAAAGTTTAACGGGAAATATTGCTTTAAAAATATAGTTATACTTGTATACGAATAATATAACGTATCATAAAAAAAAAAAAAAATACTTAAGGAATCCTGTAAAAGAAATGCTTTTCCATGTTTTCTTTCCTTAGGATCATAGCAACCGGAAAATGTATTACTGAATCGCCATTTCTTATTGAATTCTTCATTCTTTATTTTTTATTTATTTATTCCCGAGTAAAGCTTACCAATTTATTGAAACTTTTATTAAATAAGCATTTTACTTAGAGATTTTTGTTTAGAGTACGCCCTTATTTTAACAATACTTTCACTGATTTTTTTTTTTTTAAATTGAGGATCTACGTAGATTAGGAAAGATGATTGAATATGGTTAGTTTTAAAGAAGTAGCTGAGTAAAATGAAGTGAATGGTGTTGCCTATTTTGGAGAAGTTTAAATAGTGTGATAGTTGCGTCGTGAAGCGTAAGTGTATGGTGTGGCGGATATTATGAGGTAATGTGGTAACGGAAGACATGTGTCAGTATTGCTGAATTAGTACAAGCGTTGGCCAGCCATGGTGGAAAGTAGTGTAGACGTTTAGTTAGCTCTTTTAGCTCCATGTAACTCATAAATACTAATGTCGTTCATTTTCGCATAGAAAATATTCTTTTGTACACTTCATGACATATGATAAATATAAATATTTATTTAATGAAATATATTATACAAAAACTAAATTTCTATCACTATCATATGCACTTTTGAAAACATTCATATATATTTATTTGCATGCTCACTAACATCAAGCATGCAATAATTAAGAAAACGGTTTGGGAATGCAAACTGTGTAAATGTTTCAAAAATACGATTTTTTTTTTCATTTAATTCAACAGATATATTTATAGTTTGTTAAAGCACCATTCTGAATTATTTTAGATGTGTATATCATTTTCATATAAAAAGCATTTGAAATCTTTAATAAATTTCTGGGACAATGAATTAAAGAAACTATATTGCGTTGATATGAATTAGCTATTCATATTCATAATGAGTACGCATGATCACTAGATAACATAATTTTATACGCATACTTTTTTTTTTCTTTATGTAATTGCTCTCTAAACGCAAATCGTTATTTAAATAATATTTTGTACAACTGAAAACTCATAAAGTTTAATGAATATTTTTTAGTTTTGATTTTAACTGTTTCAAATTTTGATAGAAATTAGAAATTGTGATATTGTGACATTTGTAATGATATGCATTAAGAGATTCTGCTTTGATATATCTGAATATACAGGTCTATGCATATTATATATAAGGATACTCCATGACATTGTTACACGGATTTTACTTTATTTATTAGAGATAAGTGGGCAGAGTAATTTGCAAAAGTAATCAAAATAAGAGTGAAAATGAAACAACTGTTATAGATAATTCTTCCTGTTATTTTTCAAAGTATTATTATCATTATTATTTTATTTTTATTTATTTATTTATTTATTTATTTTACGAGACATTTAAACAAATTTTATCAAATAGATTTTTTTTTTTTCTTTCATGCAACAAAATCATTGCACAAACTCTCATACCCGTATCTTTAAAGTTGAGTAAGTTATATTTAGTTGAAAATTTAACACTGGCCTGAGGATCATACAACAAAGTAGAACTGTAAAATTGTGACATGTAATACGAAAAAAATATTATGCTGTATTGTTTATATATGTAAAAATTGTTAACTTGCCATCAACTTATATTTAACCGTCACTGAGATAGTGTGCGCATAAGACTATATATAGTACAAAATTCACTGTGCCATGTTTATAAAACAAAATTGAAACAAAATTGTAGAATTATTCTAAACAATGTAAGAGATACAGGGTTCTCACAGCCACACCTTTTTATAAACTTTTTCAACCAGTATCATCCTGAAATAAATTTCTTCTTAAACATACAGTGTAAGTTTAAGAAGAAATTTATTTTAAAATAGTATTAATGGAAGAGTTCTTATAAAAAATTCGAGGCGTGTGAATCATGATATTAATACTTTTGTTAAAAGTTTTAATAATAAATATTTTACGTCATTGTAAATAAAATTATGATATTTTTTTATTTTTTATTTTCCCTGTACCTTAAAGCAGGATTGTCCCGGATTTTAAAACAAATAAAAGTTCATATTTATGTTTTCTATAAAGTCATTTAATTTGAGAGGAAACATTTCTTTATAAATGACAAAAATTCAAATGTATAACATCATTTAATTTGGAAGGGAACATTTCTTTAAAAGAATGATATCTTCCAGCGTAGCAAACAAGCATTTGCCGAATGGTTGCATTTTGTATTTCAATGAATAACTTAATATGGGCTTTAGCTTCAAATGCTTGCCTCCATAGTTGCCAACATTTTAATTTATTCTGGAAAATTTTCAGCCCCTTCTTCATTTCACACCAATTTATTTACAGAATATTTTTTGTAAATATAAGGAAAAACATTCTCTAAAAAAAGTAATATGAAATAGAAACGGCTTTTAAACTGCTCCAGGAAAACTTTAAATACTGCATATTCTGTACATCGTGTCGGCGTATGTGAGAATGAGACGCAGATAAAAAATATTGGGGATCATTTTATTTTTTGTTGCTTAAACTACTGTTTCGAGAAAAAAAGGGATTTTTTTTTTTTTTTATATTCATAAAAAATAGTCACTAAATCCAATTTAAAAAATAAATAAATAAAATAAATAAAAATTTCCGCAACTAGGCCATATAGTTAAATAATAATAATAATAATAATATTTTTCATTAAGAAAAAAAAAATACAAATAAAAAATGTCCGCAACTAGGTAATATAGTTAAAAAATAATAATAATATTTTTCATTAATGAAAAAAAAAGTTAAATACCGTGTACATTTTGTTCATCGGGGAACCTTCTTTAATGCACGTAAATTATTTTCTTGTCATCTTTTAAAATGCTTAAATAATGCAGCATTTCATAATTTCACTTTATGTAATACCGCACCAAAATGTAATTCATCCAGTTTCACTTTTTATGTTTATTTTTATTTTTATTTTACCCTGTATGCAAGTCATGTCTGGTAAATAGTCAAACTTTAATGCATAGCATTCTGTGACATTCATTTACCTTAATAAAAAATTTTTCAAATTCTCAGCAATCAAAATAAATTAAAAGATCTATAGCAGCCAGGTGTTTTAACATCATAGACGAAGTTGAATTGTTCTTAAAATTTAAAATGAGGAATATAACAGAAACAGAATAAATTAACGTACAGCAAAAATAAGCGAAAATCACTGTTTTGGAAAATATATATTTTATTGTATCATTATTTAAAAATAACATATCTTTGTAATGTACATTATTATGTAATTAACAATGATAAAGACACTTAATAAAAATTGTAGGGGAAAAAATTAAAAAACAAAAATATATCATACATAGATATTACATAACTTAAAAATCAATTAACAAAATTTTACAAAGACTAATTTTTCAGAAAATTAATATAAATTATTTTAAATTATTATTATATTTTTTTATCATTAATTTGTTTTTTCAAAGTACATGGAGTAAACAAATGTGATATTTTATTTCAATTCTGATTTCCCAATATATATTCTCTTTTTAACTTTTGTAGTATATTTATTTCTGGGAATCACAAACTTATATTTTATGCAGAATTAACTTTTACGTAAATCTGAAAATTTGAATTTTCCTGTCACACATAAGAAACTGTGTTATAATCATTTTAAGATTTATTGTTGAGAACATTACAGTCAAGTAGCAACTCTTTATAAAATTTTACAATTTTTATCATTTAAAATTAAAATTAAATTAACATTTTATGAACAAGCTTGTAATGGCTGCAGAATAAATTACAGGACTTTCAAGAATAATAGTTTGCGTAATAGGTTTTAATGTTCGTTTATAAACAGAGTTTCAAAACGAATAGCATGAAATATTTGAAGCAATTTGTAGTAAAATACCTCAAAGTTCTCTTCAAATTTCATAGCAAATAATCTTAGATGTTAACGCAATTGGTTATCTGTTAATAATATTTGCTTAGAGGAATTTAAAATAGGTCTGACCATGTCACATTAAAATAATTTAGCTATTTTCATACATATTCTAGCAGATAACATATTTATACATATACAATTTATGTGATAATAATCCCACAATAATAGCACTGTACTTTTTTCTGGTATCATTCCTGCTGATTCTTATAGAAAATAACCTCCTGAATTCGAATATGACCCCCATTTTGCTTAATCACCCACCGTTTTCTTGGAACGCCACCCCCTCCCAGGGCCCGACTTAGACTGCCTGGAGCCCCGGGGCAAGCCTATTCTGGGGGGCCCGCTTGCAGTGGCATAAGAGGTCTTTAGGTTGCAGAATTCCTGCACACGCCTGCAGGGGGGCCCCTTCCAGAAGGGGGCCCAGATCATTTGCCCCGTATGCCCTGCCGTTAGTCAGGGCCTGCCCTTCCTCAATGTTTTTCACTGTTCCGCAATTTTATGGCCATGAATTTGATTCGACGGATTGAAAAGTGTTATTTTAGCGATAAAAAACAAAAAAAAAATTATAATAAGCAATAAAATTGATAGATCAATAAAATATAATATATGTAATTTAAAATGTGCATGACAAATCCCTTCCCCTAAATTTCCCCTTTGCTACAAACCTTCATACTTTAGAGCTTTTTTTCACTTCTGTAGCTCCTTAGAAAACATTTAACAGTTGAATTATTATGTCCCTTTTTCCAAATCAAATTCATAGCTATAAAATTACAGAACAGTGATAAACATAGGGGGGGCGTCCCTCCAAAAAATTGTAGGTGATGGAACGAAACGGACGTCATATTCGGTTTCAGGAAGTCATTTTGCATAAGAATTTGAAAAAGTTGTATTGGGGCCGATTTTTGCACAGAGTAGTTAAATTTGCAATGAATTTTAAAATAACAAGAAGTTTACAAAAGATTTGTCTGTTTTCCGACTTTTAAGACCTTTTGAAAAACTAAAACATAAAGTACAAAAATATAATTTTAAAATTATATTAGCACAGCATCCTTAACTGATAAAATTGTGTATCATGAAAAGAGTACACAACGAATGCATAGTGAAGTAATATGAAATGCATCATTTTTTGATTTAATTTTATATTTTATAATTTCTGTTTTCAAAAAAGAAAATCAATTCATAAATACAAGTTGGATAATTTTTTCCAGTTTCTTGTATGGAAATTATTTTATTCTAAAACAATTGTTTTTATCGAATATAATTACAATTTGATATAATTAGACAGACTATATCTTAATATTTTCTATTTTACACAAAATTAACTTACATTATTTTAGTTTTAAATAAATAAAAAAAAAAAAAAAAAATCAATGTTTCAAAGAAAAAAAGAAAAAGCTAAACATTTTCAATGCCGACATGTAGAAAACTGCTTAGATTCCGAATTATACGCAGATATTACGAGACATTAGAAACAATGGAAATTTTTAATTGCGAGAAAAAGTTTAATCACAAATATTTCAATTATGCATTATCTAACAAAAAAAAAAAAAAAAAAAAAAAAAGAAAAGAAACATCTTGTTTGCGTTTGTTTCTAATTTTCTCTTATATATATATATATATATATATTTAAATATGCATTATGAATGCTTCAATTTGCCTTACAATTTTAAGAGAAAATATAATAGATCAATTAGGTTTTATTATACGTCAAATCGCATTAATTTAGATTTAATTGGTTATTATAAAATAATTAAAACAATGCTTTTGATAGTTTTATATATGTCATGGTATTCAATAATATATATATATATATATATATATATATATATATATATATCGGATTGAATATACAGTTTTAAAAAGTATAGACAATCAAGTTCTAATGTCGAAATAGAAGAAAAAATATTTCAACGAAATTACAAACGAGCATGAAATGAACACTAAATACATTTTCTAATAAATAAAAAATACTTAGTACATAATTTATTTGAAGAAAAATTTGATTTAGTACAACCTTTATTTTTACATGTGATCGTTTACATGTTTATATAATTTTTATTAAATTATAAACTGAAAATTTAAAAATACAAATTACCTTTCTCGCTTTTTTTTTTTTTTTTCAGATATTTTCTGCTTGAAACTTAGAAAATGCTTTATACATGAAAACCTCTATGAAACAATTAGAAACAGTAATGATAATTGTCGCTCACTGCAGCTGTTACAAACAATATGAAATTTTTTTCCAATGATATGTTTTACGATTTAAAATTCATTTAAGTACAATGAAAAATATGCAATTTTACAGAATGTAAAATAGAATAAAGGAAACCTTACTCTTTATACACCATTAGAAATTTCCTTTCTAATTATCATGTGATTTTTTGCAGTTCTTTAACATAATGTGCGTAAATATATTTTGATTTTCTAGACAATATTAATTAACAATGTGTAAATAAAGTTTATTCGTTTTATAATTAATCATTAAAGTATTTATTTAAAAAAGTTTTTAACTTAATAAACTAAGCAATCCTAATTAGGAAATACGCATTTAGTATATATATCGAAACCAAAATAAAAATCAAACGTTGAAAACGATTTTAATAATTATTGATAATTAAAGTAAAAAATAATACATTTAAGGGATAAAATGCTACAGTTTAAAATATTTTAATTAATAAAAGAAACAAATTAATTCAATTCTGAGTATTATTGATATTTTATTTGGCACCATCTTTGATTAAATAATATAAAAATAAACAAGAAACATAACATTATCTTTATTGAAATAAAGTTTAATTTTATTATTAGTAATGTAGAAACATGTAGTTACAAAAATATAATAATCTTTGCCCAGAATAATATTTTTTCTAAAATCTTTTCTGGACATAAGTTTAATTTGATATCTGTGTAATAAAACGTGTATAAAAATAACATCAAGTTTATATTATCACCTAGAAACATAAAGATATTTAGAAAAAAGGACAGTTAAAAGAAAAATTAGTACAGTCTGGGTTTCGTGCGTTATGTGTGTGCTTCTACACGCTGAAGAATAAGGCTTAGCTACACTGATGCCTTTTGTAACACTTGTTGTGCCATTATTTGGTAAAGGCTCAATGTTTAATAGATTGCACAAGATATTATATATGTCCACCATTTGCAAAGGTGGTGACTTATAGTTTCTTCTAAGTCCTAGATTAAAAGAAAAAGTAGCATATATTAAATGGTTAATCAAATAAAAAAAAAGTTACGTATAATTTAAAATGCATTATATCAAAAAATGTAATTACTGTTATTAGAAAATATTGTTGAAAGAAGAAATCTATGTACTTGTACAAAAGACAATAAAAGCAATGGATAATTTTTTTAACACGTGTAGTAAATTTTTGAATAAAACCATTATGGGAATAAGGATACATATTGTATATGTATATATAGCCGCTCATATATTGACAAGAGAAAAAAAAAAGAGAAAACAGAAACTTTCAGAAATTTTAAATACACAAATATATAAACCGTTTATATATTGGATGGTTATAAATAAAGAGACCCTATTTAGACCCCTCTAGAATCTGTTCTGCCGATCGGATTTTGACGGAATTTGGTATATACGTTGGATCATGAAGAAACGATTTCTGAAATAAAAATAGTTCAAATTTTGACAATCAAGGGGAATTGTTGTGCTTACAGAAGGACAAAAAATCTGTCAGAATCATTAAAATTTATTTATTTACATAATGTACACAAGGTGTGCTCCATTGACATCAATTAGGCGTTGAAAACGCATTAATGCGTGGTCATTGTTAGTACAAAAGAACTCTCTAGAGATTTAAACAATATGGCGTATAATACTGGCTTTCAATTCCGGTAAAATCCGGTGGTTCCTTCTCTATAAACCCGGCTTTTAGAAACCCCCACAACCAAACGAGGATGTCCCTGAAAACATCTGAATATTACACGATTCTTGCCAAAGTTAGCGCGAAACAGTTCTTTGACATGGCACCAAATGTGGGAGTTTTTCCATCTTTCACGAAGACAGTAGTTTGCAAACATTGCCGTTCCTGTAAAGCAGGAATAACTTGTTATCAAAGGAGTTCACTGTACCGTACACTCGTGGCAGAGCCAACACCCACTTGACAGTAAACACCCACTTGTCGAGACGGTGTTGGCAGAGCACCTTTTAGGACCTTGAGAAGTGAGAGTTTTCAAAAAAAAAAAAAACGGTCCGTGAATAAAACTCGCAGTAAATCCACACCGTGCAGTCATTTAATCAGAATGCATGTTGTTAATGCAGAATATTAGGAGGTGAATCACTCCATATGTGGCAATGATGATTCTTCACAGCTCCATCTAAAACAAATGCGTCTCATTTAACCATAGAATTTTTCAAGGAAACACGTTATCAACATCAATTCTCTCCAAAAAATGACAAGCAAATTCTGTGCATGTTTGGTGGTCTTAAGGTTGCAATATTTGCACCATGTGGATCTTATACGGGTAGCATTTTTTTGTACTGTCGACCAAGAACTCGCCAATTCCCTTCCTACTGATCGAGCACTTGTAGAAGGATAGCGGTAACTAGCGGTAACTAGCGGTAACTAGCGGTAACTTTCAACAACAGCAGAAGTAGTTTCGTCAAATTTATCCGCAACCGGTTTTAACAAAAGCCTTTTTTTCACTTTCCAAATATGCCCGTATTATACTGTTCAAAATATTTATATTGCAAAGACAATCGTAACCTTTCATTGTTTCACTAGTAGCATTATAAGCAATCTAATATTATATGCTATCATTACAAATATTAATATTTTTTTCCTTTGAAAAATGTAATGTAACAATACAGTAATTAATGTATATATATATATATGTGTGTGTGTATTCCAGTGAGCAGACAACTATTCTGAAGTTAAAGTAATAAAGCAAAAATTGTATCTAAAATTTTCATTTGGTATTTACACAAAATATAATTTAAAAATCGGTTAATTATACGTATAAATTATTTGTCATGCATTAAAGTATATTTTCTGGTCAGTCAATTTAGTATTTTTTTTTTTCTATGTTTGAAAGCAATACTTATACATAGCTGCCAACTTGTATTTTTTTTTCTACCAGAAATTTTTAATACTTTTTTGGCAGTTTCCTGTGATTAAACATGAGAAAACATTTTGTCCAGAAAAAGTGGTGTAAAAAGACCGCACAAATTGGCACCTATGCTCATATATGGTTCAGAAAAGTATACAAGAACTCACTCGGTCCTCTTGCAAAAAATATTCCTTTCATATCAGGAACTTCATATGGGTCATAGCCATGATTTCCAAGGGAGATAGAGGATCCTGTAGGAATACTTTTGCCTGGAATATCCAACTGCAAAAATAATTTTCACATAAAAATAACATAACAATATTGATGATACTTATATTTTTTAGTGCTATATGCAATAAAATATTATTTAACAATATTATGTTTTAACTTATGATTATATATTTTACCCCGCCTTTATTAACTCTCTTTCTTATGTGTTTGTCAAGTACAGATCTTGCAATCGATTTGTAACTAAATTCCCGATTAGCTAGATATTTGAAACTTTTAGAATAGCTCAGAACACGATGACAATGCATACTTTTAATACTTTTATTTAGTTAATGAATGTTTGAAATTTTCTTATAATTGCTCTCTTTATCACGCCTTTGATAATTTTCTTTCAAGTTGATTGGATAATTCATCAAAAATAAATAAATTATTAATACATAGAATTCTCGTATATATGATTCAACAGAAAATTTAAAGATTTGGTATATAAAAAGTTCTGTGTATCTTGTAATTACTGTATAATATAGTCGATTCCCATGTTTACAATAATATTTCTGCCCATTAAATGTATTTGAATTAGAATAAAAATGTAAAATATATTTTAAAACCTGTTTTTATATTTTTTATTTAAAACTTACACTTAGGAATTATTTAATCTAATGTATTATTATTATTTATTTATTTTAAATGTCTTACGGTCTAAGATAATAAATGTATAAAAAATTTACTTCTGTGACTGCAATAACTATCCTAAATTTATTTAGATTTTATCATTTGACTAAAAAAGTTAATAGACTTGGTAATTAAACGCATACATATTTTACACTTCAGAGTTCAGGACATACTTTTGCATTTATGCCAAACGTAATGCTGTTAAAAAAAAAAAATTGAGTGTGTTAATGTACGATATTAAAAAAATAATATAAAAATAAAAATAAAATCGTGAGGAAATATCAATGCTGTGACATTATTAGCCAAAATATTAAACAACTATTCCAATGTCAACATTCGTTTTACAAAATTGAAAATGTTTATAGTTTAAACAAGAACACAAACCTCCATAAATATGATAGAGAGTTTTATGTAACCTTGGTAAATATGCTTTGTGTATACGGTCTTTAATGTGTTGATCTACAAGATGAAAGAGGTTCTACTGACATATTTGTGATGTCAGCGAATTAATGTCAACGTATTCTTACTCAAGAATGAAATCTAGTAAAATTTAATCAAACTTAGTTAAATCTTATATAAAACTTTAATAAAACACTTTGATGAAATTGCATACTTTTAGTAAGAATATAAAAGCTATTAAAAATCTTTCCTATATTTTGAACTATGAAAATATTACTTCAAAGAAAACTGAATCATCATTTCTAGACCAAATATTGATTTTTAATTAATAATACTTTTTTAGAATAACCTCAAATATTATCCCAGGTTCTACGGTATTTTACAGTAAAAGAAAACATTTTGCAATAGAATATTATTAGAAGATTAATTACGTCGCTGTTTATTTTAAATTAGTAGTGAATGGAATGTTAAGAGAAAGAAATGGAATGTTGTATAAAAGTGGTTTTAGAGAATATCTGCATTTTTTTTTTTTTTTTTTTTTTTTTTTTTTTTTTTAACTTTTATTTATATATTTATATATTTTTAAAATGTTTTGAAATGTTATGAACATGATTTGACCATTTATTAGGAAATATATGTCTGTCTGTCTCTATATGTATGTAACAAAAATTTCTTGGATACCGTATCTCACGGACCAATGGATGAAATTTAACCAGAAGTGATATTTAAATTGGTGTTGATTACATTTAGGAATCATTCAATTAACAGGTGGCACTGTCAAACTAATTTTCTAAATTTTAATAAGAAAGTGTAGGGCATATTTTGTATAAATATACATAATCAGAATCATTTTTAACTTCTCAGTACGAAAATTAAAAACATTTTTTTTTCTTTGTAATAGTCTATCACGAAAATGAATTTTGTATATGTACGTGCATCGTTCCACCCCTTGGGGACGAAACCCCCCTCCGTCCGGTGTATGCACATTTGCGATATAAACAACTTTCAAAGTAATTCGTCAGTACCTTTAAAATGAATAGCTAAACAATAGATCTGTCATAATTTAAAACTGTTTTATCGATTTATTAATTAGAAATATGTATCCATCGATTTATTTACAAAATATATATATACCACATCTGCCATGTATGATACAATAATTAGATAAGATACAGAAAACATTTAGTATCATATAATGAAATCAACAAAGAAGTGATTAAAAAATTTCTCTCAAAAAATTATATCATTTTATTTTTTTTACTATGTTATATTGCATTGTGACATGCTTATTAATGATGATATTCTTTTGTGTAATCAACTGTTCTTTAACTGAAATTATCTTACGGGGAAGTAATAATATATTTTCATTCCAAAAGAAAGAGCCTTAATAAAACAGCTAAATAAACTGTTAAAATGTTAAAGTGCTAGTTTTTATACTTAAAAGTTAATTAAACAAAGGCGCAATATGTGTAGGGGTCACATAGACTCAATAAAATTTTTATTGTAAAAGTCATGACATTGAAAGAAATTCACAAACTTGTATGAGAAAAACTTGTTCACAATAAATTAAGAAAGCCCCTTTTAAAATGATATTTGAAATAAATGAATGTACTTATTACAAATACTGTTAAATAAAACGTAATAAAAAAAAAATAATAATAATGACAACAACTTATGTTTCTGAAGCACACGAGCAGTATGAAGTGACGTCATTCAAATGAACCGTAGAGATTGTAGAACGAATTCTACATTTAATAAAGAAGCATCACAAAACTGGCGTTGTAAAAATTATTACTTACAAACTTTGAATAAACACCATAAAATGCAATAAACTCGCAACAATTGTTTCGGGTCGAAAAAACACACGACCCTTCATCAGGCGAACAAAGTAAGCACGAGTGCTGCAGTCAAAGCGGCAACGCACTGCGAGTTTATTGCATTTTATGGTGTTTATTCAAAGTTTGTAAGTAATAAGAATTCTACATTATTCATTTGACCGCCTTTAAAACGGGCAAAACTGTAATGTTCTTTCCACTGCACAGATTCATCAATGTACTAAAATAATGCCTATTTCAACTTGAGATTTTAAATTTAACTATGCAAATGATTATAATACTCATCTCATCACTATCTTTTAAGACCTTCATCCTTGAAGAAAAAGCTAAATATCCATAAATATATAATTTTAAATTACTAGTCCATTGTAAAAAAGGGAACAGATCAGTGAACGGATATATCCGTCAGCGGCGGTCAGATGGTTAATAAATGCGAATTAATGAAGAAAAAATAAATAAATAAATGTTTTAATTATTATGTTAAGTGTAGTCGTGTACTGGATTTGTAACACTTTTTATAATACATTTTAAACATGCTCGATAAAAGTAAATTCAGTCGACCAGTCAGCCCAATTCATTTTTAAAAGATTTTATTTTAATTTTTTAAATTGTTTTTTTTTTTTTTTTTTTTTTTTTTTTTATAATTTGCATGGACACAATTTAAGTTAAAAAAAAAAAAAAACTAATGAGCAGTTTTCAAATGTTTTAAATTTCCATATGAAATAGTCCATGAACAAATTATTCACTTTATAAGAAATTTTGTTAAAAAAATCTAGAGCTATATTTAAATTTGAAAATACATAAGCATAGGTGTCAAAATTACGAATTTTTAAATAAAGTTTACAACAATTTTTTTTAACAAAAATATCCCGTATTTATTTTCTACGATTAAATAAAATAAAAATTATTATGAAAATTTTCTGGTATAAAGTGTCCTGAAAAAAAAAATAAAGTTTCAGCGTTAGCCGTCTTTTTTGGTATATCTTTTTAATGATTCATAAAATTAATACTATGCACAGTATAATTATGAGAATTTAATACTGTATACTACACCCATATATTTGTGACATCGCTGATGTTGTTTAAATTAATCAGTTACAGCTGTCTCAGGTGTCTGGACAATTTCAGCGGCGCATCGGAAAAGTTTTCTACTACAGAAGGAAGACGATGGCAGGCTACTTCTATTTGAGAGTGCTGAATCCAGGATTAAAGAAGCCGGTTCTTTGAGTCATATGATTCATCACAACCATATTTTTTTTTTCAAAAATGTTGAAGGAAATTATTATCGTTCACTTGAAAAATGCATGATAGTTAGAAGTTACTTTCAAAACAAAAAGAGTTCCAATAAAAGTTGTAATACAACGTCCAACGCTTGATAAAATGCCATACTAATAAGTTTTAGAAGCACATACCCTCTCTCTCACCAAAGGCAGTGATCCCCAAGAATTGGTAGCTGGCACCAGTATTATGTGACATTGTTCCTTGATATTCCAACGTAGGCGCGTGATCTGTAGTGATGCAGGTTCATAATGTACAATCAAACATCATATAAAATAAATAACAGCAGAGATATAGAGGTGACGAAGTGAGGTATTTATTTAAAAATGGAAATATTTAGTTCAACAGATAAATTCCAATTAAATATAAAAGCAAAAATTCAAGTACTTGAGATTGTACATAATAAATCTTAGGGATATGCCTTAAAAAGGAGGTGAGAGAGAGGTAATCTTTTAACGTCTATTCAAGATCAGATATTATCGTAAAAGTGTGTAGGGAGAGAGAAGCTAGCGCACGACTTGCCCAGCCAAATCTGGCAAGCCTGCCAATCACCTGATCCTGGCGTCGCCAAATAAGCGCCAAGTGTTATTCTTTGTTTGTGAATTGAAATGTATATAAACTTTTAAATTTTGAGAGTCGGTTACAAAATATTAACCCTATTGTTGGCGCGCTTGTTTTGAGCCAAGAGAATGAGGTGATTTATGAGTATTGTGAAACAGGAAGTGGATAATTACTTTAATATGAGTCATTTAAAATCTATTGCATCAGGTTAAGTAGAGAATGACCGTTATTAAACTGAAATTATTAATATTGCGTAAACACAAATAAATTATTATATCCGGTGTTGAAATACATATAATTTGAGAGTCTTTTTGTTTAGAAAAAAATCTGAGAACACTTTTATTTATAAGAATATTAAGCTAATTTATATCTCTCAAATGATAAGTTATTAAATAAATTATTACATTTATAGTGTAAATAAAAACGACATCTTTAATTTATGAGTACTATTAATAATTTCAAAATAAATGAAGTTTTGATTTAAAAAGGTTTATCTTAATATGGTTTACGCAATTTAATATGTAATATAATTAATTCCTTTTATTTTATGAATTTAAAAAAGAAAATCCATTAGGATTCAATAAAACTGAAGTGAAATATAATTAATTTTAAAATGTAATATTCTCATGAAAAATGAAATAATTTAATTATTCAGATTTTAAAAGGAAATGGATTAAAAGTGAATGTATGTGTGAAGACTCCTTCACAATATTAATCTTATTTTCTTGAAAAAAGTAACATATATTTAAAAATTTAGCTACACCAGTCTTTTATTTTGACTATGCATGTCAGAAAAAACGGGTTTAACGCTTATAGGGTTAAATGAATTCGAAAAATGCAAATTTTAAGCATAAAGAAAATATTAATTAAGGTTGATGTTAAATACTTACACCTTTAATATAATAATTTTTGGAAGCCACTAAAAGTAAAGGAAGTACTAAACGGTTATTTTTAATATGATAATGCTCAGGTATATCCTCTTTTTTATAAACATTAAGGCCAGGGATTCCTTGAAGTTTTTCATATATCTGCAGAAGAATATAAAATATGTAATTAGTATTACATTATTGAAATGAAATACAATTTGACAGTTAAAAAATATCAGCATGGTATATTCTCCTGTTCAAATAAATATATACAGTATGTTACAAATATCATTACCTCGCAATTATTTCTTAATCTTTAATTTTTAAGAGAAATTGGAAAGTTACGTAACATTTCTACTGTATATTATAAAATAAATTGAAATTAAATTTCAAAAATGGTTAAATTTTAATTTTAATGTGCCCCAAACATAAAAAAAAAAAATAATTTATAATGTGGGAAATTTTCTGATAAATACTGCATAGAATTTGAATACTGTATCATAAGGTTTCCTTAAAAAAAAAAAAAAAAAAAAAAAAAAAATCCTGCTACTGCAGACATGCTAACATTTTAAAGGTTCTGGAACATTGTTTGAATCCGTTCTCTTCTCATACCACTTTTCTCAAATGCAATTTATCTTCTTATTTAATCGTCATTTCATACTGAAGAAAATTTCTAAATAAAGTTATGTGAAATACGGTCATGTAATAACAGTGCTACGGAATAAATTACAATATTCGCATGTATAATTTTTAATAATAAGTGTATATCTCTAATACATAATATGATATAATGTCTAAATTTTGTTAACCTTATTAGGGTATCAAGCTAAATTTACTCATTATTATTTTTGTTGTTTTTGTTGTTGTCGTGTGCCACTCGGAAATTCCGAGCCCCGGTAGTAGAACTACCGGACTTATTTTAAGGCATAAGGGTTGCGTCTTCCGTTATTAGGAGCGCCTCATAGGGAGGAAGTACGACTTCTAGCTCCAAAAGCTGGTGAAAGATGGCAGCACCAGCCAAACAACAGAAACTCGAATTTTGATCCGGATCAGAGCAAGTTAAACCCATGTTCCGGTACCCCCAGAGTATTATTTTTGATGGGAACTTAGAGGACTTTGCGACCACGACGGAATTTAACGTGCACAAGTCGCCATTAGCGTACACGACGGTCTTCGGCCGGCTCGAGGACCGATCCCGCAATCTTTCGATCACGAACTCGCTGCTCTTACCAACCAGGCTACCGCGGCCCTGGAGATCATATAAATATTTTTTTCTGGAGATCATATAATTATTTTTTTTTCTGAAATTCGTTTAATTTAAAAGTTTGACATTTTTTTTTTTTTTTTTTTTTTTTTTAACACACTTGACATTGTGAGTTTTTTTTGCTTTTCTTCCCATGCTATTCCTATGGGGTTTTTTAGCCTTTTTTCTCCTCTTTTTCAACATTCTAAAGTGGCGGTGGTCCTTCGTTCATTTCTTTGCAATTTTTGTAAGATAGTGTGCATATCCCAAATATATATTTAAGTAAAAAAAAAAAATACAGTTAATTTTAAGAATAAATGCATATTACGTTATGTCTTTTTCACATTCTGTATAGATCATTGAAAAAATATATGAAATCATCTTTATTGTGATTGGAGCAAATGTTATATAAAAACCTAATCAAAACATCATAGTTTTTAATATTTATTTCTGTGAAATATTTTGAATCCATTCATAAATGTATTGCTCCTCGAATACTTACCACAAATATTTATAATGTGAAATGAAATATGCATAATAAAAGATGAACAAAATCTAAATAATATATTATTTCCTTATAATGAAAAATATACTTTTGTAATTTAATTATTGTTATTTGAATGACTGCGTAATAAAAAAAAACATTAAAATTTAAAACTTTTAATTACATATTCGACCATGTGTTCATATTTGCATACACACATTTAAAATAAATTTTTTATTTCAGTTTCAGCTGTAATGATTTAGTGAAATATATACTTAAATATTAAAACAAATAACTACTTTATCCAGTTTCCCTTCATACGGCAACAGCATAGATGTCGCTCCATAATATACCATGTACTGAATATCTGTTAAATCCAAAATACGTGACAAGTCGATGACGCTTAATCCTCTTGTATCAGTCGATGTCATCCCGTGATCAGAAACTACCACAATATTAACCTAGAAAGAGGATTTTGAAAATTTATAAGCATCAGGTTAAAATGTTTTTAAAGAAGTTAAAATTTAAGACATTTTAGCTATATAATACATGTTTTGTTTAAGTATTCGAAAAAATTAAGTTTTATTTAGTCGTAACTTTGTCTAATTCATATTTATTCATAACTAAATTTCATGCGTTAAAAAAAAAAAGATATTAATAATAATAATAATAATAATAATAATTGGAACGTTTTAGGTTTTTTGACTCTCACATTTTATTCAGTCAAGAATATATTTTCTAAACTAAATACTTAAAACGAAAATTTTTCTTGTCCATGGTAGAGAAATTATTGCGTTTTTGTGAAATTTCCAAAATTGAGATTTTTGTTGCATTCACAAATTTTAAAGAACCGTTTTCTTGATTCCGAAATTTTTAACGGATGTTCTGTTCTTGCATCTACACGTCTGCGTGACCGAGTACCTTTTATTAGTATTACTTAAGTATAAATATCAGCAGTAATTATAAAATTTGTATTAAATGTGTATTATATAGAACATAAAACATTTCTAAAATACAAAAAAAAAAAAAAAAAATGGTTCGTATACAGGGATATAAAAAAGGCTATATTAGTTTGACCTTATCAATATATTTTATTTTGCATTGCACGCTATTTGAATTTAATCAGACGTATTTATTTGTACCATGATTATTAACGTTATTTTGCATTTAAAGAAAAAAGTTATTACTCTTATACAATAAAGCACCGTATATACGTCTCTCGTTTATACGTCTTTTACATTTATACGTCCTTTTAGTAAATTCCCGATTCACTCTTATTCATTTTAATGTAAAAATTCTTCGTTTATACGCCGCTAATATCGGTTATACGTCTTTTTCACTTTACTAAAATTCGCAAAATTTCTCGACCTGTCATTATTTTCCATTCTGAATAAAACGGAATTTTCTTAGAAAGCATCTTAAATGGAGGAACACAGAAAAGATCGAAAAATACTAATCAAAGAATCAATTGAATTCATGAAATATTTTTTAATACTCATAGACAAGCAGTAATCAGACGAATATTAAAGATTTTTGATGTTATTAAATAATTATCTCTATGGACATAAATCGTATGCTAATTATTAAAGATAAGCAATATATATAATAAATATTTAAAATGTGTTCATATAGTTCTTAAGATTTGTAATATAATATGTGATTTACGTAATACTCAATATATGATATATGTAACTAGTACCCAATCATGCATTAATAGTAAGTTTTTTCTCTATTTTTATAATAAATCTCCGTTTTTTAAAATTAATTATTGTCTTTAAAAAAGTATAATATACATTTACTAACTTAAGAAACTTTATTAAATAGTATTTTCATATAAATTTTGCTTATGTGTCATTAAATTTGTAGTAATCAAAGTGTTATTATTAAAATTTCGATTATACGTCTTTTCATTTATACGTCCTTTTACGTCAGTCCCTTGAAAGACGTGTAAACGGTGCTTTACTGTAAATAGAAAAATAAAATACATAGATATTAACGGAAATCTTGATTTTAACTTAACCTACTCCGGGTTTTTTGGTGTAAATATTAAAAGCTTTTAATAATTAGAATAATAGTAATAGCTACGAGCAAAATTTTTCGTAGTAGTTTTTTTTTTTTTTAAAAATGCTTCATTTGCAAGATTTTGAGAATAGTAAAAACAAAAGTCTGCTGAGGTCAAATTAACACACCCTGGTTTTAGGTCTAGTTACAAAAAAAAAAAAAAAAAAAAAAAAAAAGTTTAGAACCAAAAGTAAAATTTTTATTATTTTGCAAGAACTTACTAATTCAGAATTAATAAAAATCACGCATTTGGCTTAATTTCTGATTCGTTTATTTTCAAGAAAATCTTCAAGGAAAAAAAAGTGATTTTGTTCTAAAATAACCAGTTTCTCGATTCTAATTTTAAACCTATCGAATTATTTTAAGTATTCAAAATGAAAGAAACCCACACTTTCATACAGTTTAATTAAAACATTTATTTCTTCAAAATATGTAAAATTAACTCATTCAAAATTGCACATTAAATTTTCTTTTAACACAAAATATGTTACTATAATTTTTCAGGACTAAATTTAATAGCTACTTAAATATCAATTACAAATAACTTTAATAGCTACTTAAATACCAATTACAAACTTCTACTGAATACTATAGTCGATATTACTTTCCTTGATAACAAAACACGCATTCCACGCTGAGAAAAATGTTTGAGTTCACTGATAAAATTACAATGCTTCATTTCACTTTGCAGTAATTTGTCACACTCTATTCAACCATAACAATAGTTCTTTTAATTTACGCTTCGATTGCAAGTTTCTGAAAATGAAATGAAGATTTTTAAAAGGAAAAAAAATATATAAATATGTTGTTCAAGTTGATTTATCTGAACAAGTTTCTCCTGGAAATAGAAAAGTTTTTAATTTGATAAATTGTTATATCATATTCTGTTTAAATTAAAACTACTCATACAAACAATTATTGAAATTATACTTTAAGATTTTAATTTTGCATTTCTCAAAATATCGAGAGATTATTGCATGAAAGAAAGTACACTTAGTGTAACTCATTAGGTTGAAAAAAAAATCTAACAAATATGATGAAATGAAACATGGTGCTTTTATTTCGTTTCAGCATGGTTAAATATCGTCGGTATTTTTTTTTAATGAATCATTGATAACAATGAAAATAATAATACACTGAAAAAAATATATATACCGCCTTCATCTAGAATGAATAAATGGTCATTTTCTATATCCCTTAGCTAGAAATATAGATTCCCGAGCTATGCGCATAAGTCACGTCAATAAACTGAATAGACAAAATGATCGAGAATTTCTAGCATACACATTTCTAGGTGGTCAAATAATATTCTAAAAATTCTGAATATTTTGTATTGCGCGAAATTTTCGATTGGTTTCCTAGCATTGGGTCATAAACCAAGATTATAGTTGCTGAAACCCGCTTGTTGTGTTCGCATTTATTTGGAGGTATTTTCAAATAGGTTTGACCTCGATAATATAGACAAACTCTCTAGAATCCTACTAGGGGTTTCTAGAATTCGTTTTCAAAGGAGACTAGAATTTAATAGGATGACCTGTTTCTGTCTGTTATAACCATATCTCAAGAACAAATAGTAGCAGACATTCCAAACTTGGTATTCTAAATGTGTATCATATAGGGATGCTACAGTAAGCTTTTCGTTAAGATCAAGTAAATGGTTCATGTACAGGGACAATCAGGAGAATTCTAATACATTACGTCTATGGGGGAAATTGCAGGTAAGTAGAATTTAACGTCTATAGACTGCACTAAACCAAATGAAACGAATATATATTTTTTGTAATAGAGATAGTCAACTGGGAATTTTTTTTTTTTTTTTTTGTGTATGAAGGAGCCTCCCTTCCAAGGAGCCCCCTCAAAAGAGCTCGCCAATACCTTTAAAATGAATGGTTGAACCATCGATCTGCGATAATTTAAAACAAAGTTATCGATTTTTTTTTTTTTTTTTTTACTTTTAACGAAAAAAAGCAGATTTTTTTTTTTTTTTTTTCAAATATGGAGAATAAAATGGACTTTTTTTGGATATTTAGTATTATACTACTTCTCTTATATGGAAATCGTCTGCATTATCATAAAAGATAATTTTTTTTAATAATAATTTTAATAAATTATTTTTTAAAAACAGACTTATTTTTTAATAACCGAATTAAATTCTATATAAATGTAGGTGCATTAATGAAACGGGCCCCTCACACAGAATTAATTATCACATAAAACTCTTCCGAAGGCTAATTTGAATTGTTTAACATAGGTTTACATCATCGTTATCTTACCTCTTCAGGGGTGATTGTGACTCAAAGATAAAAACCCTGAAAATTAGATCCTTAAATTAGAAAAAACCCAAAATATCCAATAATACTCAAACTATTTAGGCCAGAAGCCCTCAATCCTTTTATATTTCATTCACATATCACCTGGATAACAAATGAACAACCAATGAAAGCAAAAAATAGCTTTATAGGAAATATGAAAATACAGATTGTTAGAGTAAATACCCTGAAATCAGGGGTAAACCCTGAACACAAACACCCCTGCCTCTTAATCTCCAACCTGTATTTATAGTATTAATTTCAGGGTAAGAGAAAGTCGTGTGAGTGACACACCAGATTATTTTATATTTATCGAAATTAATTTTAAAAAACTGCATACTATCATATCTGATTTTGAAATGTATATTATGGGGATGGGTGATAAATTAACTTTTTAAAAATATCTATTTTTGATCTTAAATTACCTACTTCTATTATCTTAGAAATTTTTCAGGGTTTTTTTTGTTTGTTTGTTTGTTTGTTTTTTAAATTTTTCGTATTTGTAGACGGAGTTTATTTTCTCTAGATGATACTTCTGGTTCTTTGAGTGTCCGACTGAAATGAAAGTGAACAACTCTTATCAAACATTACTATTGTTTACAGCTAATAACTGCTGAACCGGAAGTTCTTTCAACTAGTGCGACGTAATTAACTGGTTTACTTTTTCTTTTAGAAAACAAGAGGATTATTGTTATTTATTATTTCAACTACATGCTAAATATCATTGTAATTTTTAACGAACTGAATAAATTATTCTATAAAGTAAAGTTTTTATCGTACTAATGTAATTATTTTGACTTTACATTATTTGTAATTATGCATAATTTAATCAAAAGGCATATATATATATGCGTGTGTGTGTTTACGTAAAAAAAACTAAAAATATCATTCCGAAAAAGAACTGATTAAAATCTCAAATTTTTGTAAGATCAAAGGCCATGAGTTGACATTTAGATCAAACATAATTGTTGCGTGTGTTATAAATTTTATGCCACTTACTTATAACGGTATGCTTCTTCATATTGAAAATAAGTTTCTGAATGATTTTTATTGCAAAATGGTTTGTACTAATACACCCTATTTATAATAAATAACACTATTACCTTCATAGAGGCAGGGATATTGTACTCAAAATATGAGGCAGTCTCCTAATGTTAGACTAACGTAAATTTAGTAAAGGATAGATGTACTCTGGTAGAACATTTTCAAAAAGTAGATTTTAATACATGTACATGAATTACAAAGCATTTGTTGTATTTTATAGAGTACAAAAATATAGCTAGTATCCATTTCGTTTTTTTTTTTTTTTTTTTTTTTTATACAGGTATTTTTAAAGTACTTTCATTTTATTTAATGATATAAAACTGCTACAAAACTTTTAAAATATTTATTAAAAAAAATATATATCCTTTTAAAAACTACCGAACGTTTTGCAGCTATGTGATATAGATCCTATGGCATATGTAAAGCCACTTGTTCGATAATTTTTTAATTCTGTTTTTTGGTAGATTTTTAGAACGGAGGTGAATAATTGTGTAATGTTTAAGCATATCAAATACTTTAGTAAATTTATGTTATTTTTTGCTAATTGTTGTTTTGGGATAAAATATATTTTGTCATTTTTAGTAGCTAGTATTATCAGTACACAAGTAAATCTCTATATGGCGCTACCAAAGCTTCCCATGATTTACTTGAATCACTCATTCAATTAGGAAGTGTAACTATTTATATTGTTGAGCAAAACTTATCACCGGCGTCAATTAACTCATGCGTAGCTATAGTGCGACGTAAAGAGACCACTTAACTAAACTCAACCCGCTAAACTTATCGTCCAGATTCATTTGTCCTGTTATCTATATAAATAACTAACATAAATTACTTCCTAATAATTGTGCATTTTCTACCCCGTGAACAGCAAACTTCGATTGCTTAAAAAAAGTCATCCTGGGCTATGAATGAAAATGCCAGAATCACGTACATGTCAAGGGTTAAGAGTTTTGCCCTGAAAGTGTCTCCAAATCTTTGATTTTAAGGGTACCATGCTAGTGATCATTTTCAATGAACTGTGGCATTGAAACTGTGACATTGTTTTACCTATAACCAGGGTTGGCAGGTTTTTGACACGTGACAGTTTTTGACGGTTTAAACCATGGTTAAAACCGTCATGTCAAAAACCTCCTTGTCAAAAATGTCAAAAACTGTCAAAAACCTTTATTTATAATTTAATTGTCATATAAAAACTTAGTTTAACAAAATATAGTTTATAAAAACTTTTTGAAAAGTAAATAGATTGATATTCTTTGAAAAACACATTGTTACAACATTTTGATTAGTACAAAAAACAAAACTTTAGGCTTTTAAAATTTTATTATGAAATTTATTTATAACTATGCTTAATATAGTATGTGTTAAACTTAGTTATGTGATACTTTAAAAATGTAGTTGTTTTTAATAATATATTATTTATAAGTATGTTTTAAAAAGTAAACATATTAATGCTTTTAGAGAAACATTATTATTAACACTATTACTATACACTATTACATTTTGATTATTATAAAAACAAAACTTTAGGCTTCTAAAAATTCAGGAATTATAAAACATTGATAGATCATTTTGATTGATAATTCATTTTATTTGCAATATAACATTGTATATTTCAATTTTTTTAGTACTGTGCTTTTAGTATTATGTATTTAACCCGTAAAATAAAAATGCATAGTCTAATATTTTGTATTTAAATATTTTATAGAAAAATATAACTTTTTTTTTTTTTTTTAAATGAATGCTGATATTGCAAGTTTATAAGAGAAAGCAATAATTCTGAATGTTAAACAAGCTTGAATTCCGTCTGAAATTCTTATAATTACCGTGAGACAAGAAAAATATGAATGCTTTCTGGACATGTATAAATTGCAATAGATTTAATATTTACTCGTACAGATTCTTAAAAAATTTATTAGTCTAAGCTGTAGGGCCCACCAGCGTCCAAGCGGTTCTACGCTCAAAGCTGGTAGACGTGAGGTGCCAAGTTCAATCTCAGGGCACGCTCATCGGCCTAGACGTTCAGAGTTTTTGTGGTTTTCTCCGAAACTTGCATAAATACTGGCTAGGACCCTTTAGAACGACCCCCCACGGAGGGCACTTCTCCTTAGGCCTAAGACCCTAGAGTAGCCAATCAGCCTTACTCCCAAAACACCAAACACCAATAGTCCAAGCTCTAAACAGGTACAAATATTTATACAATCAATAATAATAATAAATAGATAAAAATTTATTAATAAATGATAAAGTGTAATAAATACTGATTATAAATATAATTATTTTCAAATTCATATTAATATACTGCCCACACATATTATGTTTTACTTAATGAAGAAAAAAAAAATCCTGTATTCCTGTGTTTTCATCGCTTATGTGAAAATTCATAAGTAACTTTGGAATTTTAGAATTTCATAAATATTAATATAATTAAACATACAAAATATGTATATGCATATTCTTCGACCACATTTCATGAAACCATGGAAGCATCTGCGCAAGTGCTAACTGAACGAGTCCAATGCTAAAATAGGGGTGACAGTCACCAGACTCAGAGAAAATAAGCAATAACAGAGCGCGGAATTATTGGATATTTTCCGAATTTCAAACTGTCGGTCAAGCTGGTATCCCTCCAACATTTTGGACGCATCCTCACTGCTAGTTTTAGAATATGTGGCTGTATATATTTCTTAGGTTATAAACCAGTTAATTTACCTAAATTTTTATAAATTATCTACAAATTGTTTTAAGATTTGTTAATTTATAAACAGCATAATATTTAGATATTCACTTGTATATGGCAAAGATTACTAAATCCTATTTATAAACATATTCTAGCTCATTTATAGATTTTGAATTTTGACAATGCAGGTTTTTGACGGTAGAGGTTTCTGGCGGGTTTTTGACGGTTTAAACCAGGTTTAAACCATTGTCATCTCAAAAACCACTTTTTGACGTCAAAAAACCAACCCTGCCTATAACATATAAAATTAATTTTTATAACTTGCATAAAATTTGCAAGATTTTCTCAAAAAAAATAAATAAATAAATAAATAAATAATCTCGGAATTATTTCAAAAGAAAATAGATAATTTTTAAGTATTTAATCTTTTACTTTCCTTCTTTCTTTCTTAAAAAAAAAAAAAAAAGAAAAAAAAACTAATTTAAAATGAATTAATTATTTTTCAGCGAAAGAAATCATCAAGGTTTTGGTAGTAATGTATTAAATGTCAACGGAAATATGTATAAATATTTATTTATTCATTCATTTTTGTTGTTACACTACTTTCGCGTTTTAATTTTCGTACCAAATTATAGTTCACAATGATCAAAGTTCAATCATATATCCAAAATTTTAAGAGCACTGTAATATTAAGTACAATATAATATTCTTTTAAATATAATTTATTACAGTTTTCTTTTTTTTTTTTTTTTTCTATTTAGGCATCACTGATAATGATAAAAACTTATCTTTAAAAATTATAATTTATATAAGTACTAGTGTTATATATATATATATATTTTTTTTTTTTTTTTTTTCATTTCATTAAGTATTAAATGTAAATCTAAACTTTAATGTACTATTAATACTTGGAAATTAAATAAATTTTTGGTCTTATGTTTAATTTAAATTGTACTAAGAAAGAAGATATTCATGTGAATGCACTATAAAGAAACAATGAAATTTTTTTCTTTAACAAATCTGAATTTCATACTTTATCAAGAAGTCCTCTATTTTGCATTTCTATTTGTACCATGTCAAGAAGATTGTCAATATCTCTCAGTGATTGTTTTCTTTCTTCTGAATTCGGCCCATATTTGTGTCCTATAAAATAAATGTTAAAAAAAAAAAAAAAAAAAAAAAAAAAACAATTACTTAAATTTTACACGCATGTTATTTAATACTTAAAACCTTAAATCAGTTCATTTTTTTCCTATTATTACAATCTTAGAAATATGTTTTTCATAACAATTTTAAAGTAAGAGTGAAAAATGAAAATTCTCAAATATTTTCATAAACATCAAGATTCTAAGTTAAAATAATAATAATAATAATAATAATAATCACAGTTTGTATCTCAAATGTTTTTACTTACCATAATAGTCAACGGGTTCGTAGTATATCTGGACAAGCTGTATCTCGTCATTATTAAACAACTCAATAGCAGTCATCAAAGCATCTTTAGTCTTGTCGTTAACTGTGGGCAAAAATTTTCCAACATAATCGTACTTTTCACAAAATGTTGGCTTCTTTCCTTTTATTTCTACCTAAAATTAAATAATTTATCATAAGAAAAAAATGTGTAAAATCTTCTCAAAAGTAAAATATTCTAACTCTAATTTATTTATACTACAATACTTTGGTAACTTTTTGATGAATTTCAGATATTCTATCGATATATCCCTATCGATCTAGTTATGTATTTTTAACTATATATCTATACACAGATATATAGAGATAAAGATAAAGAGATATAGTTAGATAGATATTTTAATTTTAAGTGTTGCGTGCTTTTTTAATCATATATTTTAAAAGTATACTGTCTTGTTTATTTAAATAATAGCATTACAAAATTTTCATAGCACCCTGAGATTCATAAAAATAGATATTTGAATTATTCCTTCTGAGTCGGATTAAATGATGATTGCTAATTTGTCACCAATATTTAAATCGATGGTTACATTAATGAAGTTGATATTGTTGCTAAACTGACTGATCAAAATAACCATACAAGTAACTCTGATAATGAAACATGATAATGAATACAGTACTCTGATAATGAATACAGTATCAGAGAGGACCAACAAAAGAAGAGGGTAAAATAAAACCTATAAAGCAATAGATAATTGAAAGGAATCTTTGAAGTAAAATTATATATTTTTATAAACAAACTCAAGTTAAGAGTTAAATTGTAAACACGTGTCATTATTGTAATAAAATTAAAAACACGTGTCATGAGGGGTTGCTACACTTAAAGATTGGAACAATTTCAGGATGAGGAGGTGCTACACTTGGAGTTTGGAACAATTTCAGGATGAGGAGGTGCTACACTTAGAGGTTGGAACTATTGCAGGATGAGAAGGTGCTACACTTGGAGATTGGAACTATTGCAGGAAGTCCAACCTTCAGGTGTAGCACCTCCTCATCCTGAAATTGTTCCAACCTCCAAGTGTAGCACCCCCTCCTCCTGCAATAGCTCCAGCATCCAAGTGTAACACCTCATTACCCTGTAATATTTCCAGCCTCTATGTATAACTCCCAGTTGAATTTATTTTTTGTAAGGACTTAACTGTTGACCATATGATACAAAAGTATATATATAACTGCTCTGTAGTGTGTAAAACAAATTCCCTGATGATGCCTTGTTTTATTTAGGCGAAAAGCTTTGGAAGCTTTTATATTTTTAATAAATGTATTTTTAACGTGCTTTTAAAGTGTTTTTAATTTTATTATATATTTTTAACTTCATGTTCTTATTTGCATCATTAAAATGAATGAACAGAAAATTGAGAAAAAAGTGAAAAATCAACAGAAAAAGCATGGGATGAAAATGAAATAACTCACAATCACAAGGGTATTTAACAAAAAAAAAAAAAAAAAAAAAAAAAAACCACGAGAATTGAAAATGAGTCATAAATAAACAAAAAGTAACCGAAGCTAGAAAAGGACCGGGCATAGGGGCACTGAGGCTGTCTTCGAGGGTTAGCTAATATAAGACTCGGTAAAAGTTGGGGTTGCGGGAGGAAGCCATCACACTTCAGAATGAAAAAAAAAAAAAAAAAAAAAAAAAAAAAACTTGATCTCTGCGAAAAAAATACTCGTCGCAGATGATATAGAAATTTCAACCTCTATTACAATAGAGTTAATATCGCTCCAAAATTATTATGACAGCCATCTTTTCTGTTCTTTTCTTTTCTTTCTTTCTTTCTTTTTTTTTATTTTTTTATTTAACTGAATATAGAAAAAAAATATGCCGGAGTTTCTTGCTGTTATTGAGAACTTGTACTTCAGAAATACCGGAATGGATCAACAGAGACATAAACAAATTTAAAGACTTTCGTGAAGCTATAGGATAAATTGTATTAGATTATTAATTCAGAGAAACACTGAGATGAGATAAAGTAACTTTTACTCTTCAATATATATATATATAAATACTTTTTTTTGCACTGTGCTGTTTATGTTTTTTTTACTAGGATACTTTTCCTGGTTTTTCATTAAATTTCAGCGACTATTGTCTCAATATCCAATTTAATGGATGTCCTTTGCTTAAAATTTTAAATATGTTGATACTCAAAAAAGTCATTTTAAAGTCCAGTTGTTAAATATATATATGAATATGTATATGAATATATATGTAGTATTGAAAAAGAATGCATATATTTTGTTTTATTTTCAGAAGGATATTGTTGACTTCGATTATAAATTTATTTTAGAATAATCTCATATTTAAATAATATAATTCGTAATTATATATGTGTGTTATAGTTTTAATGATATACTTGACAACTTGTACAGCTTTAGCTACTAGAAAATTTTAACAGAATTTTTTTATAAAATTTTGAAGTAGTTTTGCAAAATTAAATACAATTTTAAATATTTCACTTAAAAAAAAATAAAAAGCGTTTTTAAAAACCTACAATTTGTCAACTATCTATATGATGATATGTGTGACATATCAAGAATGTCTTACATATAATATAGCTTTCTTTTTCTCTAAATAATAATAAAAAAAAAAATTAATAAAACCTTGATATTTTATAAACTTTCATGTACATGTTTTAAAGTTGCGTAATATTTTATACATTTTTTTTAACTAACCCATAATTATAAACATTATATAATTTTTTTATTTACATTATTTTTATATGTAATTTTAATCTAACTTTATTTATATGTTAATATAATTCAATTTACTTTCTCTTAAATATGTTTTATTATTCTTCCTTTATTATAATATTTTTAAAAAATAAAATAGGTAACCGAAATTAAATATCAGATGAATAACTAAAAACCTTTTTAAACATATTTATTGCACTGTAAATCAATAAGCTCTTAATAAAAATTAATAAAATGATGTAAATAATTATTTTTCTGAGATCTATCCCTTAATTAACAATTTAAATAGTTTCACATAAAGACAGAATTTCAGGTAATTAAATAAATAAGAAAAAAATATTTTATTATATGTATGGCAAATAAAATTTTATCAACCAACGTAACTGTCGAGTTAGCGAACCTGAAATGCATTGCATCGATAAATTACATATTGAAATGCAATATTGAATCCAAATGGTTCCTGTCGATTGTAATAGCGATTATTATTTAGATGGACACATAAATACATTTTCCAAGGTTGTAATTTTTTATTATTTATTTGTCTATTTATTTATTTAATTAGAAAAGAATGTATATATATATAAGTATTGGAATAGATTAACTATAATGAAAACAATACCGCTCAACTAGCAGAATCGTAAAAAATCCTAAACTTTTAATTTCAACGTTCAATTCAAGAAATAAAAAAGTAAAAAAAAAGTTTTTTTTTTTTTTTTTTTTTTTTTTTTTTTTTTAAATCTTGAACGTAAGTATCCTTTTTATAACATACGTTGATTAATTGAAAAAAAAAATCGAATTTTTTTTTTTTTCACCCTGTGTTTATCTATCCTTATTTACTACTTTAATCGAATTGAATATGCAGAATATGAACAAATTTCTCTAAAATTATGTACATATATTTGATGGAGATAATAATAACACAACCACACATTTTTAGGATCATCTGCCATTAGAGATACAAGCAATACGCCAAACCTACCTTTTAATTTTAAATTTAAAATCAATTTTTGTTTTTGTACTATTGAACTCATTTTGATAACATTTTGAACACAATCTATTTATTGGGTGTAATCAAGAATTCTAACACTTTTTATTCATAAAATGTAACATATGATGTATTGTAAAAAATCTTGCTATCAGACTTTATAACAATGTGAAATGTTTAATTAAATTAAGCAATTTAGAAATATGTATAAAGTACAATCGATCAATTAGTTTATTATAATTCTAAAAACAATTGATATGCGTGGGTATTACATTGTTTAATACATTTTAGGCGTACATTTTATGTGTGTAATTAAGGATATTTTATCATTAAAAAATAATGATATTGGTATTTAGTGGTTGAGTTGGCTCACATTTCATGGAAACGACTTTAGTGAAAGTGGGAATAACTTCCTATATAATTAACCCCTTAACGCGCGCTGTCCTCGCTACGAGGACACAAAATTTAAGGCCCAGCTGCAAAAATTCACGTTTATAACATATCAGAAACGGCCGGTATTTTAAACCTTAAAATTTAAAATTTCTTTTAGATTAATTTAGTTCAAGAATTCGGTGGCAGTATAATTTAAAGGTTTCAAATTGTCTTGCGCCGCAAAGGGTTAGAGAATGTCTTTCGAAAGTTCAAGAAATTAAAAGTTGTGACAAGAAATACATTAATATAATATATTAATGTATTAATATATTATATTAATACATATATTAATATAAATATATTATAAATATATAAATATATTATTAATACATATATTAATGATTTACTAAAATGCAACATTCTGCCTTGAACGAGGCTAAAGCTATTCCTCCTGAATATTTAATCTTGCTATGATGTATTTAGAATTTTTGTAAATGTTGTGCTTGTATGTTTGACACTGAGGAGGGCTAGTGTTCTAGCCGAAACGTCTGTCTTATGTTTTAATGTTTTTTAATTAAAATGTATTTTTAAAGTTTTAAATTTTTGTATCTTTTATCTCATTTTAAATGTTACATTGGTTTTGATATAATATATAGTTAATCTATATTATTAAATTAAATAATATTACCTGACAGCCATCCCACCAATACAATGCACTTTTTATTCCGCGTTTTTCGGCTGTAACCCACAGTGGCTCGGCATGTTCCCACCAGTGCTGAACGGACGCCGTATCATTTGGCCCCATAAGGAACATATCATTGTAATAAGAATCGTACATCATGTTGTGTACAAAGCCATGACTTTCAGAATACAAACCTAGAAAAAGAAAGGCAAATTGGGATTATTAAAATGTTTTTATCTCCAAAAATATACAGAGACACAGATATTAAAATACCACTAAAGAATACAACTAGGAATTTCTGTTTATTATTTCTAATTAAAATAAAATAAATAAATAAAATAAAATAAAACAAATTACATGATTTTTTTTTACTCTTAAATTTAATTAGATAGTTTTGAATACAATATACTATTTTTTAATTTGCTCTTTACAGGAACTGAACAATACAATTTCCTCGCTATAATTTTTTAAAGTTGATTTTATGTAAGTAAATAAAAAATGCACCAACTATTACCATTGAAAAAAACCTATGTCTTTTTTTTTTTACCTGAGTTGCTAGATCATCTTTTTTGACAAACGGATCTGTTAATGTATTTCCGGTTTTCGTTTTTATGGTTTATGATAGAAAGGACGTGACCCAACGCTGAAACAATTTAGTCTAAACTTATATCATACAATATTTTAAACGGCTATTCCCATTTCGCGTCTACTTGTATATTTTCTGCCTCTCGGGTTATTATTTCTTTGAGTGCGAAGAATCACCTACACTTATATATTACTATTATAATTGCTGCTTTACCACTGTATGGAACTTAACACGCATAGTTACTTTGTGAGAGTGACTACAGAATGCACTCATATATCCAGTATTACAGTCCAAAGTAAAGCAAATTTATATAATTTCGCCTTAACTTTTCTGCATTTTTTCTTTTTTTATAACTAACTAAAAATAAATTGTGTATGGCATCTGCAAAATACCACAGCCTTCCCCTTAAAAAAAAAAAAAAAAAAAAAAAGATTGTATTTGTTTGTGCGCAGCTACTGATATAAATAAATATAAAAACAAATAAAAATTAAATTAAAGAAAAAAAAAGTATGTAAAGCGTACTGGATCTAAGATTTTTCAATACACAGCAGGCAAAAGGGACAAAAAAAAAAAAAAAAAAAAAAAAAAAAAACAGAAAAACTATCTTTATCATCATGAAGTACACATTTTAATTTTAATTTTATTTATTTATTTAATTTTTAAAATCAAGCATTTTTTTTTAATAACGAATAATTAACTAAAATCTCTGAAATATGAGCCTAGTGAATTAATAGCGTATATCTTCAGCTTCTTTTCATTTAAGTTTAAGCCCTCTTCTCAGTAGTGAAGTCCAAGTTCTCACAACTATCTCTATTTCATGCTTTCAATTCTCTTCAGCAAGGTGATATGCTCAATGGTCGCGGTACTTTGGCATCTCCTCATTCCTAATGCTAATGTTGGGGAATGATACATACATTATCTCTTTCAGCTCCTATGTATTTATTATTTTTTTTATTTATTTTTTATTTTTCTATACTCTTTAACTTTCCAGTACCGCGTTGGACCACACTTCTGCAAGGAAGAAAGAATGTTTTAGCTTACATCTGTGTTAGTTGATGTTCCAGCGTCTTGTATATAGACCCTTGTCAGGTTTTACAAGTGGTCCGAATCAATTTATTCGTACAGTATTACATTGTTGGGTGTGGTGTAGAATTTTCCTGTGGGAGGATGCTTATTCACGAATTCCAACGTACTTGGGAATTCTGGAAAAAAGTTCTAATGCTCTACGGATATTCCCGGCCAGTATTTCTCTTACAATAAATAAATAAATAAATCTAAATATCACTGTCTTTGAGAATCTGTTGCTTTGTGTGTAATAAAAAGTAAAAGGTTTAAAATGAAACACCCAAAATAATAATAATAATAATAATAACAAACAATAAATAATAAATAAGTAAATGAAATAAAGTGGAATACACATGTGTATGTACTTAATATAATTATTTCAAATAATATTATTAGTTATATTTAAATTTTATAATTACACTTAACATGAATTCAACTATATAATTAAACAAAATTGAATGTTAAATATAAATAAAAACAGAAAACCCTCAAAAGTAAACAAAATATGTTTAATAATAATTCTATTGCATACAGGGGTAAAAATTATAAACTCAGAATATAACTAATAGAAGCAAATCAACTATAGGAATTTTTCAACTAAACTGTAAGTTTTTTTTTTTTTTTTTTTTTTTTTTTTTTGTGTGTGTGTGTGTGTGTGTGTGTGTGTGTGTGTGTGTTTCACTTTATATATTCATTTACCTGTTATCACGTATAATGTAACAGATTTGAAAGACAGTAGGATTTAGATTTATTTATTAATTTACACATAATGTTTAGTAAAACAGTTCTGATGATGATTTAATCTTGAAAAGTTTGTTTTTAGAGAAATTAATATAACTACCAGAAGCTAATTAACTCAAGGGATTTTTCCACATAACTGAAAATTTACTTTTTGAGTGTTTCATTACATATTTTATTTATTTATGTATTTATTTACTTATTTAATATTGCATATAACGCAACAGATTTTAAGTGGAATTTAGATTCATTTATTTATTTACACGTAATCTTTAGTAAAACAGTACTGATGGGGATTTGATCCTAACAAATATGTTTTTACATAATTTAATAATGACTTTTCATAATTCAACAAATACTAGTACTCAGCACACTATTCTGTTTATTCAAAATCCTAGCTCTTGAATTAAGAAAAAAAAAAAAAAAAAAACTACTCATCACTATTAATCTAAAATTTTTAAAAGTATTCAATGAAAAGTTATTTGAATGCAACTTCACTTTTGTAAAATAAATATTTTTTATTTCAAAAGATTTTACTTATAATACTTACTTATACCCTCATTAAAATATAAGTTTACGCTTATTAAATGTATGAAAAAAGGGCCGATCATATTTATTAAAACATTAGTATTCAAAATACATAAATAATATTAAAATAAACATTATGAACACTGGAAATAAAATATAAAACATAACATGTATAAATATTTCTCTTTCATACTAATTATAAAAGAGACACTTTATTATGGTCAAAATAAATTTTAAATTAGTGAAAACCTTACACTTATTTTATCGCAGGAAAGAAGACAAATTTAATTTTATGCACACTGATAAAGATTGTTTTTGCATTTCATACGAAAAAGTATTTATTTTTAAAAACTGCTTACACATTCTAAAATTATCATAAAAATGCAGTTGGAATACTTGAAATAAACACTTGTAATAAATATTTCATAAAACATTTAAAAGATATAAAAATATAATGCAAAAAAATTATTATCGAATATATCAGAACTAGAATCGCAATATATATATATACATAATAGCATTCGGAAAAGATACAAAGCGTTAAAAAATACTTAAGAGTTAAAATATAGTTTTTTTTTAACAAGTGCGAAAAATAAGTTTTCTGTAGATTTTATCAAGCCATAAAGTTCAAAGTACTTTGTCCTTCTTACTAGTATATAAAGGACACATATAATTGATTGTGTTATAAAGTAAAACACTGGCTACTTTTCCCCATTACATAAATAACTGGTAATACTTTATCCGAGATGATTTACCCCAATGGTGTGAAACGAGACAATTATTAACTTTCTAACAGTTGTTTTATTTGTCTAGACAGAAGCAGTATGTTATATAAATTTTAGTGTATTATTAGAAATACAGTTTGCCTCTAGATAATAAGAAAAAGAAAAGTTTATGTTCAACGTCAGCACATTCTTTAAAGAATAAAAATAAATATAGAATTACTGTCCTTAAGAGCAAAGAAATGAATTGTGCTTAAAGTATATACTTGAATTATTCTTAAAGAGAGAAAAGTGTTAGGTATTAATTCATCTAGAAGGAAAAATAGGAATTATACAGAAATAGATGTATTTCTTTAAAAATAGTCTTTCTTTTTTTTTTAAGAATTTTTTTCTTATTTTCTTGACCATGCAAATTTAAAACTTTTTTCTAAAGATAAAATTCAGATATGTTTAGAAGTTTTTATGTACTAAATACATAATTTATATATATAGTTATATAGCACTGTTCTTTAGAATACTTGATTTTAAATAACTTGAGTTTGTATTGCAATGATTCAGTAGATTAGTTTTGCAAATAAGTTATGCTACATATCATATGTATTTTATTTAAAAGTATCAATATCTAAATTCAAAAAATAGAAAGTTTTGATTGATTATCTTTATATATATATATATATAAAATTTCTTCTATCTGATTTCTATATACTGAAAATTCATTTAACTGAAATGTATGAAATCAATAATGTAATAATTATTATTTTTTATAAACATGTTTAAATTTCCTATAGCATTCATGCCGATTTTTTTTTTTCAAATATTTAATTAATTATTTCTTAAATAATTTAAGAAATGATTTAATGAAATACAAAGTACTTTTCATTCTATTTATAGCTGTAGGGATCCAGCCCTGCCTTTGAAGTATTAAGACGTGTGTTTTGATGCTCCAGATGATCGGCTAATCTACTAGGGTCAGGGGTGAGTACCGGTTGCGTACTATGCTGTTTTGGATGCGTGAGTGTCCTAGCTCTTTGTACTTATCCTATTTTTAATTCTAGCCCCACTGGTTCGTATTCTATGTTTATCTTTTTAATGTTATGATTTTCAGTGTGTTTTTCCCTCTACGGAACTTCTGTAGGGGCTTTTTCTTATTATATAATATAGTTAATTAATGATAATCAAGTTAATGATGTCTACTATACTTATCCAAAACCTCTTTTGCAACTGTAATCAAATTTGTAAATATTCTATGTGTGTAAATAACAATTATATAACTTTCATATTACGTTTTTCATTCTTAATCTTCCCTCTATTTTTCCCTTAAATGTTTTCAATATTGTATTTCGTGTTATCGTTTTTCCCTTTCTCTTTTTGTATCGGGAGATTTTTATTTATTTATTTTTTTTTTTTTTTTTTCTCTCTCCAATATCAAACCAAAACTTTTATGCGGTTGCCACTGAAAAAAAAAAAAAAAAGGAAAAAAAGGAATGTTTTTCGAGTATTTTATGATTGGTTAATCCCTAACGATTTCGCGGGCATGGCTTTTTACGGTAAACTCGTTGCCATACTTTGTTTCTAAATTTCACTCGTTTTTTCGCTATATTAAGGTGGCCAACCATTTTCAAAATTACTTGTTTTAATAATTATGTTTTCCTTTTAATTCTGGAAGATTAAGTGATTTCTTTTTGAATCAGTGGGGCCCTAATGCTTCCCTAAATTGTATTAACCTTGCTGTACCCTGGGTCGGTTACGTTTTGCATCATTTTCCAATCAATAGCGTTAGTTCCTATGTCAGTTACTAACCGTTTCTAAAACTACCTGTTTTAATTAAATACGTTTTCCTTAATTATGGGAGATTAAGTAATTTCCTTTGTATATGTGGGGCTCTATTGCCTCAAAACTATCCTAACCATGCTGCGCCCTGGGTCGGGCACGTTTAGCATTGTTTTTCAAACAATTGAGTTAGTTCCTATGTCAGTTATATCCTAAGGACACAGGTTCTTTACATTTTTCTCAGTTTTGAGTGAACCGGTTGTCGGTTTTTCAATTATCTTATACCGTTGGATAGGTCTTGACTTGCCCCACCCTCTTAGCTCATCCTCCCCCCCTCCCCGCTAGAGGGCGCTTTTCCTATCCCTCTTTTTCTACATCTTTTTAATTTTTCATAGAATTTTCGCGTTTTTCGTTACCCCCTTTTTATTTTACTTAAATATTTGTAGCCAAATCGCGCTTTTTTATCCTCGGCTTTTTTGGTGACCAGGGAGCCAATTTTTAATAACTGCCAGTTTGTAATTTTTAACTTACCACCTTCCCCATTCATAATTTTAACTTGTTCTATTATATGGGACTTTAACTTAACTAACTACTCAAGTGCTATCGACATTTTTGGTTAACCAAATAATTGGCGCCTTTCTATTTGACTTTTTCAGTTTTTATGGTTTTTAATTGATTTCTCGGCCTCTAATAGTACGATTTCAAATTGCTTTATACCGTTGAATAGTTCTTTGCATGCCCCACCCTCTGAGCTAACTTCCTTTTCTCCCCGCCAGAGGGCGCATTCCCTATTCTTCAAATTCAATATCTTTTAATCCAACGTTTGGATTTTTGCGTTTCCGGTTGTATTTAGACCAAATTTACTAAACTTTAATTTTCATATCGCCCTTTCACACATTTGGCCTTTTGGCGACCGGGAACCAGAAAATTTTAATAGTTGTAGGATTGTTTTTTTTTTTTTTTTTTTTACCCGCCACCCTTTCCAATTTTGTGGCCTTTTATTTTATTTATTTATATTTCCATAACATTTTTTTTTTCTTTCTTTTCTTTTCTGGCTTTTTGGCAACCTGGGCGCCAATTTTCTAACACCCCCATTTTAATTATTTTTATTTATTTATTTATTTATTTATTTATTTTTTTTTTTTTTTTACCTGGTTTTCTTTTATAACTTAAGTGCTTCTAATCTTCACATTGGACCTTTTATTTGGCGCCGTTTCTGTTGGCATTTTCAGAATTTAGGTTTTCCGCTATTTTCTCGGCCCCAAATTATCCGATTTTAATTTTCTTCACTTCGCTGAATAGATCTTGGCTTGCCCCTTCCTTTCAGCACTGTCCCCTGCCCCTACGTTTTTTTTTTTTTTTTTTTTTTTTTTTTATGACAGCTGGTTCACCTTTCTTCTTTTCCCCCCACCTTCACAGGGTACTTTTTACTTAAATTTCATTTTAATTTTATTTAAATTTTTATTTTTATACTCTTTTTTTTTTTTTTTTTTTTTTTATTTATTTATTTATTTATTTTTTTGAGCTTGGACGTTCTGCGTCTGGTGTGCGTGTACGTGACTGGGAAAGCCCTCCCACGTTTTTATTTTATCTGGAACACCTTACTAGTTATTTAGAGATTTTCTTTTTTCAAATTTAAACATCAAAAGCTTTTATTAAAGCTATAAAATTATCTCTGTTCCTATATGGTACAAAGTGTTACCACTATCACTAATTTTGATCAATCTCCAATTGTTCCCCAAACAATCAAAGCAACGAGCTCTGCAAGCTTGCAAGATGTCGGAATCAGAGGAGGAAACCGAACCAACGCTAGAAATCAACGAAGATCAGAATGACGACTATGACTCCTCGTTCTCATCAGACACATCAACCCATTCCATCAAATCTGGGACCTTAACAAGGTCTCAGACACGAAGAAATCGAAAGAAAAAAACTAAAATACCACAGATGACACAACAACAATTTTTGAAAACAAGCAGCACCCCCTCAAAGGACTCATTCAACCCACACGAGGACTTTAAGGAATACAAATCCTTAGTCGCCGTCACAAAGGCGGCCATGGAAATAATTGCCACAGTCCGAGCAAAGGGAGGCAGAGCACCTCTGGCCCTACTCAATAGAGCTTTCATAAGAATACGATCTATCAACAAAAAGGCCAGACTCAAAACTTTTACCAACAACGATACACAAACTGTAGAAGAAGCACCAGCCACCAGCCATCACTCAGAAGCAGCAAACAGCCCCTCCACATCAACTCAAGATTTAGATTCCCAACAACAACATACACAAAAAATACAGGACCTCCAGAAGGATCACCAACTATCTATCCATGAGAAACTAGACCACATTGCAGCACAGCAAGAAAAGATTCTGAGGAATTTCACAAGGCACATCCACCTGCGAAACATCGAAGCTCCATCAACAACACAGCAACAGCATGCCAATGAAAACACTGTCACAGCACAGTTGGCAACCAATGAACGGCCCATCGAAGTCTCTGACCCCGCCTTCCCATCCCTGGAAGAAGCTCATCATTTGGCGCACCACAACTCCATTTCAACCAGCCGACCTCTCCAACAAACGTCTCATAGCAACAGCAACAACTCCAAAGCCCTCAACGCCTATAACAGAATGCTAAGCACAGTATATGTAACATCCAAGGACTCCAAACTAAGTGGTTTCGAAATTCTTAAGCTTATGCGCAATTCAAGAATTGCAACGGCTGCAAAAATTATCAAGTACAATACCTACAGACGCTCCCTAGACATCATATGCCACACCAAGGAGGAAGCACAAACACTTATCCAAGACTACTCATGTAACCAAGCCCTCACGGAGAGTCTCACCTTCAGGACGAAGCCAAGCCCACAACTTAGGTTTATCGTCCTGGGAGTCCCAGAGGAGCAGTCAGAAGCAACAATAAAATCAGAGCTTCAAGATTCGGGTTTCCTCACCCAATCCACCACGTCAGTACTCAAGCTAGTCAGAGAGTCTCCTTCAAAGATGCAGGGACTCAAAAACAGCATATTTCAAGCGCCGCTCCCCATAGCTGAGGCCATTATAAAGCGCAAATTTCTTCAGCTAGGCTTAATGCGGTGCACGATTAAACCGCAAACTCAAGTGTCCAGATGCTCAAATTGTCAAAGCTTCGAGCATACACCATCACACTGTGACCAGGAACTCTATTGTTCACACTGTGCTCAAAAGCATCGAAACGATAACTGCCAAGAACAGCCAAACTGCATAAACTGTGATAGGTTAAATTTAAAAAATGCAAACAAAGGCATCCGCCCAATCAACTCGAACCACCCTGCATATTCCCCCTCCTGCCCAGTTCATTTGGAAGAATACAGGAAATGCAACAGTCAACGAATGCAAGAACTAACGGTCCACCTAACTCAAACTCCAGACCGAAACGCAGCAAGCAGCCATCCAACTTTCAAGCTCTACCAAGTCCCTTCCCATGGCTATTTAACCCCTTCACACAATTCATGCCTCAACAGAATGCCTTCCAACAGGGACAACACTTAAATATCTACGGAGGAGGTAGCACCAACTTTACACCTAACTGCCACTATGAAGGTAACAATCGGTACCTATCGCCATCGGGTCCCTTTGGTAATCAACAAGAAGCTCAAGGAGTACTGGGGTAAATATTTCTTATCGTTATTCCCCTTTTCTTCGCCTATTTTTTTTTTTTTTTTTTTTTTTTTCTCTGAATGGGTAATTCACGAAAGAAAAAACAAAGAGTTCTCTCTTCCCACTCCCAAAAGGCAACGTCTTCTTCCTCTCAACTAAATTTTAGTGACCTTAAATTCCTGCAGATCAACCTCAACAGATGCATGGCGGCTAACTCAGCGGCTCGGGAATATATGGAGAAGAACTCCATAGACATCGGGCTGTTGCAGGACGCCTATTGCACTGTTGGGGGTCATCTGTACGACTTCCCCTCTTCCTGGTCCAAGTTCAGCTCGAAAAACAACAAAGCACATCTTGTAATTCAAACCCAAAACCTCAACTTCACACACCTTTTCACTGGGGACTTTTGTGTATTCGTTACATTGACTACGAAGGAGGGTGAGCTGATTTTGGGCAGCGCCTATGCTCCCCCGTCCGCAGACTTTGATGACTGTCTGCTGGAGTGGCAGCATTTAATCTCTCAAAAATCCCTCTTTCTGTGTGGCTGTGACCTCAATGCTAACTCCCCGTTGTGGTGTTCCCCACGGGAGGATGCCAGGGGTTGCAGCCTCATAGAATTCATAACTTCAAATAACATATGTTTGGCAAACATAGAGAATTCCGAACCTACTTTCTTCAAAAATAATGCCAGGGGCTGGCCAGATTTTACTCTGTGTAATCCTAAGACTTTTGCAAGAATTAATGACTGGTCAGTCCTTGATATCGCTAATAACTCAGATCATAATTATATAACTTATACGTTAAATTCAACTCCGTCCCTAACTTACTCAAAAAGATTTGCAACAAAACATGGCAATTTCAAGAAATTTAATAATCTTCTTTCTAAACATATCTCCTCCCTTAATGATAACCTAAATTCAATAACAGATACAACTCAATTAGAAAATTTCACCCTAACTCTTGTTAAAACTATTCAATCCGCTGCTGCTTCATCTTTCAGACTTAAGAAGTCGGGCCGGCAGTTCACATATACCTTCTGGTCTCCCCAGCTTCGTTCCATGCGAAATCATCTTACAGCACTAAAAAGACAGCTCAAATACCTAGACCCTTCACTTACACAGCAACACAATTTGAAAATCAAACGTCATGCGGCCTTATTTAAAAAACAAGTTAACTTGGCAAAACATATCGCATGGAAAAAATTTTGTTCATTTCAAACAAATGTTTTTGGCACAGCACAGAAATTCTTTAGTAATAAATTCTTTACACCCACTGAGCTGAAACTTGAACGTCCTCCAGCTCTTTCCTCTAAGAAAAATAACCTAGAACACTTAACTGAAATACTTTTCCCAAAAACAATCTACCCACATTTTCCAGAACCTTCTTTCTCGGCTCCCTTGGATGTTCCTTTCACGGAGACCGAGGTTAAAGCCACTCTACATAGTTTTAATATAAACAAGGCCCCTGGTCCTGACAATATCGATTTCAAAATTTTAAGAAACATTTTTTACACAATGCCACGGATTCTCGTGGGTTGGACCAACAAATGCTTAGATCTCAAATTTTTTCCAGAATCCCTCCGAAGAGGTGAAGTGGTGTATTTCCTAAAGCAAGGGAAACTTCCCTCTGAACCCACTTCCTATAGACCGATCTGCCTACTTCCCACCTTAGGAAAATTGCTCGAAAAACTCATAGTAACCAGATTAAACTATTATCTTGAAACAAACCAACTCCTCCACCAAAATCAGTACGGGTTCAGAGAGGGCAGATCCTGTGAACAGGCTTTAGATGCAATTAAAAGTTCCTGCGCCTTCAGCTCTAATGCAAAGAACTACACCACTATCATCTCTCTGGATATCAAAGGAGCATTTGATAATGTGGAGTGGCCACACATATTCCAAGCACTACAAGAACTTAACTGCCCGGGTAATCTTGCGGGGGTCATCCGTAGTTATCTTTCAGCAAGGAAAATCCTCGTCAATTGGGGCGAGGGTATGTCTGAATTTCCTCAAACGAAAGGTTGTCCTCAGGGCTCATGTCTAGGTCCAGTTTTATGGACAATTATAGCCAATAAAATCCTGTGCGGCATGGCCTCTGGGGGCTTTACCACCTTCGCCTATGCGGATGACTTCTCCTTGATTCTCTCGGGGCCTAGAAGGAAAGACCTGGAGGAACAAGCCCAGGAAGCTCTCACCCTTTTTAGTAAACTCCTTAAAGATTTAGATCTCCAATTATCCCCTTCAAAAACTAACGCTTTAACCCTAGCCTTTCCTAAAGCCTTGCAGAGGAGTCCCAAGATGAGGATTGATGGCATCAGTGTTCATCATGTAAAACAACTGAAATTACTAGGCATTTTTTTTGATGATCGCCTCAACTGGCTGGCACACGTCAAATATCTCAAATTAAAAACCTTAACTTTTTACCACAATTCAATGAAGATGGTGGGGAAGAGGTGGGGTATCTCCACCTCTTTCCTTAAAACATGGTACACTACTATAATAGAAAAAATATTAACATACGGTGCCGGCATCTGGGGTGGTCATCTTAGAACTGACGCAATAGCTCTACTAAATTCTGCTCAAAGGCCCTTCCTCTTGCAAATTGCAAGAGGTTATAAAACTATCTCGACTGATGCCCTCACCGTCATCACTGGAATTCCTCATGCCCACCTGCAGGTTTCCCAGACATATATTAAAACCAAAATATTACAACTTAATGATACTGAACTAGCTACAATAGTCTTTCCCAATATCCCCATCCAAACTACAACCTGCAGCTGGAATATTCACCCTGGTAAGGACGTTGCTTCCCTGTTAACCAATTGTTCTAAAAATAGCTTTTCTCCCTCTGCTTCGGTGGCGATCTTTACCGATGGATCCAAGACCGATCAGGGTGTCGCTGCGGCATTCTGTGTTATTGCGTTTGGTGAGTCTGTCCATCGGTGGGCTGGCAGGCTCGAGAACTATAATACAATTTTTCAGGCTGAAATTTTTGCAATTAAACAAGCCCTAGATTGGGCAACAAATAATCATAATTACCAAGAAATAAGCATTTTTAGTGACAGCCTCTCGGGTCTGCTTGCTATTGCTCGCCACAGGAGCAGAAATCCTCAGATTATAGAAATAAAAAATCTCCTATCTAACTTAAAATTAAAAATATCCCTGGCACACGTTTCTGCCCACAGGGGAGTAGCCGGCAATGAACTTGCGGACTCTTTGGCAAAAGAAGCCACAGAGTTCCAAAATGTAAATTTCTCCCTCCCCGCCCCTCCCTCTTATGTTAAACTTCGAATAAAGGAAATTTTGAATTTAAAATGGCAAGAACTGTGGAGTGTGTCTGAAAAGGGCAGACATACTTTTAATCTTTTGCCACAGGCCAGCCCTAACTCTTGGACCCTTACCCCACCCATTACTGCTTTTTTAACCGGTCATGGTCCTTTTCCTTCTTATCTCCACAGGTTTCGTCGTCGGCGTTCTCCCTTGTGTCCTTGTGGCGAAGAGGGTACTCCCAGCCATTATTATTTTCATTGTCCCCTGACCAAAAATTTTCACTTAAGAAATCCTTCCCCACGACCAAATAATTGGTTGGAAAATATAATATCGCGCAAATTACTCATAAATAAGTTAAATAAAATATTTTCTTTTCTTATGGATTTAGTTAACTCAACTGATTAATTAATATCAATAGCACTTGGTTGCCTGCTCCGTGGCTATTTAACAGAGTCTTCTTCATTACACAAGTATTGCCCCTTGTCGCGAAAGGATAATAATTTCCTGGCAATAATTTCCACCATCTGCTCTTGCCCGTTGTCGCGATGGGATCTTATCCTGGAAACTTGCAGGAGTACCAGTATTTAGCAATCTGTTTCATTTCCCAGAGACTTTACTCATATAGACTTTTCAATCAAGAACTTTCGTATACTTCATGCCACCTGTCGCGTGGGGCATAGCCCGGAAATTTAGCACCTGAATAATCGCCCACTGTCGGCTTAGGCCGGATTGCGCCTGGCGAAATTTGTATTTTTTTTTTTTTTTTTTTTTTTTTTTTTTGAGTTTTTCAATAAACTGCGAGTAGTCCCCTTAGAAGCGCTCTACATCGCTCCAAGAGTGATGAGCGGGGGCTGCTCCCTGTTAATGTTAATATTTATAGCTGTAGGTCAAACAAAAATGTAAAATGCCACCTCGTACTGAATTTACACACACATACACACACACACACACACACACACACACACATATATATATATATATATATATATATAAGGTAATTCGGGGAAAGACGCAAGTTCGTTCCTAGTACTTTTATGTGGTAACTGGTGTTAATACTGGCTAGCATGTGTGAGAGATCTTCTTCCAGTGCGTGCGTGTATTGTGAACTTATCTTAATTTAACGACTTTAATCGACTTGTTATTTTGGTCTCGTGAGCATTTATCCTTGTAAGTAAAGTCCTTATAATATTCGGTTGCTCATATTTAAAGTTCATAAACAAATGTTTTACTTTAAATTAAACATTAGCATTATGAATGAGTTCCTTATTCTAAGCAGAAGCGACCTTAACCTTGCAGCAATACGAATATAAGCGTGCGTGGCATTTTCACCCCATACTTGGGGGAAGACGCGACATGGTTCAGAGATAAATTAAATGCCTTTTAAATTTTATGTTTTATTTTATATACTGCATATTAAATTGTAAAATATAAATGGAATTAATTATTATAATTATGATATTATAATAATTATCATTTTTTAAATATTTTTTTAAATAAATTTTCAAGTCTTCAGTGGATCACTCCTGAATTGAGCATGGAGCAAAGTAGCCATATTAGAAAATGGAACTTCTGGGTTTTCAGCTACTAGGATTAGTTGTCGCATTCAGAAACAGTGCATGTGACAATAGGCCTAGACCAGCAGTTCTTCCATCATCAGAGCTAGAGTCAGTCGACTGATACCAGCAGTTGCAAATTCAATACAAGAAATGGTAGCATGAAGATTGCAATGTGATCATTTGCATTAAATTAATTTTTGTCCAGTCTAACGTTGAAACTTGTACCCTTATTAGTTTTAGCAAAGAAATATATATATATATATATATATATATATATATATATATATATATATTTCAGTTTACAAGTTTGTTTGTTTCTTCTTAGTTATTCTTAATTCACATTTAATTTTCCAATGTTTCTCCTATTTTTCGTATTTATCGTTGCGTTGCATCTTACCTCATAACTGGTGACATCTTCCCCGTATATATGGGGGAGGGAGATCTCTGCAATATTATATCCCGGCGGAGTGAAGTTTAAAAGTAAACGCTTATTTTAGAGAAGACGTGGATATGTTAGATGGGTTTCTCCTCTCAAAAACGTTAACTCTTTGCAAAAATCAATTTATCCATTTCTGAGTAAATCCAATTTCTGCTACATTTTCCGAGCGAAGGATAAAGGTTTAACAGCGAACGCAATTTTTTATGAGAATGAGGTTATATCCAATTGCGTTTAACACTAAACGTTAAATATAAGCGAAAGATATGTGGTTCAAACATTTATTTTAAAGCTATTGAAGAATTCTTTTGAAAAATACCCATATTGAAAATGTACACAACCACATCCTTGCACTCTTCAGGCGTAATACCTTTCATGGGGAAAAGCGATGCTTCTACATATATATTTTTCCCTAGTTGGCTGTTACTGTTATATATAATTCCTTTTAATCTCACAATGATTTAAATATGATTCTCATAGTGCAAATTTATACAAAATTTTGTCAAATGATGTGATATTACGAAATTCAAAAAAAAAAAAAAAAAAAAAAAAGAAGAGAGAAAGAGAGAGAGAAAGAAAATAACGGGATGGCATCGTAACTTGTCGGGTGATTTTTACCGGCTCCTTACCTTTTATGGGGAAAAGAGTACTACTACATATAAATTTTTCCCTAGTTGGCTGTTACTGTTATATATAAATCTTTTTAATCGCACAATGATTTGTTAATGATTCTCATTTTGCACATTTGTACGAAATTTTGCTGAATGATATCATATTAAGGAATATGAAAGAACGAAACGGAATCGCAACCTGTTGGACGAAATTTATCTAAAGCTGATAAGAACTAATTCCTAGAGCATATGTATTTTTATGAAATTTTGCGCATCAGTTGTTGTGTAACAGCGGACACAAATTTTTGGCACACACAGGAAGACATACACATACAGACACACTGACACACTTATTCACAAAGAATTATTTTCTAAAATGGCCAAATCGTGTTTTAGATCTTTTACAACATGTAAATCTGTTGAAAACCGGCAGTCGGAATCCTTTACGAATCCGATACTTTTTTTTTTTTATTGACTGTAGAAAAAAGTAATAAAAACATGCATTTTTAAGAGAAAAGAAGTATAAGAAATTATAAACATGTAAAAGAATGTTTACATGTAAGCATGTTTACTCATTTCGAAAGTTTTTAAAGTTCTTTAAAGGTTTTTAAAATGTGTAATTATAATGTATAATGTTTTTAAAATTTTTAATGTTTAATTAAGAATGTGTAATGTCTTTCCTGGTCTAATTAACATGATTAATCCTTTTGCTTTCCTCGGTAATTTAGTTTATAATTTACAAATTCAATTTTTACCCCAAAATACTTTTGTTTTCGTTATTATTTCTTTCTGTCTTATCTTAAAATTGTTTTGTAACAGATATCCACTTCTCTAAAGCCTCATGGAATATTTTCTGATACACAAGCAGTTTTAATCCTGGTTATCTAAACAAAATAAATAGTGTGCAACGGCTATTATGAAACTTTTTTTTCTATGTATTTATACATAATAGTGCCACCAATCAGTTAAAATGAACAAAAATTTAATGAAAATTGTTTCTCTCAATAATGATTTTTTGTATGTAGTTTTCTGCAACAGTTTTAATAAAAAATAATAATATAGCCATACAGAAAATTAAAATAACGGAAAGTGTGTAATAGCATTGCAATACATCGGCTGATATTCACTAAGCATTATTTTTCATAATGACCAATTATACGCTATAGAAGCTAAGATAAAGTCTTCGCGTCAAGGATATCGAAGCATAACAGTGCAAAAAAGTTTGGCATTATACAGCAAAAAATTATCGACAAAAACTATGTCAAGGAAAACTAAAATTAATCTCAATGAAATTCCAAGCCTCAGTACATAATGTTGAGCTTCCACAAAATTTCGACCACATGAAAACGGACATTATCCAAATATGTTTAAATTTTTTCAGGATATCTCAAAAGGTGTAAATGCATCAAAAATTGGGAGTCGAAGTTTTTTTACGAATACAATACATTATTATATGAATATAGAAATATTTCAATTTTTATTTTATTTATTTATTTATTTATTTTTAAACAGGTTGAGCGCCACGTCTGCCAGTCTAGATTCTAGACATTTTGTCATATATCTCTAAATACTGAAGGAATCATCTTAAAATTTTGGAGTGTGCAGAACATGTTATACTTCAAACATTTCAGTGAAAGTTTTACCACGAAAGTAAAAGCAGTGCCAATAAAAAATTAAAACGTTGCGCGCCTTGCCAGCCATCGGTGGCTAACAGTGTCAAATATGATGTAAAGCCGCATCAACCATCGGTGGCGGGTATAAAATAGGATATAAAACTAAAAATATTACATTTAATGATTAAAAATTTATTAAAAAATTGCTTAATTTTTATTTATTACAGGAGAAATCATTGTAGAATTTTAATGGATTTTAAGTTTTAACAATTTGCATGGCGATCAACGTATTAATAGATTTAAAATGTTGTATCATTTTTCAAATTTCAAAAAGAATTGTTTGCTATTAAATACGCTACTATTAAAAATTTTAAAATAATGTCGGCAAATCTACGTTTCATCAAAAATAAATCTTGAAAAAAAAAAAGAAAGTAAAAGAAAGAAAGAAAGAGAATTATTATTATTAACTTTGCAGGCTATGGAGATCCCACTCCTTTTTTTTCTCTTTTCATCTTAATAGGGAAATGTAATACGGAGTTCGGACAGTCCTTAATTATTTCTGCCAATAACTTTTAACAGCTGTTTTTCTTATATAATATAAAAAAGAGAGAGAGAGAGAGAGAGAGAAGAAAAAAAATAAATAAACACCGAGAAAAAAAATATACCGCCTTCATCTAGAATGAATAAGTGGTCATTATCTAAATCCCTAAACTAGAAATATAGATTTCCGAGCTAAGCGCATAAGGCACGCTGATAAACTGAATAGACGAAGTGATCGAGAATTTCCAGTCTACACATTTCTAGATAGCGAAACAGTATTCTGAATCTTTTGTATTGCGAGAAATTCTCGTTTGGTTTTCTAGAATTAGGTAATAAACCAAGGTTATAGTTGCTGAAACCCGCCTCTTGGGCAGGCATTTATTAGCAGTGATTTTTAAATAAATCTGCCCTCGATAATATAGGCAAACGCTCTAGAATTCTAATAGAGGTTTCTAGAACTCGCTTTCAAAGGGGACTAGAATTTATAAGGATGGCATGGAACTATTTTTTTCTTGAGCCACAATTTAGATTCTAGATGTAAACATCATTTTTTCTCAGTGAAAAAAAACTTTTGTTAAAAATAATGACAGAAGAATTCTTATGAAAAGGTACGTCCATATGAATCATTAAATAAATTATTTACATTTCATATTTTTATTTAGAGTACGATTTGTTTTAATATTTATTTGGTAAAAAAAGAGAGAGAAAGAAAATACTAACTTATAGTATATTTATATTAAAATAAAAAAATATATATTTAAAAATTAATAAAATAGTTATTGTGTGTTTTAATGAAAAACAAAACCATCAGATATTCTTGTAAATATCATAAAAAAATTATATATATATATATATATATATATATATATATATATATATAAACTTTCTAATAGAAAGAAACAAACACACAAATTAATATATCCTACTAAAACTTTTTTTTACTCGAAGCGCAAAATGATAGAAAAAAAAAAAAAAGGAGTAATTTTTTATAGTGAATTCTGTAAGCAACAGAAGGTCAAGAAAAGTTCAAACATCTGGTGAAATGCAATGCCATTAAATTGTAATCTACACTTGACTTATAATATGGTTTAAAGGAAAAGAGGTTGTTAATGTATAATGCGTATTAAAAAGGGAAGGGTTTGAAATAGCAGAGCAAAAAAATGCTATAATTTTCAGTCGCAGTACTGAACTAGGATGATTAATGTTATCTAAAATACGTTCTATTTTAAGGGGCATATTTTAGAAATAAAAGCATTTTCTATCTTTTATTATTATTATTATTATTATTTTGGGTGTGTGCGTGTGTGTTAAATTTGTTGTTGAATGAAAGGAACTTTAAAAAATAACTTTTTGTGCAATAAATGAAAATACTTTTAACGTTTTGTCTGTAACAGATTTAATATTGATGTTTGCTTTGTTAATGATGATAAGATTTGTGTGTTTCGTTAAATGTTGGATGTTATGAAAAATCTATTTATTCTTACATATTTTTTCTATAAAAATTGCGTTAAAAAATGAATATTTAGTTTTTTCGCTTTTTTTTTTTTTTTTTTTTTCTCACATAAAAATTTGATTTCATTTTTTTTTTTTTTTTTTTTTTTTTTTTTTTGTCCGTGTGACGCATTTTTTATAACAGCAAAAAAATAAACAGTGCCTTAAATATTTAAAAAAAAAAAAATTTTTTCTTTTTTTTTGTTTTGTATATATATATATTTTTTTATCTAAACCTAAGTAAGGGGTATTTTTATGGGAAAGAAATATTTTAAAAACCTAGTTTTTTTTTTTTTTTTTTAAGGCTAAGAGAAAAGTTTCATAAATTCTCTCTTCTAAAAAAAAAAAAAAAAAAAAAAAAAACAATATGACTTAAGAGTTACGTAAGTTGTAAAATGTAATATTCGCATTTTCTGAAATAGTCTTGTTAGTAGTATTAAATAAAGATGTCTATTTAGGTAATTAATTTGATTTTATGTATATATATATATATATATATATATATATATATACATAATTTAGTAAAGAAAGAAAAAAAAATCACATCTGTTCAATTAACAATAACTATAATTTTATACCAAAATAATAATAATAAATAATAATAATAAATAATAATAATAATAATTAATAAATAAACAGTTCTATTGATTTTAAGCCAATCTCTCAAAATTACACTGAGAATAAAATATACCGCCTTCATCTAGAACGAATTAGTTGTCATTTTCTAAGTCCATAAACTAGATTTCAGAGCTATGCGTATAAGACACGCCAATAAGCTCAATAGAAGAAATGATCGAGAATTTCCAGTCTATACATTTCTAGATGGAGAAACAATAGTTTGAATATTATAAATATTATGAATCCTTTGTATTGCGAGAAATTCTCGCTTGATTTTCTAGAATTGGGTCATATATCAAGATTATAGTTGCTATAACATGCCTCTTGCATTCACATTTATTTACAGAGATTTTGAAATAAGTTTGACCACCATAACATGGGCAGACGCTTTAGAATTACAATAGGGGTTTCTTGAACTCGCTTTCAAAAGGAACTAGAATTTATAAGGTTAACATGGAACTATTTTTACTAAAGCCACAATCTAGATTCTAGATGTCAGTTACAGAATTTTTTCTCAGTGTACCTGAAATATGCAAATACATAGTTTTGTAAATTAAATGATAACATTTTGGTCTTATTGAATAAATTCAATATCCAAAAATTATTTTTAAAATAATGACTTAAGGTTTCATGCTAAAATGTTACGCAAGTTCACATGCATATTTTAAGGAATAAAAAAAAAAATATTCCTTTTTGCATATTTCAAAAATATTCATTTTATATTACAGCAGAAGATAAACTTAAGCTAAAAATTAGCTCCCAATTTACATATCCGTCCATAAAAATTGTATCCGAATTTAATTTGAACAGATAAAACTTTATTAAAAGCAATTATCAAAATAAAAAGAACGATAATATGTCTTTCCGACTCATTTACTTTGAAATTAGGATAGAACTTGAAATTTAGATTTAGAAAGATTTTGGGAATTTAAAAAAGTTGATTTAAAATAATGTATAAGTAAAGGGAATATCCGATTTTATTGTGTATAAAAATTAATTTAAACTGTTAGAATTTTGATAATATTATTTTCATATTTTACTTATTCTGAAATTTTGTCTAGAATTCATGATATGTGAAAAATTAATAATAATAAAATTAGATTAAATATACGTGATGTAATAATAAAACATTAATATCAAAATTTAAAATTAAAATTAAAGTAGCATCAATAAATTAAAAAATATATAAACTTTTTTCTTCTAATATTTTAAACTATTTCAACAAAAGGCTATTTAAAACATTTATTTTAAATTCATACATAACACTTCTTTTTAAGATTTTTTTTTTTTTAACAGCATATATAAAATTAATTAAAACTAAATAACATTACGCATTAGATTAAATATTTTATTATTTTTATTTTTATTGTGTATTATTTCTGAGTAAAGTTATTTTTTGGAATTTTTATTTCAGGTGTAATTTTGGATACTTAAGAGCATTAGAAAGCATTTGACAAGTTTCAACTTCAGAAGATAAATAAATAATTAAATCAGCGAAATTTTTAATTTTTTTTAACAACCTTTATAAAATTAACTATAATAATCAGAAAGTTTTTAATAACTACGAATGATTTAAAAATAATTTAAGGATCAATAGATTTTTTCTTTTTAAAAATAAAATTTTACAAAATTATATTTATTCCAAATACGATATTTAAAATATTCAAAAGTAATTAGTAGTTATTTAAAGTAAATTAGCTGAAAAAGATCATTTATCTTTAAAAAAAAAAAACATACTTAATGATATTTTTGAATTAACACATATTTTTTAACACCGGATTGAAACATTAAAATTTTATTTTAAACGAACAAAAGGGAAAAACAGCTTTCAATAAAAAAAAAAAAAAAAAAAAAAAAAAAAAAAAATTGATGTTATCTTCTTTTATAAAAGGAAAAACGCAATTTATCTTCTTATAACCAAAATGAAATTTAAAAAATTATAAAACTTATCCCATTATTCTTCATTAATGATTATTTATGTTTAAATTTTAAATAAACTCAACTTCTTTTTATTAGAAATTTAAAAAAAGGGATGCTATAAAATAGAATTCACTATTCCAAAAGAAATAGATATTTTTTAAATCTCATAAAAATGACAAATTTTGCAGCACCATTCTTAATAAAGATATGTTTATTATCATTTATTATTTTTATAAATGTCAAGTTATGAATAAAAACTAATTTGGATTTAACCTTTTACAAATTGTAATTCTTAGAGGCAATAGTGTAAGTAATTAACGTAAAAGAATTTGGATGTTGTTTTTTGATGCATGGCCATTATTGGACATTAAGGCACATAAAACAACGACTTCAGTTCAATTCCGAACCTCCTTCAATATACATGCTTCAACCCGCATTCGTATCTGGTAGCGGTCACGTAAAGTCCAAAGTGCCAGTCAGTAATTTATTATAAGAGCTAGAAGTTATTAGAGTTGAATTTATATGCTATCATCAATCAGTTAAACATTTTAATACTTATATTTAGTGGTACGATGTGACTTCAATAGAACGTTTATTCCAAAATCTCGCGCAAGAATTGCGTAATTTTTCCAAATATGTGCGTTTTTTTTTTTTTTTTTTTTGAGCATCTTTCCTCTCGGCGTTCAAAAAGGAAGTTACACTTGAAAAGTGAAGATCTGGAACACTTTATTTAGAAGTGTATTATAATTCAAGATGATACACATCCAAAAGTGTTAAATTATAACTTTGACCTTTCCCCAGCCATAACAGCCTTCTTAACGGGTCATGGCCCGTTCAAATCACATCATTACAAGTTTCATTGCTCGCGCACTCCACAATGTGAGTGCGGAGCTGAGGGTAATGCAAATCATTACTTTTTCTCATGCCCACTAACTCATGATTGGCGTATCCTTAACCCACCTAATAAACCTAACGACTGGCTTTTTAATATCGTTACCCGGCTTCCCCTACGTCAGAAACTAACCAGAATCTATAACTTCCTAAGGCATCTTTCCGATTTGACCAATTAATTTTTCAATCTTCCAAGGCAGTTATCAACTTTTCTCTTGGAGGTCCGTATAATTTTTCAACACAAGCCTTTCCAGGCGAGGGAGCAACGCTCCGTTCTTCTTTTTATATTATTGTTACCTTGTCGCCCTCTGTCGTGTGAAAGCTCCGCTTTGGCGAAATCTGTATTTTTTTTTTTTTTCTCTGTTTATGCAATAAACAACGGAGGAGGTTTAATCTTTAGACACGGGTACTTTTGAATCTCCACAGTGCCATCGGAGCCCCTCTCTAAAGGTTAAAATCGCTCAAAACCGCTGCATAGTGGTGAGCGACCACCTTCCGTCTTAGAATCATAGAATAAACAATTTCTGTATTGCTGCAGGCATTTGTCAAAAAGTTGCACCAATTTTTAGATGCCCTGACAATAGAAATTCGCTCCTTCTTCCTGAATCTAACTTAGAACCGAACAATTTAGAACTGATTATAGGTAACAGAATTAACAACACCGTGCCTCTTAACGTGGTCGAACCTCTTAACGTGGATCTCAATGGGAATAAAATGTCTGTTGATGTTATGAGTAGTTCATGCTATCAGTAACTCAGAAACTAATCTTCATTTTGGCGGAGATCGTGGAAACAGCTCATGTTAAAATTAGTTCACGTTAACGATGCTCGACTGTATAGATCTAAACTTTTTACATTACCAACATAGATTGCTTTAATGCTTTCTCTCTCTCACTCATGATTGTTATTATTTATTATTATTGTTCGTATTATACATGCAATGTTGCCAATCATATAAAATTTTAAATACCAGTTTTATCAGTCATTTTGAATTTTTTAATCAAAGAAAACTGCTAAGAAAGTTACGTAATAGTTTTTCGTTAAAAATTACAGGTTGTCCGAAATCGTCATAGTTCTCAGAAGTTTTTCCATCTTTCGAAACAAACAATTCTATGCATTTATTTAATAATTTAAGAAGGTAGTCGAACACATATATATGCACTCAGACACACATACTAACACACATAATGGGTACGCGTATGATTTATATATGAATTGCATTTGTTTACGTTGGATTAAAGCCAATTGCTAACGCGTGAGCCTTCGGTCTGGCTGGGAGGCATATTTAGGAACACTACACCGTGCAGAGCTCTTGGCGATAACGTACGTAGCCAAACGTTTAGCCAAAAATGTGTTTCCGCCTTCGGTTAGCATGAGTCTAGGAAGGAAAAGCAAGATAATACTTTTTTACAACGCAATTCTTTAAGTAGAGTTATTCCTTTTTCATTTGTAGGGATATTTTACATACAGATTGCATATTATTTCAATACTAATTTTTTAACAGCAGAAATAAGTATGTTTTATTTTTTGTTAATTTGATTAAAAATATTATGAAAGTTTTGATAAAGCTTTTAAAGTCCACAGTAAAAACAATTCTATTTGCTTTTTTTTCTTTTCTTCTTTCTTTCTTTTCTTTTTTTCCCGTACGTATAAATAATATCATTTCATTTTATTTATATATATATGTATATTTATTTATTTATATACATATATTTTAAATCTTTTTGGATAACCCTTCACTTAACTATCCCTCTACGTGATGGCCGTATTCACCATTAACTTCAACTACCGGTTCAACACAAAAAAATTGAAAAGCGTCTAAAGGCAGAGTTCAGCTTTCCAGCAAAATTTGGCCCGCTGTTTCTGCCATCTAGTGCCGAGGATTTCATATATTCTTTGATTGGTTATTTTCACCCAAAAATCCTGAAAATAACTATACCGCTAGATGGCTGAAACAATGCGTCAAAATTTAATGAAAATTTGCACCCCGCATTTATACGCTTTTCAAATTTTCGTGTTCAAACGTGAGTTGAAGTTATTGGAGAATAACAGGCTTAATTTTGACAGTAGTTGATGTCACAGCATTGATATTTTTAAAAGAATAAAATATTACCAAGAGAAAAAATTAATAAAATCATCATACTAGAATTAAACAAGTATAATAAAATAATAATAAATTGTATAAAATTATTTATTTATTTATTTATTATTTATTTTTTCTTGTTTCAATTCAATTCTCCAAATCGAAAATCTATTAAAACTTTGATAGTTTGGGGGATCTATTTATGGGTGTTGATTGTATGTCAAATTTCCTAATAGGAGAGTACAAAAATTTCAGATTTAGATTTGTAATAAAAAAAAAAAATAATAATTAATGTTTGTGGTAATAGCGTAATATTTGTTATTGATACTGATGGTCACATAATAAAGGAGAGTTTGTAAATTTGTGTATGACAAATGATTTTTTTTTTTTTTTTTTTACATTAGGTAGGTTATTAACATTTTCAGTATATTTTTAAAATGTTTTCTCTCTCTCTCCAATTTATGAGCTATATCAAATAGCACTTTATTAAAAAGTTGCTTAATGAAATCATTTTTACATGTACTGTAAATATTATACATATTCCTTCTGTATTAATTTCAGATATTTTAAATTTATTTCATTATCAAAATTTAGAAATTTTTTTTTATATAGATTTTGACTTATAAAAACGATTTTTTAAAGAAGCGAAAACTTAATTTGTGTTTTCACGTCAGTTGTCAGTTTAAATGCAAAAATCTCTAGGTATATTTATTTATTTATTTATTTATTTATTTATTTATTTTTCTAACCACGTATGTCAAAATTTATATAAAAATTTTTTACACTTTATATCAATATTTGCTACATAAGAAACTTGTTTCTATTGAATAGTAACATAACTAAAATTAAAATTAAAAATATCTGTGGAAAAAAAAAAGACAGAAAGAAAGAAAGAAAAAAAAAGGGGCAAGGATTAGCTTCTTAAGGCTTAAAAGCGATGAAAATGTGATTCAAAATAAACATAGTTTCATGTCATGATCAAAAGAATGGTGTTTATCAATATTTACAGAAAAAAATCGAAATAGAGTTGGTCTTACTCTGTCTTTTAAAAACCTTTAATTGTATTTTTAATCAAATTAACAAAAACTAAAACACGTTTATTCCTAAAATTAATACTCTTTTTTTTTTTTTTTTTAATCTACATTTTATTTTTCGATTTACTTTTAATTTTTATTGGACTTGTCAAGACTAAAAAAAAAAAAAAAAAAAAAAAGAAATTAATCATTTCTGTACTTTCTAAGCCTGGCCTTCAATAAATGTGAAATTTCTTTTCTCTCATTTAGAATAGTGGAGGTTGTATCTAGTGTACTACCTCAGCTGTGCTCATATAAATACCTGCTGCATTTTATCTTTACACGCCAGTTTAAACATTAAACATTTTTTTTTTATTTTTATCATTTTACTATACATGTCAGTCAATCTTAAAAATCATACACTTTATATGTATTTATTAAATAAAACTTACTACAACAAAATTAAAAATATTAATAAAAGAAAAAAAAAAACTTTAGTTTGAAAAAGGTTAAATGCAATAAAAATAAATTTCGTTTTGTGGCATGATAAAAATAAAGATTTTTTTGAAGCTATTATAAAATGTTGTTTTTTGAATGGTTTTGGTTTTACGTCGCACTAGTGCTGCGCAATGTGCAGTTGGCAATGGTCTGGGACTCACCCCTAGAGGTGGTCCGGAGACATGCCATCACAATTTTGATCCTTCACGGAAGGGATGAATCTCCCACTTCAATGTTGTTTTTTGAAGAAATTAATATTAAAACAATATGCATTTTGCATGCGAAAATTTCCCTGCAAATGAAAAAGAAATAACTCTATTTAAACAATCTTGTCGCAGAAAGGCATTATCCTGCCTTATCTTTCTAAACTAATGCTAACCGAAGGCGAACACACATTTCTGGTGAAAGCGCGTTTGGCTATATGGGTTGTCGCTAAATGTTCTACGTGGTATAGTGTTCCTAAACATGCAGTTCTCAATTCGGGTCTTTTTAAGTTAACCTTGCCTGCGTACTTACGAGAATTTCCAAGAAAATCTTGGAATACTCCGAACGGCTAAGCCGAAGATCGCGGCGTGGTCCGCACCGGGCACCTTCCGTTTTGATGAAACAGCAAAGCCTCTCGCTCACCATTAGAACTTTTATGCCGGTAAATATATTTTAATTTTCAGTTTATTCAATTTATTTTATAGTTTATACTCTAATGTGATTCTAAAGGGAAAAAAAATCCGAGATCGGTGCTTGATTAATTATTATATCTAATCGTTTTTGGTTTTCTTCAATTAATGTTATAATATTGAGTACCTTTAACACATAAAGAAAGAAATTGGATATAATAATTAGTTTTAAAAATCTAAAAGCTAATTAAAACATTCAATTTAAATGATAAATGAATTGGAAAATACGTATCGATTACTAATAATTAAAACCACACGATGTCATATCGAAATCATGAAATAAAATTTTATAGCTATAGAATATACTTGTCAAAATTTTTGACTTAACAATCGTAATAAGAGTACATTTATTTAATCAGTGATTTTTAAAAGAGACTAATTAAATTATAAGTACGAATACAGTTGGCTTTTTTTTTATTTTTTTTTTTTCCCGCGAAAAATGAAGTTTTTATCAAATAGCTGGAGATAATTAGAATCGCTGTCTGTTAATCAAACATTCTGTGAATTATATTTTTTATTCACCCTATCACTTCACGTAAGTTTCCATAACCGGATTTAAAAATACAATAAAATAAAATGAAAATAAATTAGATTCTTTTGTTGTAATGAAAACAGGAAAAACAATAATATTTTTTGCTGGTTCAAAAGTTAATTTTTGATATTGCCAATTAAAACGAATTTCACTTTTTTATATTAATAATCTTGATAATGAGATGAAAACAATTTTCAAAAATCAAATTATTTTGACTCATTTATTTTGACCTCTTTTAATGGTTATTATCAAGACTTTTTTTTTTTTTTTCTTTACCGTTTTCATAAGTTTTAAATTATTATTATTATTTTAAATTTTATTTTCAGATGTAAAAAAAAAAAAAAAAAAACCTTCTACGTTAACAGTGTGCAGTGCAATAAGTATATATATATTTAATATTTAATATTTTACATGCTTGAAAATAATCTCTAAGTGTTAGTAAAAAAAAAAAAGATAATAATAATAATTAATAATTAAATAATCCTAGACATTGCATATGTTATTTTGTACATGATGTTTATTATTAATATTGTTGTTGTTTTTATTGCTATTATTATCAATAAAAGTTATTGCAAGCATAAATATAAATGCAATAGTAATTCACTTATACGAAATGATTTTATAGAAACATTTTTAAACGACTTATATAATATATATATTTTTTTAATTCTACATTTTTGCAGTACCTATTTTTTTTTTCTGATAAATAATAAGCATTTATCTTATCTTATTTTTTTATACACATGTTGTACAATTATATGATGGGTATACAAATGTGTAAATATTTTTGGTTCAAAATTATTTTTATAAATTGTTAATAGACGGCTTTATATCGTTTTGAAATTATGAAAAACGAATTACTTTTAAAAATTGGGTAAACTTTTTTTTTGGCCTTGGAAACAAAGATAAGAAAAAGAGAGAGAGAGAGACTACTTCAGTGATACGATTTTATGAATGCAGTTATTCAAAAAGGCTTAAAAATATTTATAAATAATGTCAAGCTATAAAAATGCTCTCTTTTACATTTTTGTTACCAGAATTTTAAACAAATACTGACATTTCATTCAAAAGTATGAGTAGAAATTTTAAAATAAACAATAGTTTGAAAGAAAACATGATCAAAGCCATTTTCTGTTTTAAAAATAAATAAATAAATAAAATAAAATAAAACAAAAATTTGCACCTTTTTTCCTAAATTTTCTGAAAATAATTTTGCTTTGTTTGCTAAAATGTGCATATTATTAAATTCATTATTGTTATTTTATTTATAATCAATGTCATCACAGAAGTTATTCAATTTTACTGTATTTTGATTTGGATTGTAATTAAATTTTAATTTGGAAGGTTGTTCATATTTTAGCATCTTTGTTGTTTGCATATAAGTTTCTAACTTACTCAATACGTAAATTATTTGCTACTAACCCAGAATGTAATTATTTCCTTCAGAATATTTTTCCTTGATTTTTCGTTAAACAAAATCAGTTTAATTACTCGCATGTTGCCTAAAGTAAAGCTAGAAAAGTATGTGCATAATTCGAAAAAATTATATAAAAAATCCAAATATTAATTTTTTGCTAAACTATTGGGGCATAACTTTGAATTGATCATTCTTCTATACATTCCCATCGCTAGTTTGTTGCTCTGCTGTAATTTAAAACAACAGTAGTAATGTTGTTGTTGTCATTTGACACTCGGAGATTCCGAGCCCCGGTAGTGGAACTAACCGGATTTTTAAGGCATGAGGGGTGCGTCTTCCGATTTTAGGAGCGCCTCATAGGGAGGAAGTACGACTTTAGCTCCAGAAGCTGGTGAAAGATGGCAGCACCAGCCAGACATCAGGAACTCGAATTTTGATCCGGATCAGAGCGAGTTAAACCCATGTAACAGTAGTAATAAGAGAGTCATTTTGCACAATCTCTTCTTATAGGGTAGGAGTGATTGCGCTTAATTATAACTACAATTGCATTATCAATAATAATAATTCACTTAAATGGCATTGTTGTAAGGTATTTCTTAACAAATATTTTTGCATTGGTAGTGGATATTTTTTTCAGTAATTAAAAAAATCAGAAAAATAAAAGAAATTTAAAAAAGAACTACAAAATATTATTTAAGAAAAAAATATTAAAGAAGCAGAAGTTTTCCAGCAGAGTTTTCAGCTGGAACACCATAAGAGAACATCAATTTCGCATCATATGCCACAAGGCGAACTGAAAAATAATAATACTCAGCAGTTAGCAAATTTTTCTTTATTTTCAAAAATTTCTTAATCGGCACTAAATGGAGGTAATAGCCCAAAACTTAATTCATAAAATGTGTGTGTAAAAGTTTGATAATTTCATTTGTGTGCATATCTCTAACACAAAGTGTCGACAGACCCTGAATTTTTCATTACTGTATTCATACAATAATTTTTCACTTGATAAATTGCTCAGTCTATAAAAGTTTACTACAAAAATACTGGTGTAAAAATTGCACGAAACTGCATGAGACTATTCTGAGAAACTATGTTGATTTAACTTCTGTTCCTGTAAAAAATACAGTCCATACATAGAATGACTTAAAATAAAGTTATGTTTAGAGCAGATTAATTTATTAGACCTTTAAGAATTTATATATAAGTAGAATGTGTGTATGTGTGTTGTGGCCACCACATGACTTACTTCTACATTTCCGTATGCAGTAAAAATTATTTGTTAAAATAATTATTTAATAAAATTATCTTCCATGATAATTCAGTACGATTTCCATAGAGTATAGAAGTAGTATAACACTAAATATCCTAAAAAGTTCATTTTATTCTCGATATTCCATTTTTATTTTATTTTTTGGTTAAAAATGAAAAATGTAAAAAAAAAAAAAAAAAAAAAAATCAACTTTATTTTAATTTATCGCAGATCGATGGTTTAACTATTAATTTAAAAATATTGGCGAATTCTTTTGAAAGATACCCATCATGAAAATTTATTCCCCTAGAGGGAGGACTTCCTCCCCCAAGGGGGGAGGCGATGCTTCTGCATATACAAAACTTTTTTATTTCCCAGTTGACTATCTCTATTATAAATAATTCTTGTAAAATTTATAATGATTATTGAAAAAATAATTCTCTAGAGGATATAATTAGAGGATGCAACGCAGCCTCTAAGACAATTTTTACCAAAAGTTAATAGGCACTAATTTATGTCAAGGTGTAACTACATACCAATTTGTATGAAATTCTGTGCAGTAGGTCCTGAGATACAGTTGCCACAAAATTTTGTCTCTCTCACACACGCACACACACAGACAGACATTTTTTTTAAATGGTCAAATCGTGTTCTACCGCTCTCAAAACGTGTAAATCCAACAAAAACCCGAGGTCGAAAAATTTTACGATTCCAATACTTTCTTGTATTGAATATAGAAGAAAGTAAATAAATAAATACAGTCGACACCGGTTATAACGTACCTGGGATATAGCGTACTTTCGCTTATAACGTACTCAGATGCTTGGTCCCGAATGAAACACTATATAATGTAATGGTTTACATCTTCATCTATAACGGACTATGCAAAAGCCTAATCTGTTTATAACGTACTTTTTAGACTGGAATGAAAAGCCAAAATTAGATGTCAACCTTGTATTTCTGGTTTGGAAATCGGTATATTTTCTTGGATACCGTCTTTCGATGTCTCCTTTATCGCCTTATATCTCCTTTATACCTTTAAAACTTATCGCGTTTCGTTGAATTCCATACTGACTATTCAGAGACTCTGCAAAGTTCCATTATAAATATTGAAAATGTAATTTTTACTGTGTCATCTAATCAAAGAAAACAACGAAAAATAACAGATTATTTTTTTAAATAAACATGTAAGTAGTAAAATGTTTTTTTTTTTTTTTTTTTTTTTTTGAGAAAATCATAAACTTTCTATTTAAAATCTCTATAATTGCGAGTGCTATTATGCCCCTTTTTCTTTCGTTAGGCACTAAATTATATTGGAAATATTGCTTATAACGTACTTCGGTTATAACGTACCATATTTTCTGGTCCCCTGACAGTACGTTATAACCGGTGTCGACTGTATATATATGTGTGTGTGTGCGCTAACCTTATTCGTAATGGTAATAGATATTTCAGGAAAAATAAAATATAAACATATTTCCTTAATACGCAAGCACAAATACAATTAAACAACCGCGAATAAATATTAACTGATATATATATATGACAGTATGTTTACCTATTCATCTTATATATATATATATATACTTCTACTCTGCTTAATAGATTATTATTATTATTTATATATATATATATATACATTAAGCATTAAAAATTATCACATCTTTGAGAATAAAAAAATATTATGGGAGCAATAAATAAAATAAAATTTCTGAAATCGTATAATATACATTTAAACATCAATTTAATAAATTTAAATATTCATAAAAACTTAATCAAGTAAGAAAAAATCGTTTCTGCACAAAACTATTTAATGAAAGTCGTAAAACGATGAATCTGAATTAAGAAAACTTTGTATATTATTGTTATTACTATTATTTTCTTGTAATCCATTTTATTTTCGTAAAATATTTCTTAAGGAATATGTTTTTAATCTGAATTCAATTTAATTATTTGTTTTAAAAATATTTAAATCGTTAATAATTGTCCTAATGCAACTATATATTCTCAAAATACAACAACGTTATAAGTCACTCGGAAATATATTTAGAAACTGATAAAATACTCTCGTCTCAAATTTATTTCTCGACAATAGATTAATTATATAAGCGAGTTTTCATTCAACTAAATTAATAAAGTAATTTAACTGGAATATCCAATGAATTTTATTTGCATTAGGTGAATTTTCACTTAGATTCGAAAACAATTTATTTCATCCTTTCTTAATTAATCTAAAAGCTAATGCACGTTTTAAATTGAAATGTCTTTGATGCAATATTAAATATTTATAAGATAAGCTAACGCAATTACTTAAATTAATAAATCGTTAAAATTTATTTGAGATAAAAAACAGTTTAAAACTTTTTATTTATTTATTTATTTATTTATTTATTTATTTTTGACAAAACAAAATATATTGAAACATATACTATTTTTCTTTGATTTATTATTTAACAAAAAGTTAATTGTACAAATTAGAAAAAGATATATAATAACTTATTTTGATTTGTTATAAAACGTATAAAAACATTGACAAAAATACTTAATTAAACTTATATATTTTTTAAAGGTAATTAAGTATGCTAATAAACAATTTGCAATTTATTGTTGTTACGGCTTTTTTTGTTTCCCAATTCGACGGTAATTAAATGTGGATCATCAGTGTATATAGTTTTGACATTTTTTGTGTTATAAAGTAAAAAAATATATAATTATTATTGAAAGTTTTTCAAATATTAATGTTAGAAGTATGAATAATTAATAGAATATATATTACAAATTTTTGTAAATTCTTGCTTATTTTTATATGTGAATTTTTTATGGAATATTGACAAATTTACTTTATTTAAATAGTTTACACTTTAATATTAAACATAATTTAACAATTTATATATTTTAAGCAATCATTAACTGCTATTTTTAAGAAATATATATAAATATGTTATCAGTACTACGATGTTTTTGTGATTGTCAGAAATTAAAATTTTAAATATTGCATAAAATTAAGTTATACTAATTTGTATGCACATTAATATTTAGTTATGCATAGATGACAAAAATATATTTAATTTACAGGGGAAAAATAAAAGAACGTATTAGGCATCAATTTTTCTATTTAAAATTACCAATATTTCTCGAGTCATCTGGTTATCTTTCCAAGAAATTTAAACACTTGCTTTAGTTGGGTACAAGAGATGGGTTTATTTTTAGACCATAGGGCATAAAATATATATATATATATATATATGTCATGAAGTATTTGTTGGAAATGTGAGTATAAATGTTTTGTATAAAAGTTTTGTAAGGAATAGATTTCAAGAGGTATTTTTCGCTGCAGTAGAAAAATAAAAATGTATGCAAAAATATGTGTTACTGATTTTCAATAACACTTCATTACAATAGCCATCTATGCCATTTTATTACGGAGGTATGAAAGTTTTTACACTACACCTGTATGTAACATTATTGCATCAACCTATGGATCAACGATTGCTACAAATCAAAATATTTCGATAAAAGAAAGTCCTTCATAAACCTCTAAGGTGCGGTGGGATTTAATTCCCAGCTGAAAAATCTCGTCCTTTTTTTTTTTTTTTTTTCCCCAAGAAAATTTTACTTTTGTAAATTTTAACAAAAACTTACTTTATTTCTTCTCAGCTGACATTGTTCGTAAATTTCGGTGGCTGCTGATTTGAAATAGGAAATTTTTTCTTGACAGGAAAGTGATTAAAAAAAGCACCCTTACAGAATTGTGAAAAATCAGTTTCTGGATTTCATATGCAGAATAAATTGGCATAAGTTATGTTATACACTGAATATTAATAAACCAAAAATGAATTGTAGCTACGGAGAATTTAAGACTAAATATAATTGATTAATACTGAACAGGAAGAAATTATAGTACACGGAATACTTTCGTACGTGAAATACTTCCAAATGTGGTAGAAAGCTACTATCTTGATAATTATGTGACTTTTAAGCATATTATATTTTCACGAATATAGATCATATAACAAAGTCTAGAAGAAATTTCAAGCTGACGAATACTAGGCATTCTAGGCGAGACGTATTAATCCCGGACGATATATTTAACATCCCAGCCCGCCCGTTCCCTCTCTTCGATATCTTTTTCTAGTCAATTTTGTTCCTTTATTACTTCCGGTGTGAGCCGTTTTTTTTTTTTTTTTTTTCACACTTGACATTGTGAGGTTTTTTTTTTGGTTTTCTTCCCATGCTATTTCTATGGGTTTTTTATCTTACACTTTAAATCCACTAGAAAAGCGATTTACTACATTGTGCAGCATACAGAAAATACTGACTGATCATTACAAAAAGGCACCACAGAACTGGTGTTTAAAAGTAATAAGTACAAAACTTTGAAAAAAAACAACATAAAAGGAGCGAAGGTGCGTTGCCTCTTTGTTTAAAGCACTCGTGCCTATTTTGTTTGCCTGATGAAGTGTCCTGTCTTCTTTCGAACATAAAAAGAAAGGTTGCGGGTTCTTAACTTTATGGTGTTTATTCAAAGTTTTGAACTTATTACTATTTGATCATACACTCATTAAACATTAGTAGGATATTTCTTTATCATCGATATTAATATCAATTTATGAAATTTATCATATAGTCATGATACGTATGTATTCATTAATTCTTTAAAAGTTTTAATGTATTACTTGCAGATGATGTGTGAAATATTTAATGGTAATTTTAAAAGTGCGCCATAACATTCTTTCGATTTCATAGTTGCTATGTATTAAAAAAATAACCCAATTATTAATATATCGATTTGGCATGGGTTCTTATTATCAGAGTTCTCAGAAATGTGATTTTCAAATCAAGATGAGTTTACCGTTTATTATAAATATACACATATTTATTGTGAATTAATGTGAGACAATTTTGTTCGAAAATTCTAAATGTGACTGGTTATAAGTAAAGAATTGTTAAGTCCAATGGTTTCCTGCATTTTGAGGTAATATTGTATATCTTTTTAATATTAAAATAATAATAATAATAATAATAATAATAATAATAATAATAATAATATATACATATATAAGAAAAGAAAAGAAAGAAAAGCAAATGCTTTTAAACTGTAAAATAAAATTATCACAATTTTATACGCAAAATGAGTATATTTTACATTTTTAGTTTTTAAAAGCAAATTACATTCAGCTGTACAGGGCCCGCCAAAAATCACATATTACTTCTTGTATTTCGTCTTGAAAACTGTAAAGCACAGATGATTTCTTTTACTTATAAAACATATAGGTCTGAGGGGCACAGGTGGCAGTTACGGGGAATATTTTTGAATTTCAAAAAATAAAAGGGTTTCTTTTGTAGTTTGATAGAATGGTCTTTTCAAAAAAAAAAAAAAATTTGTCAAAAATAAGTTTTATATTACTAAGTATTTTATGAAGGTATGACGCAATAAATTTATTCTTTAAGATCTCCCATCCTCTCCTGATATAGCTCGAGACCACTGTAGATATTTTAAAAACTGTAAAAATGTTCTTAATCAATTTGAGGAATTCATTTGTTAAAAAATAAATTAATTAATTAATTTTTAAAAAATGTGAAGTTTGTGGAAACGAGGTCCATCTTGGGAGGCGGAAGAAAAGGGGAAGAACAACTTTGAAATTTCAAAATGGGGATAGTAAGAAACCTCTTTAAAGCCGCAGCTTAGAGGGTTTGGGGGGTTCAAATACATTCCGAAATATTTCAGATTGTCGAAAATGTTTCAGATATTCTTTATTTTTACGCTCAATATTATGCACTAAAGCTTAAAACCCCTTCGAATTTTTTTTCCTGGCGACGGTTTTAAACGTCTTGGAAATGCAATCAATTTTAAAAATATATATATCTATTTTTTTTAAGGTTTTTAAGGATGTTACACGGTAGAACCTCAATCAATTGTTTTTCACGGGGTGCGTAAAAAAAAAAAAAAAAAAAAAAAAAAAAAAAAAGATGAAATCGGGAAAACGGCGAATAAAGGTTAAAGTCAAAACAAGAAGAAAACAATGTTTATGAATTAATACACACAATGTATACAATATACTACTAATAAAAACTATATAATTTGTTACTTTCCAAACATTCATAGACATAAATCAATGTCGTAGAACGTTAAGTAAAATTTATTTTTTTAAAAATAAGTAATTTTATATCGGGGTTTTCGTTCATTTTATAAATCATGCAGAAATATTTTGAGATTTATAAAATTTTTCTGGTCTATTTTTTCTAATTTCATGTGCTCATATAAAAGTTCGTGAACTTTCAAACGCCATAATTACGTCATTAGCGTGAAATATATTCCGTCTTTCTTCGTCATTATTTTATTTTTTGAAATCACGCATTTCTTCTTTTCTTTAGGATACCGCATGCCGCAACGGCTCGATAAATGCAAATATTATAACTAAATTTTGTACCAGACGCATCCTCGTCTAAACGAAACCACGCTTCATCTGAATTATCATCATCATCATCATCATTATCATCATTATATTCTTGCCCTTTTGTTTGGTATTCTACATCATTTTTTTGCCCGTAACCGCATTTCACGAAACAATTTTCAGAATTACTGAAGAAGTTTCTTCTTGCTATGCTGAAATTACAAAATGAATAAATGGTCCAGAAACATAACATCGCAATCTCCATCCTTCATGGAAATGGGGAAAATAGTTATAAAAGAAATAGGATAAAAGAATTCCTGTCTGTATGGAACCGCTTGACCTTCAGGAGAAAATTTTTACATGGTTAGGAGAAACATTTTACAACGATGAATGTGGGAAAAAGATTTTTTGAAGCACGATACATGTGAGTTTCGTTAACATTATTTAAATACAGTTTGTGCAGGGACCATAGAAATAAAACGATCATTTCGGTAACTGCAGATCGAGATTTCACTGCATCTCATTAAGTACTTCACAAGTAGTCGCCATATATTTCGGGAACATGGAGAAATTTCCTAAAACTACAGAAAACGTAGTCCATGAATCTAAAGAGAACCTTGTTTGATTAATTTCGCTGTATATCATTAAGCATTTCACAAGTAGTCGCCATATATTTCGGGAACATGGAGAAATTTCCTAAAACTACAGAAAATGTAGTCCATGAATCTAAAGAGAACCTTGTTTGATTAATTTCGCTGTATATCATTAAGCATTTCACAAGTAGTCGCCATATATTTCGGGAACATGGAGAAATTTCCTAAAACTACAGAAAACGTAGTCCATGAATCTAAAGAGAACCTTGTTTGATTAATTTCGCTGTATATCATTAAGCATTTCACAAGTAGTCGCCATATATTTCGGGAACATGGAGAAATTTCCTAAAACTACAGAAAACGTAGTCCATGAATCTAAAGAGAACCTTGTTTGATTAATTTCGCTGTATATCATTAAGCATTTCACAAGTTGTCGCCATATATTTCGGGAACATGGAGAAATTTCCTAAAACTACAGAAAACGTAGTCCATGAATCTAAAGAGAACCTTGTTTGATTAATTTCGCTGTATATCATTAAGCATTTCACAAGTAGTCGCCATATATTTCGGGAACATGGAGAAATTTCCTAAAACTACAGAAAACGTAGTCCACGAATCTAAAGAGAACCTTGTTTGATTAATTTCGCTGTATATCATTAAGCATTTCACAAGTAGTCGCCATATATTTCGGGAACATGGAGAAATTTCCTAAAACTACAGAAAATGTAGTCCATGAATCTAAAGAGAACCTTGTTTGATTAATTTCGCTGTATATCATTAAGCATTTCACAAGTAGTCGCCATATATTTCGGGAACATGGAGAAATTTCCTAAAACTACAGAAAACGTAGTCCATGAATCTAAAGAGAACCTTGTTTGATTAATTTCGCTGTATATCATTAAGCATTTCACAAGTAGTCGCCATATATTTCGGGAACATGGAGAAATTTCCTAAAACTACAGAAAACGTAGTCCATGAATCTAAAGAGAACCTTGTTTGATTAATTTCGCTGTATATCATTAAGCATTTCACAAGTTGTCGCCATATATTTCGGGAACATGGAGAAATTTCCTAAAACTACAGAAAACGTAGTCCATGAATCTAAAGAGAACCTTGTTTGATTAATTTCGCTGTATATCATTAAGCATTTCACAAGTATTCGCCATATATTTCGGGAACATGGAGAAATTTCCTAAAACTACAGAAAACGTAGTCCATGAATCTAAAGAGAACCTTGTTTGATTAATTTCGCTGTATATCATTAAGCATTTCACAAGTAGTCGCCATATATTTCGGGAACATGGAGAAATTTCCTAAAACTACAGAAAACGTAGTCCATGAATCTAAAGAGAACCTTGTTTGATTAATTTCGCTGTATATCATTAAGCATTTCACAAGTAGTCGCCATATATTTCGGGAACATGGAGAAATTTCCTAAAACTACAGAAAACGTAGTCCATGAATCTAAGGAGAACCTTGTTCGATTAATTTCACTGTATCTCATTAAGCATTTCACAAGCAGTAGCCATATATTTCGGGAACGCGGAGAAATTTCCTAGACCTACAGAAAACGTAGTCAATGAATCTAAGGAGAACCTTGTTTGATTAAAAAAATAAATAAATAAATAAACAATAAAAAACACTCAATGTTTAAGTTGAACCAAAGAAAATAAACTTTTGAATCTGAAACTGGAAAGGTTTATTAGCTCGTAGAAGGATATTAGAAATTCCACTTATACTTTCACACACCCCCTTTTTTTTTCAAAAATTCCAAGATATGATAGATTTCGGAGGCTAATAAGAGTATTAAAAAAAAGAAAAAATGAAAAAAACATTTGTCATTACAAATGTTTTGAAAAGTACATAGTACATCTACACAGGATTGTCTTTTGAAGACCTTTAAAAGAACTGAAAAACATATAGCATTTAAAATTTAAATCTTATCTCCTTAAATACACCTTATACTCCTCCCCACACTGCAGTAATATAAAATAAAGTGAGGTCACATTTAGTTACACTGAATACGTCTTTTTATAGTTTTCGGAAATTCCGAAGTCAGAGAAGAGAGTGGAGACAATTTGCAGTATATTTAAGCAGTATATATATATATATATATATATATATATATATATATATATATATATACAGTTGAACCTCGTTAGCGTGAATACTGTTAATGTGAATTACTTTTAACATTAACTGTTTCCACAATCCCCGACAAAAGGATGATTAGATTAGTTATATGAAAATTAGTTACTGATAGCATGAACTACTGATAACATGAACAAATTTTTTATCCCTCTTGAGATTCACGTTAAAAAGTTAGACTGTATATATATATATATATATATATATAGTATGAACAAATTTAAGATTTTTTTTTCTTTTAATGTTTGATTTGAGAAAACCTTGCTAATGAGTCAACTAAAAACTGTTTCCTTTTTGAAATTTAAAAGTTTTCCCGTTGGATAATCTCCCTTTCATCTAGCTTCATTTCTCAAACGAGTTAAACGGATATTTTTCAATTTTCAGAATTTACGAGGTATTCTCGTATTAATTGCATGTAATACGAGAATACTCCATTAGTTCTTGCATTAAAATAAGAAATACGAAGAATAAATCATTTCATTCTCTTACGGAAGTACTACTGAAACTTTACTTGAAAATATATATATATATATATATACATATATATATATATATATATGCGTCTATCTTTGGGGTTTTCCTTTATCTTTTCCCAGGCTCTCGCATTATCAGTCAATTACAATTACATTACACCGGAATTCGTAATGAAGTGTGCGAAGGGAGCAAGAGTTAGACAATAATTTGAATTCCTCACAACTTTTTACAAAATCATAGCACGATAAAATATTTTTTTATTATTATTATTCATTTTTGACAAACTGATTGTCTTAATAAAAAATTTCAACGAAAATTCTTCCTTTTGGGAATTTTTCCACTAAGCTGACCCCTAGATTCAGTCTTTTTAATTAAACGAGATCTTCTCGCATTTACTTAATGCATGTTTTAAAGATTATTGTTACTGCGAAACGTTCCCATGGTACGGGAGCTAGGGTGGGTGTGAATTTTAAAGGAACTTTGCTTTTTAATGAAAAAAAATGTATATAGAAATTTGTCTTTTTAATACAGTGAAACTTGAATAATTCGAACTTGTTTAAGTCGAAATTCTGGATAATTCGAATTTTTTAGTCGGTCCCTTGAATTTTGTACTAAAATAATGTTAAAAAATCATGGATAGTTCGAATTCTATTTTGGATAATTCGAATTTTTCGCGCGATTAACTTTAAAATATTACAGTAAAATTTCTTCCCGAGATTTTTCTCAGCTAAAGTTGCATTATTGTTTTTAACAGTCTTTCAAAAAAAAGGATAAGGAAATAAAAGAGTATTTCCTACCTAGTGCATCAGAAGATATGGTCAATATGCATGAAATTTGAGGTTTTTCATTGAAAGTCATGTCTAATGTACAAGATTCTATTTTTGTATCAATTGATAGGTTGAAGTCATATGCTATGACACAAAGATTGTTCTTAAAGAAGCAATAAAAAATATCCGACTATTTTTTAAAAAGTGTTGAATAATTAAGCTCGTTGAAAAATATTTATTTAATTTGGGGGGGGGGGGGGGAGGAGGTAGCAGTATTTTTCTCTGGTCCCTTCAACTTCGAATTATCCAAGTTCTACTGTACTTATTTTAATTTACCTTTTGTGAGTTCTGTGTATAATTATTTTTCTCACTGTAATGCATAATTTGTCACTCAAAAATTATAATAATCTTGCATTAAAAAAAATATTAATAAAATAAAATAAACCGCTAAAAACAGATTATATATATATATATATATATATATATACATATAAGACAATTTTGATGAAATTCACTCCCAATCTATTTGTGTAAAACAGACTTTAGATAAAACAAAATGTAATATAATACAGGAAAATGCAATTAAATAAAAGCATTAGATTATCATTTATGAAAAACGATACATTTCCATGTGAATACAATTTCTCGCTAAATAATTTGAAGTATGTTACGGCACGATCAACCGTTTTAAAAGAACGCATTTCTAATGAAAGCTATTATTCAAAACAAAGCAGCTTTCTTTCGAAAATTAAATAAAGCGCATTTATTAACAACTAATATTTTAAAAATATATTTATTCAAAATTAATTTTATTATTATAGTTTATTATTTTATTCTTCTTATTTACTTCGTTTCATACTTTATTAGGAAACTACTTTTAAAAATTAAAAATGGTATATCTATCTATATAAAAATGAATTGCTGTTTGTTAGTCTCACTAAAACTCGAGAACGGCTGAACGGATTTCGATCATTCTTTTTTTGTTTTTTTCCTTATAGGTCAGGGATGGTTTAGGAAAAAAAAAATTCGAAAAAATTCGAATAGTTTTCTTATTATTAATTAAAATATGAAAATAATAACCTCCTAATCTATATATATAAAAATGAATTGCTGTTCGTTAGTCTCACTAAAACTCGAGAACGGCTGAACGGATTTCGATCATTCTTTTTTTGTTTTTTTCCTTATAGGTCAGGGATGGTTTAGGAAAAAAAAAAAAAATTCGAAAAAATTCGAATAGTTTTCTTATTATTAATTAAAATATGAAAATAATAACCTCCTAATACCTTATAAATAGCCATTAAAATATTAGCTATAATTTAATGGTTGCCAAAAAAAATTTACGAGTTCATTTTCTTTCGACATAAAAATAAATAAACGTGATTAAATAAATAATTTAATTAAACGTGAGCTTTAAAAAATTGTAAAAAATTAAATTATGTATCTCACAAAAATTGACGTCACTATCGGTTTAAAGATTTCATACGCATTGATAAAGTGCTAATGTAGTTAGTTCTATGATTCAACAGAAAATTTAAAAACACAGTTTATAAAAAGTTTTTTTTCTTATAATCTATATATATATATATATATATATATATATATATATAAATGTTTGTCTGTATGTCCATTATAAAATTGTAAACGGCTTGACCGATTTCGATCATTCTTTTTTTGTTTTTTTCCTTATAGGTCAGGGATGGTTTAGGAAAGAAAAAATTGAAAAAATTCGGCCCCCAAGGGGGGGGGGGGGGGCAAAACGTGAATTCAAAATATCCTTCATTGCTCAAACAAAGAAACAGATATCCGTAAAATTTTTGCTTTAAAATATAGCTAATATAAATGTCTAAAAACCAATTCCTGGAATTTTCGAAATTTGATCCCCAAGGGGGGAGGGGGGGGAAATTAGAAATACAGTTAGGCCTTTCAAAATTGGTACAGATAGGTTTCAATAGCCTGCAAGTCGAATGGGGATATTTTCGAAAGTGTAAAGTTATTAGGAGGGGAGAGAAGGGGGGAGGGGAGAGGGGGGGGGCAAAAAAATAAAAATAGAGTTAGATCGTTCAAATTTGGTATATAGAGGTTTTCGATACTTACAAATCGATTGCGGATATTTTCGAATTTGTAAAATTATTAGGAGGGGCGGGAAGGGGGGGGGGGCTATGGGCAAAAACAAATAGAAATACAGTTATGGCATTCAAAATTGGTACAGATAGGTTTAAAAGGCCTGCAAGTCGAATGGGGATATTTTCGAAAGTGTAAAGTTATTAGGAGGGGTAAGAAGGGGGGGATGGGATGGGGGGGGCAAAAAAATAAAAATAGAGTTAGATCGTTCAAATTTGGTATATAGAGGTTTTCGATACTTACAAATCGATTGCGGATATTTTCGAATTTGTAAAATTATTAGGAGGGGCGGGAAGGGGGGGCTATGGGCAAAAACAAATAGAAATACAGTTAGGGCATTCAAAATTGGTACAGATAGGTTTTAAAGGCCTGCAAGTCGAATGGGGATACTTTCGAAAGTGTAAAGTTATTAGGAGGGGTGAGAAGGGGGGGATGGGATGGGGGGGGCAAAAAAATAAAAATAGAGTTAGATCGTTCAAAATTGGTACAGAAATGGTTTTCGATACTTAAAATCGAATGCGGATATTTTTGAATTTGTAAAATTATTAGGAGGGGCGGTAAGGGGGGGCTATGGGCAAAAACAAATAGAAATGCAGTTAGGCCGTTCAAAATTGGTACAGATTGGTTTTAGATGCCTGCAAGTCGAATGGGGATATTTTCGAAAGTATAACGTTATTAGGACGGACGGAAGGGGGGCGGAGGGGCAAACAAAATAAAATAGAGTTAGATCATTCAAAATTGGTACATAGAGGTTTTCGATACTTACAAATCGATTGCGGATATTTTCGAATTTTTAAAATTATTGGGAAGGGGGAGAGTGGTGGGGCAAAAAAATAAAAATAGAGATAGATCGTTCAAAACTGGTGTATAGAGGTTTTTGATATTTACAAATCGATTGCGGATATTTTTGAATTTGTAAAATTATTAGGATAGACGGGGGAAAATAAGGGGGAAATAAGAGTTAGAGCATTTTGGGAATTTTTTCGGAAGGCAGTGAGAACCCGGTGCGACATTTTTCCTAATCAGATTTTGTTTCGCTTTTTTTTTTTTTTTTTTTTTTTTTTCACGTGATAAAAATTAATGCAATTTTGAGAATTCAGTACTTATAGTGATTCATTTAAAAATAGTGACCAGCGAAGCGGGCAAAGCCTGCTAGTATATATATATTTATTTAAATACATGTTACAACTAAAAAAGAAATATATATATATATATATATATATAAAGATTTATGAAAATCTGTACGTTTGTTGGAAAAAAGAATACTGATGTACATAAAAAAAAGTTTATAAAAAATGGAGTATTCCCTTACATATTTCATTTGTTTCTATTGCACTTTAAATTCCTTTGTATCTGTTTTTACATATCTGAAAAAAATATTTTTTTAAGGTAATTTATATAGTTTTACTGTGCATTATTTTTTAGTGTACGCAGAATGTTTAATGTTTCTTTTTATTTATCTATAATGATAAAAATTTCTTTTTACAATAAATTTCAATCAATCTTTCAATATATATTTCAGTATCAGAATCCCCGCAAAGATTGTATACGGAAGTCAATTTATTAACATAAATATTATTTTTACTATAAAATCCATTTAGAATTTGTTGTTTCCTCTGTAACTAGCGAATATACTGTTTAGTACCATTTTACAAAACTCCACATACGCTTAAGTCACTGAGGCAAACTAGATCACATTAGCTGTTTGGAGATTTATGTGTATTTTTCTCATAACTTGCATAAATATGTATTAAGACGCTTTAAAAAGACCTCCAAAAATGTCTACGTACGCCCAAGAGTAGAAAACATATGCAGCCAATTAGATTTAACACCACCACTACCACAACCACCATTTTAAAATACGAACTGGCAACAGCCTGAGAATAGCAATAGCTTTTCTTTATTTAAAACGATGCTATGTAGCTTTTGGCAAAAATTAATACAACGAATTTATAGAAAAAGTTCTAATAGTCATAGGTGTTGAAATTTGGAAAAATTTTATGTAAAAAAAAAAAAAAAAAAAAAAAAAAAAATCTAATTATTATATAAGTATTTGTAATACACGATGATAAGATATTTAAGAGAATAGATTAGAACTATTTACTTCAATATACAGAGCGTCCAATTAACAACTGACCCACTTTAAAGTAAATAATAAAAACACGGTTTCAGATAAAAATGAACAGCTTACTCCATTGTCATTAGAAAAACAATAAATTTTTATGAATACATACCTTAAAATTAGTTAAAAATACCACCGGAAGAGGGCGCTTCCAATTATCTGCTATAACGATAGGAGCGCATGATTTTTAATAAATCTTTCTTGAGAAAGTTCATGCTATGATAAAAAGCGTTTCTGCACTTAAAATTTTATTTAACACTAGCAGGCTTTGCCCGCTTCGTTGGTCACTAAATTTAAAGGAAACTCTTCTATATAGCTTTATAAAAATAAAATACTAAAATTGCTCAAAAGCTCGCTTCGGATCCCTGCTGCCTTCGGTAGCGATTTGGTCATCCGCTAAAACTCGGATGCTTGTCCCTATTACCTGAGACAATGGTTTACCAATAGGCTTCCATTAAGTCCTTATTAGATAACAGTTTCGAAATAGATGGTATCGAAAAAAATGAAGTATCCCTTTTGTATTTGAATACCAGTTACATGCGCATAATATTTGCTTTTACGTTATTTCGTATGTTTATTTTGTTTATCCCCGATCAACCATAATAATTATAAGATTAAAAAAAAATTATATACCATGTTTTTAAATAGCTTAAACTTCTCTTTAAAACGCATTAAAAAGCTCCAATAGGCAGGTAATGGATTTGGCGCCAAATTTGACAACTTTTTGCCCTTGGCGACTTTTTTGGCGACTTTTGGCGAGAAAATTCTTATTATCGATATTCCAAAGATGGACGTTCTAATGTGATTGGTTAAAGAGTTACCGGAAATTTGAATTTTTTAAAAAAAGTTGGTTTTAAAAATAAAATATTAATCCTTTCCAAACAACATATATTTGCATCATGAACTACATTAGCACTTTATCATTGAGTAGAAAATCTTTAAAATGATAACGACGTCAATTTTTGCCAAATGCATAATTTAACTTTTAACATTTTTTTAACGCACACGTTTAATTAAATGTATTTATTTTTAGGTCGAAAGAAAATTAACTCGTAAATTTTTTTTTTTTGGCAACAATTAAATTATAGTTAATATTTTAATGGCTATTTTTATTGCTATTAAGAGCTTATCATTTTCACATTTTAATTAATTAAAAGAAAACTATTCGAAAATTCGAAAATCTGACTTCGAAGTATTGTGTTCTCACCGGGTTCTGAGCTACTGTGAAAGTTTCAAATGTCTAGCTAGTCGGGAAGTCAGTTAAAAATCGATTGCAAGATTTGTCCCTGACAAACACACAAGAATCGAAGTTAATAAAAACATGGTAAAAATGATAACAATTTCACGCTAAATATTATAATATTCTATGACCGCCTACGTCTGTTACCTCCTTAATATAGTTCTCTTTGGCGCCTTTTGAATTTTTGTCACCATTTTAGATAAAATCCCTTGTAAAAATAAGACTTAATACCTTGTAACAATATGCTATGAGCGCTATTTCTGCCATATTTTAGACAACTAAACTTTTAATGGTTATATATATTTCCCATTAAACATATTTTTATTTTCATTTATTTATTTAAATATTGATGAAATTTGAACTTCAATTTGGTCTAGTGTTGTACAGGCTGTATACTATATGTTTGTGTTTGTGAAAGAAAATTAAAAAAAAATTGAAAACTGCAATTTTTAATCCCACTTAAAAAAAACATGTGACTTAATTAGTAGCACATTTAAAAAAAATTTCCAAACGGTTTCCATACAATCTCCTTCTGTTGCCACCTAAAATACATACATTAGTTAATTTTAAAAAAACTAATTGTCCGATCGATATGCTGTTTAATCTGTTGGATTCACAAAAATTGCATCTTTCATTTGGTATCTTATTTGTAACGATACGACTGATATTTCTAATTTTTTTAATTTACTTTCCTCATTTTAAATAAATGTAATTTTTATTGTTCACGTTTTTTTTTTTTTTTTTTTCTGTTGAAAAAATAATGATAATTGTTTTGGCAACAATTAAATTAAGGAATAAAATTAAATATTTTAAATAAATGTAATTTTTATTGTTCACGTTTTTTTTTTTTTTTTTTTTTTTTTTTTCTGTCGATAAAATAATGATAATTTTTTTTGGCAACAATTAAATTAATGATTAAAATTAAATGGCCAATTTATCAGTTATTAGAAGGTTTTTATTTTAACATTTTAATTAATTAAAAGAAAACTAAAACAAAATTCGAAAATCCGGCTTCGAGGTGCATCAGGGGAGGTCATTACGAACCACCATGCAAATTTTTGTAGCTCAGCCATCAGCCGTTTTCTTAAAACTCTCTGGAATCACACACAGTGACACACACACAACTTATTTTATTATATGTATAGATATAGAAGATGCAAAAGTAAGAGTATAGTAAAAAATTATTTATTTAGTTATTCTGTCGGAAACGCTACTTTGTGTCCAGATTTGTTACTAATTTTAACAAAATAATAGAGGAAACTTGGCGCTAGATTGAAAAGAGAGAGAGAGAGAAAATCACAAGAAATATCTCATCGTCTTCAATTTCAATGCCAAAGAAAATAATGATGTCATAATAACGTGCCATTATTCTTTTTGATGTTCAAGACGTTGAAGATATTTCTGATGTTTAACAATACATGATTTTCAAAATGTCTTGCTTTTATGATAATAATGCAGAAAGCGGAGCCTTTTTATCACAAATCGCGTTTTTATTAATTACGTTCATAACGGGTCAGTCATTTATTGGGCACCCGTTAAATAAAAGTTTCATAAAAGATCCGCGATTGTAATGAAATGCTCGCCCTCTGGTGGGCTAAGGTGAAATTATCACACCACTGCATATCCTCATATTATGCAATCGACTTTCCATGATGAAATGGCGGAGAAAGAATAATAATTACACGTGGCTGTTATATTTACTAACAACTGCAGTGTTCAGAGAGCGCCATCTATCGATCATTACAAACGCGGATATTCATTTAAAATATAAATAATAAAATAAATTACGCGTAGTTATCTTTAACGTGCCATAACTGCTACATAAATTTTATCAAAATAAACAAAATATTTCTTTATATTAATATAAGTAACAATATTTGATTGAATATTTATTCATAATTTACTGATAATATTTATTAATAAACTGATACCGTGTAAAATGATCAAAACAGTCTGCTAAACGACAATCTGAAATTATTCTTTTTTATAGGTCTTGTTATGTTTCGAGTATATTTTTTACTCATTGCGTGTTTTCAAGTTATTTCGTGATATAAATAAGGTCTATTTCACCACAGTTATTTTTACCGTTAAATTAATGAAGATATTATACAACACATCAAGTTTTCTACACGCAATATTTTATCTATATTTTATTTCTAATTTTCATTGTCGATAAAGCATTATCAACATCTGTTACACAAATAAGTATAATAATCTTACAAGAAACTGAGGCGCGTTCTTTTCTGGTAAAATATGGATTTTTCCTACAAAATGTTTTGTTAATTTTGAAATTTTTTTTTTTGCATTATAGGCGATACATTAGAAACTTAAGAAGTAGCCAAAAAATGGGTCTCTGTGTACATGTATGTATATATAGATATATATTAATATATCCATATAAGTTTATTTAAATTTTATTCACCTAAATCTCCCTATACAGATTCCCCATATTATACCTATACAGAGTAATTATTGAATATAATTTTTCTTTAAGTGGTATGCTAGATAACATGTGAAGATTGCTCCCAAAATTGTGTGCCCACACACGAACTCAGCATAAGAAACATAAATTAGTTCCAAAAATGACAACCAGGCTATGCTTTCCATAGAGAAATTTAATAAAGAGAATAACTCTCATGACTTTAAAACAGTAATCAAAAACTTTTTAAATTGCTTAAGAATACAATAATTGTAAATTTTCTTTTTTGCGCATGCAAAGCGCCACATAGTGGGCATTTTTCGGTTTATTTTAAAGTTACTTAAAGAATCTCCTTATAGCTCGCCTTCTAAATTTCGTGGTACTTAGCTTACTCAAAATAGAACCATTGTGTATACTTAAATATACCAAAGTTAAAAAAAAAAAAAAAAAAAAAAGTAAAATCTTGTAAAATGCAGTAATTTATAATAGCAGATAACAATTTTAAAAAGTAATAACTAATAATTTTACTTGTTAAATTTAAAAAAAAGCAATTTTTTCTTGGTAAGGTACTAATGTTCAAATCCAATGCTCTATTCTTCTTTATTGCGTAATTTTAATGGTGTCGATTTTAAAGTTATATTTTTTATAATTCAATGCTATTTGACTAGCAATAATCTCAAGAAGCAGTATTTAACTTTCATCGGTTGAAACATCCTATATTTCAATTACCATTACTTTCTGATTTGAAAACTTTGCATTGATTGGGTGTCAAATTTTTGCTATTATGCAGTGAAGAATTATAACACATTGGTCGTTCTCAAAACATCGGGCGCTACGATGACTGAAATTTTTGTGAAATATTGATTTGATTATTTTTCGCCATGTTAATAAAATTTTAAATTTTAAATAATTTATCCAAAGTTTAATGTAGAATAATTATATTTAATGGAGTTTAGGACAAAATAAAACTGTTTAACACAGGTGAACTTTTTTGAGTTCCTCATCATATATTTTTACTCATAAAATTTTACAACAAGAAAAACTTCGTTCATGTTAAGAAAAATGAACTTGCCCAATCATCTAACGTGGTTACCAACAGTGAAATATTTTACTTACCTGGCTACTCTATCTCTGTTTCGATACATTTACCTTATTCTAATTTACCGATTAATTTTATTAATACTAGTTTCATATTTTAGTTTTTCTGCAAACCCATGCTGTTTCTAGAGTGTTAATCACCATAATGAAAGTCCATGATGAAAAATTGCCATATTCTGTCATGTTATGAAAAAGTTTAATTCAAGGAAACAAAAAGTTCTTAACATAAACATTCACAATAATGTCCATAAAAAATAATATTACAAAACGGTCTGATTTATTAACGATGAAAATAGGGCCGCGGTAGCCCAGTCGGTAGAGCGCCAGGCTCGAAATTGGAAGATTGTGGGTTCGGTACTCGAGCTGGCCAAATACCGTCGTATACACTAATGCTGGTTGGTGCACGTAAAATCTATCGTGGCCACAATGTCCTCCATATTCCCATAAAAAATTATACCTCTGGGGGTCACCGAAGCGGGAGAGGATCAAAACTGTGGTGGCATGTGTCCGGGCCACCTCTATGGATGAGTTCCAGACCGTCGCCAATTCCCCATTGCGCAGCAATAGTGTGACGTAAAACCCATCCAACTAACCAACCAACTAATGGGCATAATACTCTACTGCACAGGCGAATGTTGCAGAAATGCTTTTTCCATGTTCAGAAAAGGAAAAGATAATTTTAAACAAACTTACATTGTTTTCAAATTAGAATGTTTAATCTTAATGGTTTGGTATAGAAAGAGTTAAAGTGAACGTTATAATACACCTTAATACGAAATTGTTTTCAAATCCTCCATGTTAAAAAAACACGTAATTGTCGAAGTTTTTAAATTAAAATATTAAAAACAATAGAGTTTTTACCAGTACTTTGATACTATAAAACGGGTAAGACCATTACTAACATTCATTTTTGAGATAATTTCTACACAAAAAAAGAAAACAACACCCTAAATAACTGTTTGATAACAACAAACAAATATTAAATGGAATTTGTCTTTGGGATTGTCACTTTTTTTTTTTAAGATATTGTGTTCACAGACTAACATACTAAAAAACTGGATAAAAAATAAATAAATAAATAAATAAACTAATTTATTTAGGTATTGCAATGCAATAAATTGAGGTCAACAAATTTCAGGAATACCAATTTTCTTAAGGCATAGTAAGATTGCGATCAAAAAATTATATTCTAGAACGAGTTTTACATCATTTCGCTAAAATCAATCCTCTTCTTGAAGTTTATGTGAAATTTTAGTCTGTACTACTACGTTAAGAAAACGATAAATTTCGTATACCTCATGAAGTTTTCAATGTTAAAAGTTAAATATCAATAATGATTGGACCAGAATCTTAAATAATATCTTAAAACTGATCTGTCTTTGTTAAGAACAGTGATTATTGGAGTAATGTTTACACAGACTTGCAAATTAACAAATTATGTAACAAACTATATCACAAACTAAATTATTTAATGATGGGTACTGCATCAATTTTTTAATTTTAGGATCCTCCAGGCCACAAAACGTAAAAAAATTCCAAAAACCATGATCGAAACTTTTCAGGAATGCAAAATTACCCAATACTTATAATATGTATAAAAATAAAGATGTGTTCGTATAATTGAAATATGTTTATATCATAGATAGAAAAAAAAAACTATTAAACAATATGCAGGATATATTTAATGGTTTTAAATTAATATTTTGTTGTATGACTGACCTAAGTTGTATTAGGATATTAGTTTAGTTCGAGAATGACAACACACAACTAACTTTTACAATTTGATATAAAGTTATTCATTTCACCTTTATACATATTTACCTACATGCCAACATATTAATTTCTTCCGCAGCATTGTTAAAACCCGCCTTTTTTCACATCACTTTTTCTTTAACGGTTTTCTTCACTGAGAAAAAAATATACAATCTTCATATAGAACAAATAAGTAGTCAGTTTCTCATTGTTAATAATGAACTACTGAAAAATGAGAAGATTAGCCTCCTCATACCTTTTTGAAAATATTTATCTCAAAAAATACGAGAGCCAATGCTTTCTCAAAAATCGAAATATTAGTAAAAATAAATATAATTACAAATAATTTAATTTCATGAAAAACGATGCTTCATTTTGTTTTATAAATCCCTTAAATAATATATACTGGTAAAACACACTTCTCAAAAATTAGCAAATTTTTCTCAAAAATAAGTGATTCTTATAATTTTTGAGAAGTTTCACTTCTTATATTAGCTCCAAGTACGAACCTGTCATTTTTTACATATTTTTTCCTCATTTAACTATCCACATCCTGTTCACTCTTGTAATACTTTAATGAAAGTCGTTTGTGAACGCCATAGCTCCAACGTAAAGCATCAGATTACGAAACCAGAGATTGAGGGTTCGATACCCGTCAAGGGAAAATGTTTAAAAATGATATTTGGTTAAATATACATTTTTAATTTTTTCATTATGCTAATTATTCAGCTAATGTTACAAATTTTCTAGGCTTTTTTAATTCTAGTATATTCTGTTCTAGAAAATTCCTCAATTTTATATAAAAGTATTTTATATAAAAGTATTTTATATAAAAGTAAATTTGAAATTAATAGTTAAATAAGGAAACAAACACTTAAAATGAGTTGTTCCTACTAGGAGCTATTATAATAAATAAAACTTCTCAAAATGAAAAGATTCTGCTTATTTTTGAGAAGTGTGTTATTCCTAAACTACAAATATAAATTTCCGAGTTATTCGTATAAGGTAAAGTAATGACCTTGATAGACAAAATAATTGTTAAATTCTAGTTTATACTTTTCTAGATTGTACAATCCTTTGCCCTGCGTGAAATTCTCGCTTGTTCTCTTTGAATTATATTAGAAAGCAAAATTTTAGTTACTAAAACACTTCTCCTGTGTTCATATTTGTATTAGAGATTTTTAAATAAGTTTGACAACGATAATATAGAAAATACTCTAGAATTCTAATATGGGTTTTTAGAACTTGCTACCAAAGGGAACTAGAACTTATAAAGATGACATAGAACTTTTTTACGTGAGCTATAATTTAGATGCCAGTTACAGAATTTTTTCTCAGTATCCGAAGGAAGATTTCTTCGTATTTAATCGTAATTGCATAAAGGGAAAAAATTCACTACGAATTTAGTGTTTAAAAAAGGGATACTATAAGGAGATTTCGGAATAAATGAAAAAGGGGGTATGTGGTATGTCCTATATTTGTTCTGATATGTAAGCTTTATTTAAATGCCATTACACATTAATAGGACACGTGAAAACTGCACATGTTCATGCAATATCGGTTTGCTTTTGATAAATAGCTTAATAATTTTTGATCAAAAATTTAATTTCTAATTGAACTATGGTTAAACTGTATGAAAATTATCGGTCTAATGAGTTTTAATGTGAAAAAATGACAACAGAGACTAGTGAGTCTTATCAAACTACAAAATAAACTCACATCCCAAATAGTTTATATTCATTGAAAACCGGTGATCGAAAATTTTAGTGAATCCAGTACCATCTCATCTCAACCAATACCATCTCATATACAATTCCATCTTATATAAATATAGAAGAAAGAAGGAAGTAAATTATCTGATGTTGTGTTTTACACAAGATGTTAAATTTTATTGATACCCATCGCCATTTTATATTTAAATAATAATATTTAATTTTCTTTTCATATTTAATATATAATAATACTAAATAAGTTACTTTTACAAAATCAAATGCTAAACAGAAAGAGAAATTTATATGTATATATATATATATATATATATATTTTAAGGTTTTCATAAAAGTTGGTATCATACAATATTCGGAATAAAATTAATATTTTTTGTATTATTTTACGTTTTATATTTTTTTCTTTCTGTTTATAATAAACTTTGTTCAAAAGAATAGTTAAACTATAACATGCTTTTTGCTTTAAATGTAATTCAAAAGTTAAGTAAATTTTATTTATCTGCCTACAAAATTTAGTCTGAAAATTCTTAACTATTAAGATTGATGAAGCCATATTCTTTTCAAATATTTACTTCAAATTCCTACTCGTTTTGGAAAAGTCTCCACTTAGTTTGTCTCTACTTGTTGGCTTCATTCCAGTTTTCCATCAACTTGCTACGGAATTTTCCCCATTGCTGTGACCTCGCATCCTTTCATAAACAAACAAAAATTCGAATAAGATTGGTAAACAAAAGAGGCACAATGGAACTGATATTTCTAAGAATTGTAGGTATTGTGAACTGTACTTATTTTGTTTTACAGTAGTCTGAGTAGTGCAAATATGACATCAAACGTCGATATGAAAGTCTTAGAAAAATGTGTTAATATATACATTATTTTTCAATCTTAAAATGTACAAAAATATTTTATTTTTAATATTTTATTTATTTATTTATTTGTTGTTGTTAGTAGTTGTATTGTTCTTTCTTTTTCTGCATTATAAAAGGAAATAATGAGAGCAAGATTGTTTCATCATTTACAAATTTTGGTCTATTCTAAAGAAAAAGTACTACGAATAATTTGTCTTTAAAAGGTATTTACTCATTTTGTTTTTATAACCAATAACATACATTTAATTGTCACAGAAAAAGAAGAGAAATAATTTCAGGAAATATGCAAATATTTAGCTTCATAATATATATATATATATATATATATATATATATATATATATATATATATATATATATATATATATATATATGATATTAAAGTTGGTGTATATCATCCAAAAAGTAGCACTAATGTACACTATAGATCATTTCTTTCAGGACAATTTTATCTCAAAATATACAACATATAATAATAATAAACACAACCTGTAGCATGTATACTGTGGTGAAAACTACCGAATGAATTCTATGCAATTTACTGCACTCTTTAAGACGCATACATTGTTCTTGGATTTTGCGCCTTTTTTTTATAGGCATGTAAATATTTCTCTCATAATATTCTTATATATGCAGTAGTATCATACGGAAGCTTATATATGAAACTAAGGTGGTACAAATTTTTTTTATACAACTTTTGTTAATTTAGTGCTTCTGTTTGAACAAATTGATCAAAACTTTAAATTTACATTTTTAATATTCAATAAACTGCGGTTAAATTTTAACATCGCTAGTTTGTCCAGATACGCTACAGTTTTTTTTTTTTTTTTTTTTTTAATGCATTAGATACAGTAAGGGCAAAACCTTTTGGAGCAAAACTACACATACAGTTAATTTGAGTATAAAGGTCTTTTGAAATAACTGATTTAAGAGGGCTAATACCAAGGTTGGTTACTGTTTATATATATTTGCTTAGATATTACTAAATTTACTATTTACTGTCAATTTGAGTATGTAAATAAATATATATATATAATGGAAACTGTAGATGAATAAGGAATACCATTTCTATTTGAACTCATCACACTGAAAAATAAATAAATAAATAAAATAATATATATATACCGATTTCATCTAGAACGAATAAGTGGTCACTTTCTAAATCCGTAAACTAGAAATATAGATTTCAGAGCCATGCGTAATAAGCTCAATAGACGGAATGATCGAAAATTTCTAGTCTATGCATTTCTAGATAATGAAACGATATATGAATATTCTGAATCCTTTGTATTCCAAGAAATTCTCGCTTTATTTTCTAGAATTGAGTCTTAAACAAAGATTATAGTTGCTGTAACGTGCCTCTTGAATTCATATTTATTTGCTGAGATTTTGAAATAAGTTTGATGTCTATAATATAGACAAATGCTCTAGAATTCTAATAGGGGCTTCTATAACTCGCTTTCAAAGGGGACTAGAGTTCATAAGAATAACATGGAACTATTCTTACTAGAGCCACAATCTAGATTCTAGATATCAGTTACATAATTTTTTCTCAGTGCATAATAAACTCCCCACGGAACTCACCATAGGTTTTTAGACCCTTTTGGATTAAACTATTGCAAACTTTCTAGTGTTGTTAATATATTTTGATGGTTTTATGTTACAAAAAATTGAGTTTAAAAAAAAATGAGTAATATGAACCAAAAGTGTAACAGGAAATAGTTATAAAATGAGATATGGAATGTATACATTTTCTTAAAGAATCATGTGAAATAGGGTAGTATTTGTAAAGAAAATCATGAATAATTGCAATATAAACATTTTATTTTGGAACTATTATTAAAATAAATAATATTGAATATATATATATCAATATCTACGTTTTACAAAAATTGCAAATAATATGGAATAGTTGGTATTTCATATTACTTGAATCGCCATCTTGGATAGTAAATGAACTTCAATGACCCATTGGTACATATAAGTACATAGGAATAAGAGTACTAACTATCTCAAATCCGGTACCGTACACTGAGAAAAAAATATACCGCTTTCATCTCGAATGAATAAGTGGTCGTTTTCTAAATCACTTAACTAGAAATATATTTAAAAAAAAAAATTAAAAAAGAAAACAAAAACACTTTAATACATTCTTAGCGAATTTTTAAAAGTATTATTAAAATTAGCATAATAGTAAACACAATCAATTTTTACTTGTGGACATACAATATGTCCTAAAGTTAATTTATTAAGAAAATTAGTAATATTTTAAATTTTCAATTCCTAATTTTTTTTTTTTTTTAACAGTGATTTATCAAAACACTATTTATTTCCATTTATTCATATTTGACGAATCATCTAAATCATTAGAATTAGAAGTTATATTCCAAATTTCAAATAACTGAATTTACCGTTTCAAAATACAAGAATTGCTTCACAAAGCATATTTTGTGAAATCAGCTGTTACTAAACCTACTTCATATCCACATTCTATGAATAAATGTATATTTTCATGTACTTGAAATTGTTCCCAATAAAGTCCACATATTCTACTGAGTAAATGGATAATTATGAAATATGGAATGAGACAGAATCATACACTTTCAGGCTAACGAATGAATTGATAATTGTATCAATGAGCAAACTTTGTAGAAGAAATTTATACGAATAACCAGTTTTAGAACCTTTTGATTATTTCAGTTGGAAGTGTCTACGTAGCATACAAATAATTATAATGGTTAGAAGAAATTATTTATTATAACTCTGAAGATGAAAGGTTCGTCGAAATATTTTTATATCTTGAATTGCTTGCGAAATGGAAAAACAAATAATGTTATTAAATAGTCATTATTGAGTTAATCAAATTCATAGATAATTTTATTATATTGCTTCAAAATTAAACAGCGGGTTTTTTCATATATATATATATATATATATATATATATATATATATACTCATTGCCATAAAAGTTTACGCACCAAGAGTTGTCAGAATGGAACGAAATTGTGCATACATGAGTGGAACGTTGATATAAGTAAGTGATTACAAAGTCAAAGCGTTATTATCATTTATTACATGAAAAATTACGAAAGAATTAAGGTTTTACTACCCTGTTGGGCCACCTCTAGCGTGAATGCACAATGCGATACGGGCAGGCATTGGGGCATACAAGTCCTGCATGATGTCCTCCAGCATCTCGTTCCAGATTTGTTGTAAACGCGCCTCTGATTAGTCGTAACTCGTAGGCTACCCACATTGCCTTGCCAAGTGATCTTAGAAATGCTTGATTGATAAATCATCTGGAGAAAAAGCAAGTTAGGAAAGGGTAGAATTGTGACAGAGGCAGTTCTATGAAACCCTTGCAGTGTGTGGCTCAGCATTGTCCTGTTGAAAAATGGGCACAGGGAGCCCTGCCATAAGTGGCAATACCTAAGGCTGGTGGATGTCACGGAACTACCACTGGGCTGTCATGGTACCATGGACCGATATTAGTGACGACCTTGTGTCGTATGCAATGTCATCCTATACCATCGCACAAGCTGTGGGTGTAGTGTGGAGCTGTAAAGCAAAAGTAGGATTGAGGCGTTGCCCAGGGTGCCTCCACTCACGTACATGATTGTTTTATCACTGTCCAAATTGAATCTGGATTTGTCGCTGAAGACCACCTGGTTCCATTCGTTTACAATCCAAATCCGTCGAGTGCGACACCACCCCACACGGAGGAGAGGGGCTGGGTATTTTCAGAACATGTAATGAGCGCCTCGATAACAAATGTCCTTCAGCCAGTCGCCTTGCGTTGGTAGGTACAGACACAGACGCAGGTAGTGTTGGTGCTGCATATGTCCGGATGCTGGACAACGAGAGTGTTGGCGCTATGCTTAAGTTTTGAATGATGTGACGGTTTTTTCGATTATTGGTCTATCAAGTGAGTACTGAATTAAGTCGCCGTGTAAGATCTCTTGTCTACTGGTCGCAACACCTCCTCACAGTAAAATAATAAGCCTAGGTGGCTAGCTACTCGCCGAACTGATCACCCGGATTCCATCATACTGATGATTCCTCCCGCTTGAACACTGACAACTGTTCGTATTGTCTTCGATGGCGGCGTAATGGCATATCTAATTAAAAAGTATTCTTCTACAACAGATTATGTACACCAAACAAGCTCGGCTTACCTACTTTATACTCCAAGAACAACGAAGTTCAACGACATCTGGTGGCATTATTAATGCGCAATCACGCTGCAATTCTAATCATTTGCACATCTACTTGGCACGCCAAATTTCTTTACCGTCCAACAATTACTTCTTGGTGTGCAAATTTTTATGGCAATAACTGCATATTGTATGCTCATAACACGAATTGACAATTCTTTAAAAATGGCAGTCTGCATCTGTAGGTCTGTGTGTATCGCAAGTTTTCTGCACGCTGTATCCCAGGAACCAACGAACGAAATTTAACCAAATTTGGTATTTAACTGTATCTTGACCTAATTGGTGCTGATTACATTTTAGAGTTAATCGTTCATCAGGTGCCGCTGCCTTCCATTTTTTCATAATTTTTAATATGGAAGTATAAGGAAAAATGTCGTGTAAACGTACTTAATATGAGTTATTTTTAACGAATGACCGTGGAATTAATATATATTATTTATATTAGTATTCTTAAATTGGGGAACAAATGTGCCCATGTACGAGCATCACTTTCCCCCTGGGGCAAAGCACCGTCCTCAGGGGGTGTAAATTTACAATACTGATATCATTCAAAAGAGCTCGTTAATAAAGGAGTCATTAAAAGAAATGGTTTCCAGCTTAAAAAAAAAAAAAAAAAAAAAAAAAATGCAGAAAATCTTTAAAAAAGAAAAATACTGCAAAAAACTGCAGATATTCTGAAGACATTTGGAACAAAAAAAAAGTTCAAGACTAAAAAAAAAAAAAAAAAAAAAAACTTGCTTCCAAACTGCAACTTTTTTGCTTTTAAATTGAAGTTTTTCTGCAGATTTTATGATCTTTGTTTCAAATCCCTTCAGATTATCTGCAGATTTTTTTAGCTGGGTTGAACCATATATCTGTGATCATTTTAAAACAATATCGACATTTCTTTTTCCTTAAAAAAAAAAAAAAATCTCAGTCGTCGTCATAAAGTTGACATTATTTCGGTATTTAGCGTAAAGCAGATGAAAATCCTTTGCATTCACCGTGGGGAGTGATTTCCATAAATAAGAATTTAATAAAAAGTTTGGACTGCGTGAATTGGTTTAAGAAAATATAGAAAAAGGTCATTTTGAAACACAATATACTAGTTTTTCGCTTTTGTTTTCATACATGTTTAATGTTTGTTATGTTTTAAAGGTTTTGGGTTATAAGAATTTTTATTTATTTAGAAGCGTCTTATGTTGATTTTTTTTTTATTTTTGTAAATAACTAAGAAGGTGTTAAGAAATAATATTTGTATTATTTTAAAAGAAATTCATTTTTGATGTAAAAAGGTATATATTTGTTTATAAAATGCGTATAAAAATGAAAAGGAATTTTACTAAGTTTCATAAATTTTATTATATAGTGAGAAAAATAGAATTTTGCTTTCAGGAGATTTATGTTCATTACTTTTTGTCTCACAAATTTCATCCATTTTAAATTTGAATAATGCAATATTTACACTTTTTAATTTATGAATTTACAGTTACTTACGTTTACAAGTATTCAAAAGACTTTTCGGATAAAATCCGTAACAATAAATCAAAATATCATAAAAAAAAATTGTTTTAGATAAATTTGAATTACTTGTTATTGGTGTAATAAATGTAAAAGTCATTATTAATGGAACAGATATTTATACAGAGAAACACCTTAGGTTTCAGACAGTGTTAAACAAAAGACTGTTCGGATTGTGTATTTTAAAGGATAGTTTATTTAAGCAGTTTATTATGGAACATAATATGTGCATTATAGAGAGACCTAAATTAACAGTAACTGTATGTACACTATCTACCAATAAGTATTTGGAGTTTTTCGAATTTAGAAGTTTTGTCAAATATCTAAAAAAAATTCTTCAGAAAACACCTTGAAATTTTGGGAATATGAAGAACATGGTACACCTTATTTATTTCAGCATTACCCACTACCATATTTCACTATTACTCAGAATTTCTCAAAAAGTACACATACACTACTTACCAATAATTATTTAGACACTTTAGAATTCACACATTATTTAAATAAAGGTAAATTTGAATTATTACACATTATTCGAATTTACACATTGGTAAGCACACTTACAGTACCTACCAATAACTATTTAGACACTATTGAATTTAAGCATTTGTCAAATACCTAGAAAAGCACCTTTGGAATCATCTTGAAAATTTGGGAGTATGAAGAACTTTTTATACCTCATATACTTTAGCTAAAATTTTGTCCTGGGGAGGAAAAAGGGATCAGTAAACAACTAAACGAAAATTAAAATGTTTTGGATCACCCTGTACAAAGTATTTCTTTTAATGCGTTCTGTCTGTAACATGTGATTCTGAAAATTCTTCTTATTATCTGTATAAATTTTTACGAGGCTGCCGCATATATTCATTAAGATATAGTGGTTTCTTAAAAAAAAAAAAAAAAAATATATTATTATAACACTTAGGGTCTTAGACGTAGTGAAAAGTCATTTTTGGAAACTTTACATACTACAGTAGACACAATCTACTGCAATCAGAATACAAAAATTTTGAATATCTTACGAAATATGGGCAGTTTTACTAAATAATTTTTAACTACTCATGCACAAAATTGCATTTGCATAATGCAATAGCCAATAGCATTGAGTTACTTATATAAAAATCCCAAATAAATATTGTGTAAATTCAAAAAAAAAAAAAAAAGAGAGAGAGAGAGAGGGAGAGATATTAACATTCCAGCACGCGCGTCTGCGCAAAATTTACGACAAATTCCGTTTTTATTGCACTTTTTTCACGTATTGTAGCTGGGATGTCTGAAGGTCATCTCTACTCCTCCTTTCAACACTTACCTGCATCCTGGAATGTGCCGACTGGAAAATTTAATAATGTTAATTTTCAACTGGGTTTTTGTGCTATGCTATAGCTTGTTCGTAAATTTTACGACACGCGCGTGATCGTGGCTGAAATTTTGTATATTTTTTTTTCTCAAGGATTTTTGTAAGTCTGTGTTAGTAATTGACGCGTATTATTATTTTAATTCGTAGAAAGTCAATTATAAAATTTTTATATCGGTTTTCCTGGCAAAAAATAAATAAAAGAAATAAAAGAAACAAAGAAAAGAAAAGAAAAATAACTTATTTTTCAAGCGTTCTTCAAGAATTATTTCATGAAGAAAAAGAAAGGCAAAAAACATTTGGATTTGAAAACGAGTGCGATTCGATTTCAGTTGAATGTGATATCAATTGTATTCTGCAACAATAAGGTTTATTTTTTATTTCTTAACAAATTTCTTGTGAATATACATTCATATTTGTTGTTTTTCGTGGATAAACGTTAAAATAATAGCTTTCATAAAAAATAAGACGCGCAAGCGCTCATGTGAAATTCTTGAGCGCATGGGCTGGAAGGATAAACGTAACGTCAGTTCCCCTCTCCCTAAAAAAAAAAAAAAAAAAAAAAAAAATTACAGGGTGTTTTATCAACATTTATTTACAATCAACGAGCACTGTACGACCATTTGGCAATGGCAGAATACAAATAAAAATTTGTAAAATGCCTTATAGTTTAGCTTTTATTTTGACAAGAACTGAAAATCTGTTCATTCTATCTCTCATACTTTTTTGAATTTACACATTTGTTTGGGGTTTTCATATAAGTAGATCAATACTTTTGGCTACTAAATTGTGCAAATGAAATTTCACAAAATCTTGCGCATGCGCAGTTAAAAATTATTTAATAAAACTGCTCATATCTCGTAAAATATTTTAAATTGTTGCATTCTGACTGCAGTAGGTTATGTCTAATGTAATATATAAAGTTTTCTAAAAACCATTTTTCACTGGGTTTAATACCCCACGTGTTATAACTTAAAAAGCGTTTTTTTTTTTTTTTTTGTAATTCCTAATTCCTAAATATTTATAAGCATAATTAGATGGATCCTCATAATCATATACTACAGCCAAAACGCATTTCTAGTAATATTCTATAAACGTTGATCCGAAAATTTTGATTTTTGTTTAGTTTTTTATTGGACCCTTTTCCGTTTCAGGACAAAACATTTGCTGAAATATATGAGATATAAATTGTTCTTCACACTCTCATTGTTTCAAGATTATTCCTAAAGAACATCTTTAGATATTTGACAAAACGTCTAAATTCAAAAGTGTCCAAATTCTTATTGATAGAAAGTGCACTGAAATAGTTAAAATAAAATTATATTTTACTCCTTATTTATTTTAATAAATCTCCCCCCCCTCCCAGATTTTCTTTATTATAAGTTTGTTAACAAACGGCTGGACCGTTTTAGATACATAATGTTCTTGTTAGCAGAAATTTACTTCAAATTTAAGTATTTCTTTTTAATTTGCATGTAATTTTACACTTTTAAGTATTGCATATAGATAAATAGATTTGAAAGCTAAATTCAATTATCAAAGGGATTTTTGCAAGCTTCATGTGTAAAGTATTCTCACTATAATAATTAGCCGTAAAATCCATTAAATTATATTTTTCAATATTCACTCAGTGATTAAAAATGTACCATAATTTAAATTTAAACAGCTAGGCACATCTATAAAACTGATCTACGTACAAAATCACATTTTAATTTATAATGTTATATTTATATAACATTGATATTGTTCTATTTTAATCCTTGATTGAAAAAAAAAAAAAAATGACAGCATGCAGTAATTATTACCTTTTAAATATCTAGTAGTTTCAATTCATAATTGATCTATAAAATATCATATAAGAATATATATATATATTAACTGGAAATAATATACATAAAATGTTTTCTTTCAAAATATATTTCCTAATATATAAAAGTACTATCCTGTTACATAACGTATTGCTTTTATTTGTTTTGAAATTCACATTTATTCCTTTATTGAAATTTTATATAAAAATGCAATTTTCGTGTTAAAATCGATATTACGTAAGAACGTGATTTTATTTATTGCAGAGTAGCATTGCAGCACAGATGTCCTATATGCTATATAACGATTCAAAGAAATGTGTTAAAATCCTGTTCTGTTTCAAATAAAAATGAATACCGGTAATAAATAAATAAATGAATAAAAATGAATAAATAAAAATAAATGTGCTATAAATGTTATGTTTGTATAGCAAGTGTTTACTTAAAGAAAAATCATTAAAAAAAAAAAAAAAAAACTAAAGCAAAGACATCAGTGTCCTTCAAGCTTTAATGACATTATATATATAACTGGAATACTCTTTCTGATAAGAAAAAAAATCCTTATAAGATTAAGTATAATTTTTAAAGCTGTTAATTAACCCTACATTTTTATTTTTTATTTTATTTTTAACATGCTTATCATCTTTTTTTCCCTTTTATTTTGTTTTTCTATTTTTTTTTTTTCTTTTAAAATAATTTAGTTCTAATTAACACAGATCCGTCTTCTATAACGATTTAAATAAATGCCTTAAATTCGTCTTCGCTTTCAAATAAAAAAGAATTCTGGTAACAGAAATGTTTGAGTTGATAGAATTGGGATTTTTTTCATTATTATTATTATTATTATTATTATTATTATTTTAAATCCACCACTATTTTTTTTTTTTATATCGGTTGCCTAATCACTTCGAAGATTAATCGTCTGTTATGTATATCAAATATCCCTTTAAAAACCTTTGGTGACTATTTAATATAAAATCCCCAAGTCTGGCAATACCAGAAGTGCTATAAATGTCTGTACATCGAACAACGTGTTTACCTAAAGAAAAATAATAAAAAACAACTAGTGTAAGAATAATAGCATTACTTTAAGATTCAGTAATTCAACACAATTAACTGTAGTATATATATATATATATATATATATATATATATATATATATTAATTACAGGATTAAGTATAATTTTTGAAGCTGTCTATTAAACCTACCTTTTAAAATATTTTTTTAACACGCTTATTATCCTTTATTTGTTTAAAATTATTTTGTTTTTCCATCAGCCTATTTTAGCTGTAACTCTGTAAAGACGAGTCGTAGCACCCTAGTGATAAAGTGGCACCTTCATCCTTCATAATTGAACTGGTTGTGTGTGTAAGAAAAATAGACACTGAGACTTTAATGTTCACCTTATAAGTTTGAGGTTGTGGCAGGTAACCACCGTTTTAAAATACTGCTGGATCCAGCTCTCGTAATAAGTTGGGGAGACTAAAAATGCTTCGGCGTCAGTCTCGGCGAAGTTTTAGGTTAGAATACTTTTGTGTCGACATAATGCTGCAACGAAAGAAGTATAGGCGAATGTGAAGAAGCATTAAAGTTTGGTTGAAGTGAAGAGACGGGAAGTTAATTGAAGGAAGTATAAGTAAGAGGTTATTTTCGTAAGGTGATGTTGGTTGGTGAGGGTGATTTCTGGTCTAGTGGAGATAATTCTGACGGTTAGATTTGCTATATTTTAGGGCACAGCTCTTGAAAAAAGTTATTGTCGGATAGCTAAGCTCTAGTGCTGTTGGAGCTAATTACTTTGATGTGTGTAGAAGTGAGATGTTGTTAGATATATTGAATAGAAAATCATCCGGCTGGGAAGCCACCGGGAGTTTGAAGTTTACGTCAACTAATGAAAAGAGTGCATCCGTCTATAATATTCTGTCTTCTGTGGTGAGATATTTAAAATTATCTAAAGTATTTCTTATGTCTGCTTTCTAAAGTATTTATTTTACGTTGATTGAGTTTATCACGACAGTTCTACCCTCTCTTATTCTAGCCAAATAAACTCTTAGTTTCATTTTGATATTTAAGTCTTGTGCTTCTTATACTTAACACTTAAGTTAACTAAGTTAAGATGGGGTCTGCGTCAACGCAAACCTCACAACCTTAACAAATATTTAATTAAATCTCTTCAAAATGGGGAGAATAGGGCGACTTCTTAAGCACATAATAAAATAATTCCAATTCAAATATAATAAATAACTGTATAATATCCATTAACGTTCAGTAACATAGTTACATAACGGCATGAAGATTGTCTATATTTCTTTATAATCTGAGTGGCATTTGACTATCATTGCTCCCCTTGCAAAACTTTTCAAAACTCGTAAAACTCCTTCATACTCTTTAAGATTGCTCAAAAAACCCCTTTTCACACCAACAAAACTATCAAAGTATCGTTTTAATCCCCCTTTTATGCTTTGTCCCAATAATTTGCATTTCCTACATCATTTAACTTCCGACAATTTTATTCTATTTCTTCCTACCTGCTATATTTCTCAAAATCTGAAACTTTAATTTTAAACTCGTAGAATATGTTCTTAAGTGACTCTTAACCGAACTATGATCCCTCGCAACGTTTGAGAAGTTCTTACGAATTCCTCCCAAACCTGGCAATTCACATACAAAAAAAAAAAAAAAAAAAAAAAAAAAAAAAGAACTTTGTCCTAAAGGCTTCTTACATTTCTTAAACTTATCAGGTGCACCTAACATTTTTCAGGGACTGTTAATAGTATAAATGTAAGAAAAGAGAAAATTCACGAAAAGATACCAGAAAATATAAATGAGGAGTCATTTATTGAAAAAACATAAGTTTGTAAACGATATGTACCATTGACATTTCAGTTTTAGCTACACTGCCGGTCATATCAATTCCCTATAATTTTGCTTGAATTTTTTTATTGTTATTATTTTTTTAACACTTTACACAAAACTGAAAATATTACATTTGCAGATTCATTTGCAGATTCAAATTAATGAGGTTGCTTCAAATTCACATAATCAAATTCGCGTATGTTCTGTTTCTTTCTTTTTTTTTTTTTTTTCATATCATAGATCAGATATATGTTATTGAGGTTTGGTGTAGTATGTTTAAATATTAAAAAGCTTAATATAGCTTTATTGGATTGTGTAAAGTAGCTCAAATATATATATATATATATATATTACAGACCGATATTTTTTTTTTCTTTTTTCTTCACTTTATTTTAATATCGTGGTGCTGTAATACTAAATGTAAGTTTTATTTATATTCTTTAAATGCAGAACTGCATGTTTCTTACCAAGTGGGGCACAGCATAAAATTTTATTTTACACAACAAACAAAGAATTCAAATACATTATGGGATATACGTTGAAATTTATTGAAGCGTATTTTCAGTTAAATTATACATATTTAAAACTTCCCACGACTTATCTTTAATTTTATGTCCGATTTTATGCCTATGCTTTCACTTTCGAAAATATTTTTAGAACGTCTTAAAATGGATATGTATCTGTCAACCTTCTTTATATAGAACATTTTCTAGACAAAATCATACATTTAGTGCAACTAATTTGTGGACAAATACGCGATATATTTAAAAAATTCATCGATATGATAAGGTAAATTGAAGGTTAAGCGTCGTAATAGGCAAATACCATCAGAAAGAGATTTTTAATCTTAATACGTGCAATGAATTCAATTTATCTATTCAGACAGTTTCATGCCCATGCTATCATTTTTTTTTAATTAGATTTTCTGAAATCTTAGAGTTCTCTTGCTTTCCTTGTTAAAAAATTGATATAGCTTCCTAGTTAGTATACCAGGATATACAACTTTCAATAGTTCCTTTAAGCTTTATTTTAAAAAAATCGTAATTAAAAATTTATTTTTATTTTTATTCGGGAATAATTAATTACTTATAATGTTGGTAGCAACTTTGTTTTCATCCAAACTTTTTAAATATTTTTATGAGGGTTAATCAGCGCATTTGTCACAAAACTGCCTTTCATTAATATATATATATATATATATATATATATATATATATATATACATATATATTACATTTATTACGAATTATCAAATTCAATAGCATGACAAACATTCATGAAAGTTTCAAATTTTACACTTCTTTTGTTTGTAATTCATGCTGTAATTGAGATATAAAAAATTAAAATTTATTTTGTTACATATAGCAAAAGATATATTGAAGAATTTGGAGATTTAAAATAATTTCCAATTCGCATGGAGAATTTTTAAAGTGGGTATCATTTTGTATTATTTTAGCTATAAACAAGGTTTCTCTATTTCTGGAATTACTTTTTATTCTTTAAAGCACGCCATATTCATAAAAATGATAGGTTTCATGGCAGTACATAATTTAAGTAGCAACAGAATCAAAAATAAAGTAATAATGATAAAAATAAAAATAAAATAATAATAATAATAATAATTTCAACATTTCTTTTCCCCTTAAAGAATTAGTTCTTAACAGTATTTTATAATTGTTTGGGAATTTTGTTTTAATTTTTTGTACTACATTATGTCTGATCCTGAACACTTCGAATAATCATACAAAAACAAGTTCTCCTAATAATAGTCTACAAACACAATTAAAAAAAAAAAAAAAAAAAAAAAAAAAAAAGAAAAAATCTGGTGTGTCATTCACACGACTTTCTCTTACCCTGAAATTTAGTACTATAAATACAGGTTGCAGATTAATAGGTAAGATAACGAGTCGAGTACTTTTATGTAAACCTGTGTTAAAGAATTCAAATTAGGCTTCGGAAGAGTTTTATATGATAATTACTTCTGTGTGAGGGGGGCTACCGCCCCCTCCATCCCCCATTTCATTAATGCATCTACATTTATATAGAATTTAATTCGGCTATTAAAAAATAATTCTGTTTTAAAAAAATAATTTATTAAAATTATTATTTAAAAAAAAATATCTTTTATGATAATGCAGACATTTCCATATTAGAGAAGTAGTATAACACTAAATATCCAAAAAAATTCCATTTTATTCTCAATATAATTTTTTTTTTTTTTTTTTTTTTTTTTTTTGTTAAAAGTAAAAAAAATCGATAACTTTGTTTTAAATTATCGCAGCTCGATAGTTCAACCATTCGTTTAAAAGGTATTGGCGAGCTCTTTTGAAAGATACCCATCATGAAAATTTACTTCCCTCCAGGGGGGACTTCCCCTCCCCAGGGGGGGAGGCGAGGCTCCGACATGCAAATTTGTTTTTTCCCAGTTAACTATCTCTATTACAAACAATATATATTCGTTTCATTTGGTTTATTGCAGTCTATAGACGTTAAACTCTACTTACCTGTAATTTCCCCCATAGACGTAATGTATTAGAATTCTCTTGAATGTCCCTGTACACGAACCATTTGCTTGATCTTAACGAAAAGCTTACTGTAGCATCCCTATATGATACACACTTAGAATACCAAGTTTGAACTTTCTGCCATAATTTGTTTTTGAGATATGCTGATAACAGATAGACACACACACAGACACACAGACCATTTGCTAAAAACATGATTTTCGTATTCAGGGGATCTCAAAACGTGTAAATATAACAAAATCTCGCGTTCGAAAATTTGACCCAAAAACAATACTTTCTCTACCTTATGGGTAAGAGAAAGTAAAAAAAGAGAAAGGAGAAATAATTAGATTAACAAAAACATTTATTTATTTTTGAGTTCTACTCTTTAAACAAAGTATACGAAGCAAATCAATAAGACATATGAAAAACAAACTGAAATCTTCATGTAGGAGACGAAGCATTATTTACTTAAATTTAAATCCTGTTACTTGCTCGAAAATCCATTGTGAAATTGTCGAGAACATAATATCTTTTTAAAAAATGAACAACTTTTCTTTTCTTGTCTTAATTAAAAGAAAAATAAAACTGTCGAACAATGTTTGTGAACTTTATACAATATTTACATAGTGAAACTTTTACATAAATCAACAAACTTTCTTTAAAATTTAACTTACTTTCTTAATCATGTTACTCAGCACTAATTTCGAAATCGAATTTGCGTTTTGAATGAAACTACTTTATTCAAAAAAGACTAAATTAAATTTTCACGTTTATGTTTTACTGCTGTCTCCTTATGTATTTGTTTATAAATATTCCATTATGTAAAAAATGTCGTTGAAAAATTGACTTTACGTCACACATAAGCAAATAATGAACGCGAATTTAGTCCATAAAGAAGGAAATACTATAAAAGTTTTATATGAAGTAAGGTATTTAAACTATTTCATGTAGCATTATATTTTTAACTATTAAAAATTTATTTTATTTTAAACAGAAGTTTCGTGAATACAAGTGTGAAATGTTCGTACATTTGTATTTTAATATACACATTAAAATTTGAAATTTTATATTTAGGTATGGACTAATACTATTTATTTTCAAATAAAATTTATGGCATGTAGTTTTTTAAGATAAATTCAAACTTTAGCTCTACATTATATATATATATATATATATATATATATATATTATATTTATGTTTATAACATTAAATCAAATATATTGAATAACTTTCTTTGGTATCTATTCAATTAATTTATGACACAGATATAAATAACAAAGAACCTCAATGCAATCTAACCGACTGTCTTTTTTGATCTTTGATCCCTAAAATACTAATTTTAGATGTAAGTATATAAAACACATTAACCGCCAAAACTAGAATTAATGATTTTTTTCTAAATGAAAACAGTAATACTCATTATTTTGATCATATATAACAATAATTGAAAATAAAATTATTAAAATTAGTCTTATATTACTAAAATACTTGTACAACTTCAGTGGAATAAGAGTATAGAATGAATAAAAATAAACGTTTACAGAAATTTCTTTGAGGGAGCATAAAACAGCAAAAACTGCACATGACTTAAAAAATATTTTTTTATTCTGAAACTTTTTTTTTTTTTACAAGTTATGTAAACTTATTCAAATATAAACATTTTCAAAAGATTTGGATTGATTAGTGCTTCAAGTTTGAAATTTATTTTTAAATATAAAATTAATTTTCAGATCAAATTTTTTTGTAATAAAATAAATATCTATCCTTTCCTTACTTAAAAACGATACTTAATATAAAATATATTTTTTAGATAACTGTTAAACGCAATTACATCTGGTTTTGCGTGAACGCAACACCAGTGAAAAATGTGATGATGTATATTTACTCAACTATACATTATTTACCTTCTCTTCTTGGAATATTTTTTCTGAAAAATGAGGGAAGTATGACATTCATATTTTGTTACGGTTGCAAAGTTTTATAACGGTTGCAAAGTTTACGGTTTATAACTGTTATAAGTGGTTGTTGTTTATAGTAAGAAACAGCAATTTATTTATTCAATAATTTTTAATTGGATACGGTTAAAAATTTCGATTCCTATGTTTTATTTTTCTTACTTAAAAAATGAGTAGTATTAAAAAACAATTAGGTAATTATAATACGAAAAATAAAGAAATTTTAAAGATCAAAATAAAAAAGGACTAAAATTACAAATAACACTTTATACCTAAAAATAACTATTAGTAACATTTCCAAAATATGTATTTTTTTTATTGCATATGGCGTTATATATTTGCCGAATTAGCATAGAAAAAAAAAATCAAAACTTTGTAACCCATGCAAAAATGAATTCTTAAATTTCAGTACTTCAAAAAAGAAATTTATAAAATATATTTGTTTAAAGCTAAAACAAAAAATGATGTAAAATGATTTCGCTTTCCCAAATTGCAGGCAATTAAGCAATTTCTTTAAGAGAATAAAAGAAAACCACAACCAGTATTTTCTTTCGTGAATCTCCTTAAGCTGTTGCACATGTGGCAAATGACTGTAAACTAAAAATCATCAAATGAAATAAGAACATGGGAACAAGCACAATACTGATAAAAAATATTAATTTTGAAAAATATATTAAAATGTAATACTTGAATCAGTTAACTATATGTATGCATATATATATATATATATATATATATATATATATATTGTTATACAGTAGCATTACGGAAAACTGTTATGAACTTTTCAAACAGTTAAACTGTTAACAGTTAAACAGTTAAGCATTAAATATAAGAGATAAATTTTAAAAATAGCTCTTATAGTGTTTTATAAATTTGTTTTTATTCATATAAATATTTCGTACAGTTCTTTTCCTATTAGTTACTTTAATTGACGTTGAATGTTTATGCTTTAATACAATATATTTCTAAATAGTTTTAAGACAATCATTAATTTCGGTGGGTAGATAACAAAGTATTCATTGCAGTAAAATAAAATTCATTATTAGTAATTAAACCCTGAGAGCCTTTGAAAACAGAAAAGTTGTAATTCTGATTACACTGCCTATTTTTACAATGTCTAAAATAATCTATATATTAATTTAAGTTTAAAAATATAACTATGCACTTGAAGATAAATCATATGATTTTTATTTATAATCTCCATGCATCAAAAATATGCTAAAAATATACACTTTTAAGATTTTGAAATACAATTGTAATGTTGAAAAAAAAAAAAAAAAAAAAAAAAACTTCAGGGAATGGATATATCAATTAGCGATGGTTAGATGATTAAAATTAACAAAAATATTTGCAGACACCATAAATTAAAAAATAAACTTCATAACTGTTTCAGTATTAAAGACTTATACATGACCTTGTTACTACTTTTATCTGCCATTTATGCCTGTTTTTCTTTTACCTGATAAAATATTGTTCCCGACTATTTCGACTTGAAACGAAACAATTGTTACGAGTTTTTACAGCTTATTGTGTTAGCGGATAATGTTTCAATTCATTACAAAATATGTAATAATTTTTGCTTGACATGAAGTATATATTAAATGTATGCGTTTTCTTTATCTTGGGACAATAATCCATATTTTTGCATACGTTTCCATAATCAAAGCTAATAATATCTTCTTGTCAATCTATTTAAAAAAAATCTGAGTATTTATTATTAATGTAAAGCTTACCTTTTTCTTTCAAGAAATCCTTTTCAAATTTCATTTCTATGGGCATACTACTTTTAAAATTTGTTGTGTTATTTAAAAGTTATTTAAATACGCTTTCGCAGTGACATGTATAGGCTTAACATTTTTCAATGTAACAATACAGTTTAAGGTATTTAAAAAACAGCTTTTTTTCTAGGCTTTGTTTTCAAATAAAAGATCTCATTCAGTAAAATTTTCAAAAGAACTGCGTTTACACATACCAATTTCTTTTTATTTATTTTTGACTAATTAATGAGTAGCAATATATAATTTACAAACGAATATGAACGACACTTATCAACAAATTTATTATTGAAAAAATCATTATCATTTGTTTACTTCTGTTACAAAGTAGGTCATTGTTTATTTTTCCATTTCCTCTTCAACGTATAAAAGCTTCTTTCATTAATTATTTTTCTAATTAGTTTATGTAGATGATTTATATATCGATTACAGTGATACTCATTGTTCCTTTTAATACGTGAAGTTAAAGTTTTAGTCTGAAAGAAACTCACTGTATTCCATACATACATATTGTAAGGCGTCCTTTTAAATGTGTCCTTGCATCAGACGTATTTATTTTTCTACATGTTTTATAAATATGTTTTAATTACTATACCGAAAAAGAAAGATGTGAATAAATCAAAGAGTATGTTTATGCAACAACAGGATCATCTACTGCGCATCGCACAGCTACAAGTTTGGCAGTGTGATACAATGAACGTATGGGGTGCAGTGTAATAATAATATCAATACAAAAAACCCTTAACGGGTTAAAAGTTTGTGACGCAGCACTGTACTTTATGGCTATAAGAATTAGAAATACGGGTCTTAAAATTAATGATATCAAATTTTCAGTGACGCTTTGATATTAATTAAATTATACATAGATTTTCTTATTTGAATTTGCTTTTTCCTTTTATTTATATTTACAGTGTAAACGTTATTTTCAACACAAAATAATATATAGCATTTACTCATTGATACCTTTCCATTCACATCTCTTATACTATGAAAGTATGTGTTTTAAAAGAAATTATATGAAATTCCAGTAACGCAGTGGTGTTACATTAAGTGATTTGTTTTTAAATTTCTCTGCAATTATTTTGTTTTGCATATTAAAGTATATGTGCACATTGAAATATTGCTTTTAATTTTCAAATACGCTGTCAAATATATCACTTTCATTAAGCTTATATTATGTACTGAAATATATTTATTTCAATGAATTATTCTATCTTTTGCGTCACGCCATCCAAAACTGTAAGTAAAATACATGGAAATGTTTACTTTGTGTCATTTCATCCAAATAAATTGAAAATGCATGCAAATAGATATCGTGATGCAAAGAAAAAATCTGTGAAATTTTTTTCAGTTTTGGATGGCGTGACGCAAAAGATAGAATAATTCATTGAAATAAATATATTTCAGTACATAATATAAGCTTAATGAAAGTGATATATTTGACAGCGTATTTGAAAATTAAAAGCAATATTTCAATGTGCACATATACTTTAATATGCAAAACAAAATAATTGCAGAGAAATTTAAAAACAAATCACTTAATGTAACACCACTGCGTTACTGGAATTTCATATAATTTCTTTTAAAACACATACTTTCATAGTATAAGAGATGTGAATGGAAAGGTATCAATGAGTAAATGCTATATATTATTTTGTGTTGAAAATAACGTTTACACTGTAAATATAAATAAAAGGAAAAAGCAAATTCAAATAAGAAAATCTATGTATAATTTAATTAATATCAAAGCGTCACTGAAAATTTGATATCATTAATTTTAAGACCCGTATTTCTAATTCTTATAGCCATAAAGTACAGTGCTGCGTCACAAACTTTTAACCCGTTAAGGGTTTTTTGTATTGATATCATTACTTTTTAGGGGTTAATGATCAAAACGTAAAATTAAAGGAGCATGGTAATGAGTTATAACACTGTATTAAAAGTGTTGTTTTATAGGTCATGCTCGAACAAAATAACAAACTAAATAAAATTTCAAAATTTTATAAAAAGTGATAAAAAAGATGGACACATGCAACATTACAAAGGCATAATATAGTACATTTTAAAAATGACAAAAATTTCTTATTTATATTTATTTCTTATTATAATTTTTTAGGTATAGATTTGATTTAAAAGAGAAAAATAAATAATAATAGAAAAATCTTTAAAAAGTGAAAGTTTTATACTGGTAAATATTTAAGTAGTATAGTTTGTTATGAATTTAATTAAAAAAAAATCTTAATCTATTCAAAATTTTATCAAAATTTTATTATAGCTTAACATTATGTAATTTATATATTATATATACTAGAAACTTAATAAGCAAATTAATTATTTTCAAATTCTGATTTAAGAATTTTTTCAATCCGTAGTTTAAGTGATTTATCACCTAATTTTGAAAAAAATACAAATATTTGCATATGATTATCATATTATTTGTCATTTTTATGAAAATAAAGGAAAAATTTTTTGTTGTTGCAATCACCTTTTAAAATAGAACCAATTTTGAAAGTTAACAACGTATCAGCATGAAAACAATGTAAATACAAAGAATATTTTTGATAAACAAATGTCATATAAAATACAAGTACCTAAATAAATAACTCATTTAATATATATATTAAAAAAAGAAAAATATTTTATTTTTTTATTTTTTGTGTTTATTTTTGACGCTTTCCGATAGATGGCGCCAAAACGATTATTTGATATTGAGTATTTCAGAATATTCTTTGGACTGTATTCGTCCGCGAAACTGCCGCATCACAGTATTTTCGGAGTAAAAAATAGTTCGATTTTTAAACTGAGTTATAAAAGAAACAAGAGTTTTCCTAGGGAAAAGGGAGACGTCAGGCACATCAGATAAAAGCGATTAATATCATATATCAATTAAACGACATTCGGTCGAGCCATATTCGAGAAAAATTTATACCTTACATACGCCGCCCATTTACAACTTAAATGAGCCAATTCATATCTCGAAATATATAGCACGCAGAAATATAACGATTTCAGGGTAGGATCAGACAGAAGGTGAAACTCTATTTTGAAAATATCAGAACATAACCTCCCATATTTCCTGAGATATTAAGTGTCGGCTTTCAGCGGTTTGTTTGATCTTAAAATTCTTGTATATATAAGTGTCGCAGTTTACGTTCGTTTTTCCGTTTCCGCTGAGTGTCGTGGCGTTCGTTTGTTTTTGCGCTTGCGTCACTAGAAAAACTGCCGTTTTTCATGATAATAATAATAATTCATCAGTTGTTAAATATTTTATGATATTTCGAATGTTTCTCGTATGTGGATCTCAGAGAAGCAATAATGGCCCCAATTAGAAAGTGCAGATAATTTTAGTTTTTAAAAGTTTTGTTTTAATTATTTTATTTTATTTATTTATTTATTTATTTTATTTTTTTTTTTTTTTTCAATATTTTTAAGGACAATTCCAGGGACTCATTGTAGAAATTTAAAGATTTTCAAATTTTCTATTTTAAGACACTTGATCATAAAAATCTAAATTCAAATATCTCAACATTATTGTTTACAACATTATAAATTTTAACTTTCGCAAGTTATTGCAAATTTCGCATATACACTAAGCGACAAAAAAAAAAAAAAAAAGCCGCACTTGGATATTTTCCTTTTACCTTTTTGCAACCGCCAATTTTATCATTTAAAAGCAAATTTTTGAACAGATTTTATTACGTCGCCCTCCACGTACACTTTAGGATTGAGTCCAGTGTTAAAAATAAAATGCAACTGTCAGAAAAATTATAATTTTAGAGAGTATTTCAAAAATGGCAAGTATAAGGCATTTAACGATGCCACAAAAAGTATTAATTTTAGAATGAAAGTCAAGAAAATATTTTAATACCTGAGATGGCAAATTAATTAAATGTTAACGAAATATTCCTGAGATGATTTTTAGGAATATATAAAAATTTTTAGCTGTTTTAACGGAAAATGTGTCTTTAGGCAGCCATTTCAAGCGAGATGATGGCAAGTTAAGAAACGAAAGTGAAAAAAAATCGTTTTGTACATGTTCATAACTTATAAAAGATTTAAAAAAAAAAAAAAAAAAAAAAAGTGCATAACAAAGTAATTTCTTTAAAAACAGTGCAGGAACAATTAAAAAAGTATGTAGATTTTAAAACTTCTTTACACAACATAAATTTTAAGCCAACACAACCGGTTTCGAAAGGACGTAGCCTTTCTTTATCAGGTGCAAAAGAACACGTGCTACTGCCTTGGAGGCAAAAGCAAGACTAAAAGCAGGGCAAAATCCAGAGGGGGAGAAACAACACAAACAACCAATAGGAAACAACATGCAGGACCAATCAGAGAGGAACACAGACACACACACAAAAAAAAAAAGAGGGTGGGAAGGAATAATCATTTTTTTTTTTTTTTAATTAATATTATACTAATAAGTAAATTTAATTTTTTTTTTTTTTTTTTTTTTTTCATTTTATTTTATTTATTTATTTTTTTTAATTATAATTATTTAATTATAACTATTATTATTTTATAAACATAATGGAGGAAATTATTTAATTGAATTAAACAAATTTTTCCAGGCTGTGGACTGCAAAGTGGAAGCAGATTTTTCATTGACAATTTTATCACGATTAAGGTAAATAGCTAAATTTTCCAAAAAATCGAGTTCGGAAACGCGTTTGGCATGAAGGATAATTTTGGCACTCTTAAAATTAAAACTATGATCAAATTCCCAACTATGCTTCGCAATAGAAGATTTAGAAATTTCTTGATTAACAACATACCGAGAATATTCACGTAAACGGCATTCAAGATTTCTTTTTGTTTGACCAATATAAGACAAATCACAATTATTACAAGGGACATTATAGATATCCCACTTATGAAGCTCGGGAACAGGGGATTTAGTTAAAGGGAATTGGAATTTATTGACAGGTTTAAAAATAACGGGAAAATTGAAACGCTTCAAAACTTTGGCTAATTTAAAACATAAAGGGGGGATAAAAATGCAAGACAACAAGATTATCAGGCTTAATTTTATCATCAATGGAAAGAGTAGAATTATAAGTTGGCCTACTGAACTTTTTGAGAGCTTTATTAATTATAGAGGATGCAAAACGTCTTTTAATAGCAACAGACTTTAAATAATCGAGTTATTTTTTAAGAGAAGAAGTATAATATTAGTATAATATTATTTAAATAAATAAACAAAAAAAATTAATTGATTATTCCTTCCCTCCCTCTTTTGTTTATTTGTGTGTGTGTATGTGTTCCTCTCTGATTGGTCCTGATTGTTGCTTCCTATTGGTTGTTTGTGTTGCTCCTCCCCCTATGGATTTTGCCTTGCTTTCAGTCTTCCTTTTGCCTCCAAGGCAGTAGCACGTGTTTTTTTTGCACCTGATGAAGAAAGGCTACGTCCTTTCGAAACCGATTGTGCTGGCTTAAAATTTTTGGTGTGTAAAGAAGTTTTAAAATCTATATATTGATTGTACACCAGTTTTGAATTTTGTTTTGGTAAAAAAGTATGTTAAAAACCAGAAGATCTGCAAAAAAAGTCATTACTAAGGAAAAGATTTTTTTAAAAAAACGAAGATTTCAGTTGACCAAAAATTTAAAAGAATTATCAGTTAATTGTTAGGCCGAACTGGTTTTCTCTGATGAGTCAAGTTTATTTTATTTCGGGCTGATAAAAAAAAACTAGTAAAATGATAAAAATGTGACCGAATTATTGAAAATTGCATTCATAAAACAGTGATCCTTTCTCCGCACATTATGGTACGGAGGTGCATAAATTTTCAATGAGTCGGGCAAATTTTTATGCTCAATTGATCAATTAACTCGAAATAAAACGCGGTCTTTATAAAAACGGCGCATGACTGACTATTTTGAAGGCATCTCAGATTTTCCTGCAAATAGAATTTCAAGATGATATTGCACCATACTAAAGGGCGTCTGTTGTGCGTTTATTCGATTCAAAGTTTTAAAATTACCTATCCTATCCCATGAGCACCTGTAATTTTGTAAGCAATCATATCTTTTTTAACTTTAAGTTAAATTCCACAAAAAATATCGTAGAATTTCTTTTTCATCAGACTTGGAAATAGCCCAAATCTCAATCCGCTCGAAAATGTGAAGTCTATAAAAAAGCGCGGAAAAGGGGTGAGGATTTAAAAATTGCAACCTACAACTCTGCAAGGACTAGAAAAAATTATTTATGATATTTGGCACAGAATTTTTTTTTATATTTATATTAAAACACTGCATAATACTATGCCATTGCGCATTAAAGCAGTAATTCCATATAAAGGTGGAATAACTCAATGCAGAATATATATTTTTATTAAAAATTGGTTAGATCTAACAAACAAATAGTTTTATTTCATGTATTAAAATATAACTTGTTTATATCGTATAATAAATCATAATACAGTACAAAGTATATGTTTAATATATTACGTTTAAAAAGAATGTTAGATTTTAAATAATTACTTCGTACAGTGTAATAAAGTGAATTATTAAATCAAAAATGCCCATATGTATCATTTGATCTCTTTGATATTATGTAAACATGACAGTGTTATTTGTTTCAACCATTAGTTTTGAAGTTACTACAAATGAAAAAGGTATAAGTCAATTTTTCTCCAGTGCGGCCTTTCCTTTTTTTTTTTAAGTCTTTTGGGATTATTGTATTTAAAATACTATGGACTCTCTTTCATACAAAAGGAATTACTAAACTGAAAAAAGTAAATGTAAACTGAAAATGCAAACAAAAAAGTAAATGTATCGAAGAGGATCCCGCACAGCCACTTATATCCATTAGGCATCTAAATTAATCCATTGATCCATAAAAGGTGCAAAATATCTTAAGAATTCCCATTAAAATCCTGGATATAATGTACTAATTACAGATATCTATTAGATATTTAACTGTAGACGAAATTTAGACGTGCCTTTGTCGATATCTAATAGACGTAACATGTTAGATAAAAACAAGATTTAGATATTTTTAATATCTATTAGATGTAACGAGTCCAATGATTGGATACTTGGAGATTTAACAAACATCTAATGGATATAAAAAAGAGTGACATTCGTCGTACCGTAGGGTGTTTATAGATGTTTAACGGATGATCTTTTAACTTTTATAGATGCCTTATAACTTTTATAGATGGGGGTGACATATTGAGTGAAGCATTTTTTTCTGCGACTTTTCCGAGTGACTGATAGATAGTGTAACCCAGTTTCTGACGCCTAGCATTGCGGACGATTTCAAAGACTTAGAAGGATGACAAATTGATCTGAAAAATAGGATTTGGTAAATATCCAGTCATTCGGCATTTTTTATTGCTATTTTCTCTCAATCACAAGGGTTACCATCACAATTTTAAAACTAGGCTCGTAATGTCATCACTTGCACGAAGTTTGTCAAGTCGCAGGAAATGTGATTAAATAATACATATTTTCTCTCAACATGAATGTACTTCGCTTTGTAATGACAATTAAGAGTACAAATATATAATGAGGAACTGAGTAGAGTTTACCTATGCCGACTGGTTTTATTTCAGGATATAAATTATTTAATAATTTATTATTAAAACGTTCTATTTATAATTTTTTCATTTATTCGTGTCCTTTTTTTAACAATACTTTTTTTTTTTCTTTCAAGTAATTTCTATTTCACCTTTTAATTTATTTATCCTTTTTTTCAGTTTGTTTATCCGTTTCATATTATAAGATTTTTTTTTTTTTCTTAATACTTTTCCTTTTGAAGTTTTAAGATTGTTTTAACCCCTTAACGCGCGCTGTCCTCACTGTGAGGACGCAAAATTTAAGATCCAGTTGCAAAAATTCATCCCGGAAATTTTTTAGCAAAAATTTATGTTTATAACATAGCAGAAAAGGCCGGGTTTTTTAACCTAAAAATTTAAAATTTCTTTTAGTTTAATTTTGTTTATGAATTCCGGTGGCAGTATAATTTAAATGATCCAAATTGTCTTGCGCCGCAAAGGGTCAAGCTAAAAGAGATGATTGAATTTTACTAATAGCATTTTTTATTTCGAGTAATAAACAAAATAATTATAAATCTAATGTTTAAAGCAATGGGAATGAGTGGCAACAATCGTGTGTTTCCACGGCGAACAAACTGGCTGTAGAGGCCAACCATGGATGAAAAAACTGCACATACCCACAAGCGAGAGTTATCCGATTAAAGGAATTTCAAGAAATCCGAACAGATTCGTAGTGATTGCCAATTCAGAAATTTTTCAAGCAAAGCAGGCTGCTATTTTAAGTATACTACTTGAAATTTTACAATATATGCCTTTGAATTTCATAATGTAAATAGTTTAAAAAAAAAAAAAAGTAAAGTAGTGACTAATTCATTTTAGAAATTAATTTGTTATATATATATATATATATATATATATATATATATAAAACCTAACAGTCCTATAATTAAAAGATAATCTGAATAAAGAAATAATTATATTGTTTAAATATACAGAGCAGCCATAATTAAATTGGGAGTCTACAGCGCGATCTGATTGCAAGTATGACACCAAAGTTTGTAGCAAGATTAAATAAGATAGGAAACGAATGGTTATGCAAAACAACAACGTTAAAAAAAAAAAAAAAAAAAAAAAAAAAAAAAATGAAATTTTACCGTTATGGGAATGTGTGGCGCTGTTTTATTATTATTATTATTATTATTATTATTATTCAACGTTTTTTTCGCAATTATTGATGACTCCGCATTTTTTTAAGCAGTGCGTTTGTAATATTTGTTATTTTCAAATTAAAGACATTCTGCTAATTTGTCAGGCCGCGGTAGCCCAGTCGGTAGATCACCGAGCTCGTACAGTCGGTAACAAAATTCTCCGAACACTAGCAAAAATTCATGTGTAAAAGAAGTACAATACAGTTCTGTTAAATAAATCCTTGTCGAATCCTGATTTTAGACTGACTAAGAACAGGATTCGACAAGGATTTATTTAACAAAACTGTGTTAAGTGAACTTTTTATATGTAAGAATTTTTGCTAGTGTTCGGAGACTTTTATTACCGACTATAATTGGAAGAATACGGGTTCGATACTCGAGCCTACCAAAGATCGTCGTGTACACTAATTGTCACTGGTGTACGTAAAGTTCGTCATGGCCGGAATGTCCTTCATATTCCTATCCAAATTATACTTCTGGGGGTCACCGAAATCGCGGGAGCCATCCTCTCCGTGGAGGAACAGAATTGTTATGGCATGTCTTCGGACAATATATAAGGCTGTGTCCCAGACCGTCGCCAATTACTCATTGCACAGCACTAGTGCGAAGTTAAATCAAACCAACCAACCAACCAATTTGTCTGCCAGAAAAGTTTTTTTTTTTAAACACTGCCACAAATTCCCCTAGCGGAAATTTTTGGAAATTACTTTATTATTATTATTTATTTTTATTATTTATTTTTATTTTTATTTTTTCGCAATCCTTCGTCCCCCATCTTCTTTAATCTTCCTACATAGTTTAGGGTTATTCTTGCAATTAGGTAGAGCTACAGAACACTGTCAGTTTAATTATGGCCACCGTGTACTTTATAAAAGTAAAAGAAATTCTTTCAAAATTCATTCCGTTAATTCATTTTTAAAACATTTGATGCAAAAAAAAAAAACACTTAGATTTTTTTTTTTTTTTTTTTCACCTGGTTATTTTTATTTTAAAATTTTCGAAAACAAATACGCTTGAATAATAATAATAAATGCAAAATAGATGGAAATAATCTTTTCGTATTTGTAAAATTGTAAGTGTAGAAATTACTTAGCAAATATTTTTTTTTAATCCTGCTGAAGAAGATTCATGGAAATTTCTCATTAATTGAAAATTGTATGCTTATTCAATGCTAATTCTTTTTTTTTTCTGTGAATCAATACAAATTTAATTTTCAATTTCAAAAAAATGTTAAATTGTACTTAGCCATTCACGAAGAGTCTTTATTTTGCAGCTAACGGGTACATTCTATGGTGGAATTTTGCTTCTTTTAACCTTATATTTAAAATGTTATATGAAAATGTATACTTAAATTTGTGTTATTGCGTTAGTAGAAATAAATCTAAATATGCTCCATTAAATTTATTATGGGAAAAAACTTCGTATATGATCAAATCATCTGCCTTTAAAGGTAAGACACTTTTTTTAATTTAATTTTTATAAATTAGTTATTTTAGTAATATTTCTATTTATTTCATACTACACATTGTGATTGAGCGAAAACAAAAAGAAATAAAATTGAAAAGCTTCCGATTTTTTTTTCTTTTTTCTTCTCCCCCCCCCCCCCAAAAAAAAAGGGTGTGACTTACAAGAATTACTAATTTCTCTTTAAGTTCAAGGTCTCTACTGATGGCCTTACCACCACACTGTTGCTGATTGTTTTTCCCTATTATTTTCCCTACAATTATATCCATTTTCCTTATAATTTCATGCATGAAAAAAACAAATAAATATATTTCATACGGTGTGAAATGACTTTATATTTTGTAATTTTTTTGCAATTACTGACTAGCAACTGACACATATTCCACCATTTGCAATGTGACTGACATTTCTCATTGTTTATTATAAAACAATGAAATTGATAAGAACACCTCATACCAAGTTTGAAGTGGCATAGAATTATATTCAAATATAATATTTAATGAATTCAATACCCTGTTTGAAGGTGTAAAATTTGTACTATCATCGAATTACTCAACCACATCTCTTTCCCTCCCCCCTATATAAACCAAACTTCTGTAGGTGCTACTAAATTGGGCTATTATTGAATCCTATTCATTTAATAGAATGGGGAATTTCTCCGTAAAAAATTACTACTGAAAATAAAACGCTATATCCTGTATTTTATCAAACTTATTTGTAATATATTTTAAATTATTTCATACTATATTTAAATTTAAATCTGTACACATGACAGTGTTTCTGCTACGGTAGCATTTTTCGCGAAATGCTAAAAGACTTATCCAAAATGCGCAAATGAAGTAACATGTTTTCGCTATTTTGCTAAAGCATCTTACTAAACACAAAAAAAAAAAAAAAAAAAAAATCTTCAGCGAAAATATTATAACGAATCTATCATGGAAAAAAAATCGCAACATTGATCAAGAAAAATGCATTGGTTCATGCATATAAGGAAAATCAAACACTGAACTACACATAAGAATCGCATACAGGAAATCAACTTGTAAATAAACATGAGGCATTTGTAAAGTGGTCTAATATGAATTAAAGAAAAATTATAAATTGTAAACCAAAAAGCTTTGAATAGTAATAAACAAATTTCACTTATATTACTTACCTTATTTTTTATTTTGGTAAGTTATGTTTTTATTTTCAGATACAGTATAAGCTTAATGTAGTTTTACATGCTATAGTGATAATTATATCTCCAGAAAAAGAATATAAGTCGTATCTAAGACGTTCATATTGCTTAAAAAAAGTTTACAATATAAAGTAATAATCTAAAAAGTTTAATGTTTTTCATGTCTGCCAATAAATGAGTTAAAATATATGCTTGTACAATATTCAAATTGATCTGGTTACAGTCTTACTTTTTTGTTTTTCATTTCAAATTAAAAAAAAATTTACCTTCTGTGTATAACTCTTTAAAGACCTGATTAAAAACTTTTAAGTTTAAATGACAAATGGAAATCAAACATATCGAGGTGTTTAGAATAATGTGTAAACTGATATTCATCTTTTACTACTATTTCTGGCATTTTAGCATTTTGCTAAAGCTTTTCTTCTGATTTTAGCTATTTTGCTAAAGAAAATTTTTACTCAGCTTAAACCCTGACACATGAAACATATTTCAGAAAATTTAAATATATGTATATGCCATATTATATAGATTTCCTTATATATAAATTGAAAATATATATAATCAAACATTTTTCCTAATGATTGTAAATTAAACAAGCTTACAATGACTAGTGTTGACTAATGTTTACAATGTTTACAATGACTAGTGTTTTTTAATGACTTTTTTTTTTTTTTTTTTTTTTTTTTAAATGCAAAATATTGATATGCAAACAATACATTAGAACACAACTTGTTTTACGTAAGTTATAATAATTATGTATCCTCATTTTAAATGTCATTCGAATTAAATCACTTTTTTTTTAATACTAAAGTTTAAAAATATATATGTATAAATCAATTTATTTCTTTTACAGTTATTTAAAACGCTCTAGAGAAGCTTTCCGTGAAATAAAACTCTATTAGTTTTAATGTTTTTTACATTATCGACGAATGCTTGCTTCATTTTTTGTTTAGCCTTTGTGAAAAGTATTTTGTGAAATACAAGGGAAAATAAGTTAATTTTTACTTGCAGTATTTAGACATAGAAGTATCTTTTAAACGTAGCTTTAATATGAAATATTTCTAAAATTACTTTTCAAATATTTTATAAATTTATGCTACAAAAATATCTCGTTTTATTATTTTATGATTTCATGACACTTTCTGAAAGATCTTTTTAATATATATATATGTATAAACATAATTTATAAAAAATAGCATTTCAAACATTTGTACATATTCAAAAATAAAATATAGCTATTTAAACATTATATTTGATCTGAACTCACTTTCACAAACACTAATAAATATAAATCTTTATTTTATGTATCACAGACATTTAAAAGAATTTATTTTTAAATTGCAATGCTTTGAAATATTTTCAATGGATCCATATATTTTCCATTTTAAAACCCGATGCAATGAATTTTCAGAAGATAAAAACTCTATTAGTTTTAACCTTTTTGACAATGTCGACATATGTTTGCTTCACTTTTACATATATATCGTGAACAATGTGAAATGAGAGTAAAACTAAGTGAGGAATACTCAGAAGTATTTCGACATACAAATACCATTTAAAAATGGCTTTTATGTGAAATATTTTGAAATTATTTTTTAAATACCATAGTAATAGTAATATTATGTTACTTTTTTTTCCAGAATAATGCAAACTTTTGTTTTTAAACTGTGAATGAAAATTTACGTATATATATATATATATATATTCTTAAATGTTATGTTATTGACTTTATGAAAAATACAAAGTGATTTATTGAGTGACTTTTATTGTTAATTAACTAGCCTTTTTACCTGCAAGCAATTACTGATTAATTTAATTTTATAACTAATCCATTTATTGTAACCACTTTTTAAGCTTGCTCCAAATGCTTTTAATGTTTAATTTTCCACAAAATTTTCTAAATTACACCAGAATACGCATTATTATTCTAAAAATTTCATATAATCTATAATAATAAATGGAAAGGTTTGTCTGTCTGTCTGTCTGTCTGGCTGGCTGGCTGTCTGTTCTTTTATACGTTCAGCCCCTACTGAACGCAGAAACACAAGAATTGACTTACGGATGCTCTGGAGCCTTTCCGATGTTTTCCTCGAAACAGAATTTAAAAATCTTAATTAGTTTCGGAGATATTAATTAAAATGTTGACCCATGTCGATCGAACAATGACCAAAAATCCTTATTGCTTAAAAAGAGGCATTCTATCAGCATTCAGCAGACGATTTTAACGGCTGTCTCGAACGGAAACAAAACAGGTGCAAGTCATTAATGTCACATGATCTTTAACTGGGGTTAAAAATTGCAAATTTCAAAGTGCTTCAAATTTTCTTTTTCGTACACAACACTTAATATACAACCTTTTCAGCACAAAACCAACCTGCAGTTAAAATTTCATCAATTTTCATTAATAAACAAAGCAGTTACATTTTAATTGCAAAATAAATTTTATTCTAACACGTAATCCATCTTTCAATAGACGATAGAAGTTTCCATAGCAACAAAATACATTTGAAGGAACTAAAAAGTACTTTTTCTTTTTCTTTTTACTTCCGTTACCCGACTACCGTGGTATATATAGGTTTTGGGGAAATAAACAATATTTATTTTTCTTTTTACTTCCATTAATAAAACTATTGTAGATAATGGAATTAGAGATTTCACGAGATTTACATGTTTTAGAATGTCCTGAGTAGGTTTTCTTTTGTATCTCAGCTAAAATTTCGATATTTCAAATTCCAATTAAATTATTTTTAATACATCATTCGAAAGATATTTTAAAGTTGTTTTAAATTATCGAAAGTTTTCACCAGATTTACACGTTTTGAGGTCTCCTGAATTAGTTTTCTTTTGTATCTCAGCTACTAATTAAAATAATTTCATAAGTAATGCATCATTTTTACCCGATGATAAAAGGTTTTTTTTTAATTTTATTTTCTTAATAAAAGTTTGAGTTGAGAAGGAATATGCGTGTACAGCGCACGTATATCCTCAAACGTGCGTGCGCAGCGCGCATGGGTCTGCGCTGCCGAAGGCAGTGGCGTCCCGGTGTGAGTTTTTACCCGATGCTAAATGATATATTTTTTAATTCCTTTTCTTGAGAATGAAAGTTTATGAGTAATAACATGGAATTTTGAGAAGTCATAAGGATGGTGAAGGAATACGTGCGCGCAGTGCACGGGTCTACGCTGCCGAAGGCAGTGGGGACCCGGTGCGACATTTTTCCTGATCAGATTTTTTTTTCTTTTTTTATCACATGATAAAAATTAATGCAATTTTGAGAATTCATTAATTATTGTGATTCATTTAAAAATAGTGATCAGCGAAGCGGGCGTAGCCTGCTAGTATAAAATAACACAAATATTGAAAGATAATAGTTTTCCAACGCAACTTTAATGATTTAAACTACTTTATTTATTTAAAATAAAGTTTTTATAATTTATTTATTTTATTTATATTGTTTATTTATTTTTTAAAAAATGTCTTTTAAATTCTGTTTCATTATTATTATATAATTTTTCCATTGAAAATTTACTGTTTTATAACACCTTTAACAGAAATTACCATTTATTATTATTAATATTATTTTCATATATGTTACAAGACGTTTTTGTTTTCTCCTTTATTGCATCAAACTTTAAACAATTTCCTAAAAAAAAAAAAAAAAAAAAAAAAAAAAAATCGTAAAAATTTTGTTGATTTTATAAGATAGTTTTGTAAGTATTCGGATTAAATTTGCTTAATTTTATAAAAGTACTATTTTTTTATCATTATAATCTATCATAAAAGTAATTGCATTAGACATCTGGATAAGAGAACTTTTATAGACATAGTTCAGATATTCTTATTCGACGTCAGATAACTGATTGATTAGCTCTGGTTTTCAGTTAACACCCACTCTGGCTAATAAATTACAAGAATTGGATTAATAATTTATTGGATCTCTTTTTGCACATTGGTAGTCTCTTTGTGTTGATAAAAGACAATAATCGTAAAAACGTCAATTCTACTAGCTTCGGGAGTACATTCACATTTAGAGAATATTACGCATTGGCTGCACAGGCTTTAAGATTCTTTAACCCTTTGCGGCGCAGCATAAACGCTGCGAGGACGCAATTATTAAGTTCCAGCTACAAAAACACATACCGGAAATTTTTTACTTTTATAACATAGCAGAAATCGTCGTTTTTTCGTCGAAAATGTCATAAATTTCTTTTATTTTAATTTTGTTCGTGAATTCCTGTGGCAGTGATCCCAATCATCTTGCGCCGCAAAAGGTTAAATTGTATGAAATATGAATTGCTGTTAGTTGCGCCTTTACAACAGACCCAGACATCTACTATCTGAGATCAAAGTTTTTCAGCAAACAGGTTGGTTGGTTGGGTTTAACGTAGCACTAGTACTGCACTCTGGGTAAATGGTGACAGTCTGGGACGCACCCTTGAGGATGACCCGGAAGCATCCCATCACAACTTTGGTCCTCCATGGAGTAGATCACTCCCCCGCTTCGGTGATCCCCATAGATATGACTTGAATGGGGACGTGTAGAACGCTGCGGCCTCAACGGATTTTACGTGCACCAGCCACCATTAGTGTACACGACGTCTTTAGCCGGCTCGAGTATCGAACCCACAATTTTTCAATTACGAGTTCGGCGCTCTACCAACCGGGCTACCGTGGTCGCTTGCGGTAAGTAGGAGAGCTGTTAGAAATGAGATCGATGTTCATTGAACTGGCACTAGTGCATTATCGTTCACGAAACATCTGTCACTATCGGATTAAAAGAAATAACATTGCAGGATGCAATTAACCTTCCAGTATACCCAGTTGTTACATGGCATTTTGTTTACCCTCAAATAATACCAGGGGACCACTATCATAGCAATAGAAATACCTAACACCATGGTAATGGCCATATCACACGAGAGACTTTCGTTCAGCATTTTACTAAACATAGCATTATACCCAACATACTCAGCCTGATTTTGTTCAAGGACAGCAAGTTTTCGGATGATCAACTTTTACGAAACCGTTTAGAAAAAGCTGAGTATGTTGAGCGTGCTGATCAAAATTGACTAATAGGAGGAATAAACAGGATTTTTTCCTGGAATACCTTTAGGGAAGGGAATACATCACGCTATCAATTCGGGGGAACCCTACGGACAGCTGACCGGTTTCTCGTTCGGTCAGCATAGTCAACATGTTGCGTATAATGTTGTGTTGAGTATATATGCTCCAGTGTGATATGGCCATAATAGATATTCCGAGTATACACCGATAGACATTTGTAAAAACTCCCACAGATTTTTAATTCATTGAACAATGTGTGTAGGATTACAAAATTAAAGCAATATCGCATGAAGATTTAAAAATTAGTGGTTAATTATAATATGAAGCTATTTTACTAATGAATGTAGCATTTTATTTCAACAAACAGTATTAAAATTCTTTTCTGATTGAATACCAGCATTCATTTCTTCAAATATGTCTGTAATTTTTGTTCAAAAATGTTCCAAATTATTTACTCGTATATTTTATTTACCGTAGATAAATTTTAAATTATTATTTTTTTTAATTTATATGCATATATATATATATTAATTATAGGAAACTATTTCATTTTTTATATATTATATTATGATCTAAACAGACTTTGTTTAAAATCATATATATATATATATATGGTTTTATTCTACAATCGAAATTCGTAAAAATTTCATCAAGTTATTAGAAAATAAAAATATCATATTTTGTTACAAAAATTTTACGATTTTCATGTCATCATTGAATGTAATTCAATGATGAAAAAAATGAATTTTATCAATAATAAAATCATAGTTAAAGTTAAACTTTTGCTCAGATATCAACATTCTTTTAGCACAGACTCTAAATATTTAACTTTGATCTTATTTATAAGAGAATAGTTGTACAAATAAATGTTTGAATACATTCCTCTGTTAGCTTTGCTATCATTGTGTCGAGCGTTCGTAAGACGTAAAGAACGGTAGTAAATATTTACGTATAATTCTCAAAAAAACTGAAATATATGGAGTTTAGTTTCTAAAAAAAAAAGCTTTAATGCTTTTATTTAAATGTAATGCCACAGAAGCTAAAGAATGTGTTGCTGTTTTAAATTTCTTTAAAACTTTAAAACATTTTAAACGTGTAGAACTATTTTCGATATATATAGATACTGTGATAATGTGAATTAATTATATTTTATTAAAAATATCATATTAAAACAGATGTTTAGATAAATATCTTAGATTTTTTATTATTATATATTACTTTGATAATCTTTTTTTTTTTTTTTTTTTTAATGTTAAAAAATAAACATAATTAATCGTGTTAATAAATAAGAATTTTATATGTTATTGTCCTTTTAGATTTGGCTTTTCACGAATCAGTAAATTCTATACCATAGTATGAATCAAAATCAATTCGACCTTAAATGAATATTTTCTCTTAAATGTTTTATCACTGATAAATGACAATACGTAAACAATCATGTGTGTGTCTATAAAGAATATTAGTGTTGTTCATAACAACAACGCTATTAAAAAAAGTAATAAATAACCCGGCATCATTAAAACTCAGTAAAGCGCAGTATTCTCATTTGAGGACGAAGAACTATATACTGGGTGCCCCATAAATCTGTAGATATTTTATTTTTTTATTTTTTAATTGAAGGAACTGATAGAACTGAATGCAGTTTGAGGAAAAGTTGTTTTCGTTAAGGGGACTTTTTTTTTTTTTTTTTTTTTGTCAAATAAAAGGAAAAAAAAATAGAAATTAAAGTTTTACTATATATTGCAAGGTTTTACGATCAATGCAGCTTACATTTCTTACTATACCTCCTACTTGTGCATACATGGAATTTTATTTTTGATTCTGATTTGGTGGATAAGCAGTTATCGGTTAAGATGTTTCCCTGCAGCTAAGAACCACCGACTGAAGCTACAGTTAGCGCTGTTGTAAATCGTTTGCATACTGTAATTTATGTTAATGGTGGATACATAACATAGGATTTATATGATTGTAAAAATTTGCATGCAAAAACATTTATGTTTTCATTAGAATGTGTGATTTATACACGTTCAGCGCTCTCTACCGATGACGATTTTAACTATCTTTTTTTTTTTTTTTTTTTTTTTTTTTTCGTTAACGAAAGAAATCTCACTTCTCGAAAGTAACTTTTTCGGAAGCCTTGTTCTATTCTAGCAATTTCTTCAATTTCTATGAATTTTTAAAATGCCTATGGACTTATAAGACACTCGGTATAACAATGTACTCGGTACTACACTGAGAAAAAAATCTGTAACTGACATCTAGAATCTAAATTGTGGCTCTAGAAAAATAGTTCCATGTCATCCTTATAAATTCTAGTCGCCTTCGAAAGCGAGTTCTAGAAGCCCCTATTAGAATTCTAGAGAGTTTGCCTATATTCTAAAGGGCAAAGTTATTTAAAAATATCTGCAAATAATTGAGACTACAAGAGGCGGGTTTCTGCAATTATAATCTTGGTTTATTGCCAAATGCTAGAAAATCAAGCGAGAATTTCCCGCAATATAAATGATTCAGAATATTTAGAGTATTCAGAATATTGTTTCACCATCTAGAAATGTGTACACTAGAAATTGTCGATAATTCCGTCTATTTAGTTTATTGGCGTGCCTTATGCGAATAGCTCGAAAATCTATATTTCTAGTTAAGGGATTTAGAAAATGGCCACTTATTCATTCTAGAGAAAGGCGGTATATATATATATATATATATATATATATTTTTTTTTTTTTTTTTTTTTCCTCAGTGTAAAACTTAGAATAAATAATAGGGTTTTTTTTTTCCCTTCATTCTTTTCTAATTATTTCACGGAATAGTGAATAATTTTAAAATATAAACAAAAAGTGAACATGCATCTTGTTTCGAAAAAAAAATAATATATACAGTAAGACCCCGCTTAACGCTGTTTCATTTAGCGCTGTTTCGGTTAAGCACTCTTTTATTTCCCCTGTGGCTTGCCCGAAATTGCTCGCAGCAGTACGAGGATTCCCTGAAATTGTGCACCCGCTGTTTCGCATTACGCTGTACTTTGATGGAACGTATCCCCCGCGTCAAGCGGGGTCTTACTGTATATATATATATATATATATATATATATATATATATATATATATATATATATATATATATATATATATTACTATTTAATTTATCTTTTGTCTCAGAAAAATGCTCTGCATAAACTTCTTATACAAAGAATGGCATTTATAGCTGGCATATATGTTTGAATTAATGTATTTCAGTCTCAGTAGTCTATATTAATTTAGTTTTGTGATATTCACTTAAATATATTTATTCGGAAAGTGTCGGGCGCTAAATAGTTAAAATAATGCATTAAAAAAAAGCATAAATCATAGATTTATTTCCTTACTCTTCACAAAATATGTTTGTTTGTTTATTGATAACATATACATCAGATTTGTATGCTTGACTCCTAGTCCGCTTCTAAATCTTCATCAGATAATTATAGATAGCATACGACAGAATTACAATACGAAGAAATGGAAAAACAGCCATGGCCAGTGCGGTAATGGAACCCGCTCTCCTACGCTCGAAGGCGATTAGCAGTGTGGTGACATAACCACTCGGCCACGGAGGGCCTTCACAAAACATTGCGTGGAATCATTTTAAAATATAAAAAAAAAGGAAACATTAATTTTCTTTCGGAAACAAACATATAATTCTCCTATTTAGCTTAGAATTGGTCTCGTAAACCTAATTTACATAAACTTATTATGTAAAGAGTGTCTTTTGTGTGGATACAAAGTCCGAATCATTAGCCTCTGTATCATTATCCTCATTAAATTTAAGATTCAAAGAGAAAATAGATACGTCTAACAAGTTAAATATGAAATATATATATATATATATATATATATATATATATATTATTTGGTACTTGATACTAGGAACAAAGTTGTGTTTTTCAGCTCCATTTCACAAATCTGCTTGTTTTTTCTTCTTTTAACTGTCACTTATAAAAGCAAGAAAGCGGAACATTATGATATTTTCAAATCCGTAGTAAATATTTTCGTATTCGGCTGCGTTGTTCAAATGCTTTTGTATTACATGATTTATCTTCTAGTGCAGCAATTTGAAAGAGTTTTATATTTCTTCGAGGAAATATTGTTTATAAGAATGCGCTTATCTTACAAAGAGGATTTCCTTGAGACATATTTGTTAAAAATAATGTCTCCCTGCGTTGTAATATGAGGAGCAAATATGTGAAAGCTCAAGAAAATTTGAACATTTAAAGAAGCTTGAATAGGAAAAATATTCTCTAAGCATTAAAACGGACGATGTTTTAAACTTATTTGTTGAATACGGGTATTTCTTAAAATAAACTATAATATATAATTAATGAATTTAATAATATATAATTTTTTAATTTTTCTATGTAATTTCTTTATTAAACTGTTAACCTTCAGCGCATTGTTAATCAGCGAAAATATATTGGAGGTTTTTTTTTTTTTTTTCCTATTATTCATTTAATTTTAAATAAATATTTACAAACTTTTAATTAAGAAGTACTCTATAAATTTGTAAATTAATGATTAAACTAATCCTTCAGCCCGTTAGGTGTTCAAAGATTTCGCACTCTTGCTTTCATTTGATAGGTGCCTGGTTTAACTCTTGTCTCAGACAAGAACGTTCGTAGCGTTTCGGAATCACATGTAAGATGTAGGGTTCTTGGCAAATTAAACTTAGTGAAAAAAAAAAAAAGAAAAAAACTAAATATTCAATAAATTATTATGAATTAATTAAAAAGAAAATAAAAAAATATTTATAGAGTATTTTAGAAAACGTCATTTTTTTTTTTTTTTTTTTTTTTTTTTCTACTACCAATACCTTAATTTCTCTAATGAATAATGAAGTTAAAACAAAATTCTGGGTATTAAAAATAAATCGCTAGGTAATAAACAACATTTGCAAAAGATAAAATAATCAACCTATTTCATTTTAATTAATTGGAATGTATATGAAAAATATATAATACACTGCACTTTATTCTCCTATTATTAAAATAAATAAATAAATAAAATTACTGGGGGAAAAACTAATAATCTGTAATGCTGCGGTGAGTAACTCGATGTATGCTCGCTTCGCGAGCATTAAAACTATGGATGAAATTCTGTCAATGACAGAATTTAATTTAGTATAACAGGACTACTTATATTTGTATTTTAACACCCTTTCAATATATATATCTGAAAACACTAGTCTAAATAATAAGAAAATATTCAGCCGACACCCGTTGGCTCTGTTGTCAGAGTACACAACTACGAACACGAAGGTTGTGAGTTCGATCCTCACCAATAGAAAGTGAAAATAAAAAAATAAAATATCTTAACCCTTTCCGGCGCAAGACAATTCGGATCCTTTAAATTACACTGCCACCGGAATTCGTGAATTAAATTAAAGTAAAAGAAATTTTGAATTTTAAGGTTAAAAAAACCGGTCTTTTCTGATATATTAAAAACGTAAGTTTTTTCTAAATAATTTCTGGGATGAATTCTTGCAGTTGGGAAGTGAAATTAGGTGGTATAAAATATATCCCACCGCGCATGAAAGGGTGAAAACACTGGTCTAAATAAGCAGGAAATATTCGCAATCGTCAAATGTAATCGCAATCGCAATTGTAAATCGTCGCAAATATAAACAAATATTTTGTCATTTTAAATTTTAACTACATAAAAATAAATACACAATTTTTCAGGTTAAAATAATATAGAATAACTATACACACGCACACACATGCACGGTAGTGCTATATATACATATATATATGGGGGGGGGGTACATATATATTCTTTCGTGTGCTGATACAATAATAAAATGATGTATAAAGGTTTCTTTTTTTCTAATTTCGGAAATAACTTCCATCATAAAATAATAAGGGTGTATAAAACCCATTATATTTCCGGGGTTTATATTCTCGCCTAAATTGTCTCTTATTTTAGTTTTTTTTTTATTTGTATCAGGTAGCTATCCATTTCAGCATAGAGCTCCGCCCTTTATTAATTCCCAGTAGGGTCACTGACGCACCGGCTCCTCTTTCATTTATATCATCACATGTGTGAATGAAAGCTGAATTGTCCCATTGCGGTTATTCGCCTCAACGAGGCAATTCCCTCCATTAAGATGGCTGTATATCTTTCTACGCTATAAGATCAACTCAGGGTTATTAAATTTCGAGGCTTATGTTTTATTTCCTTTTATTTTTATTCATGTACTTTGACATACATATTGAACGTCATTTATTACGTCATTGCACCATTTTTTTCTTTCTTTGTTTCTTTGTTTCTTTTTTCTTTTTAATCTTATAATGAATGTGTGCTACTTGCATATTTTTGTTTTCTTGGTAATATTGTTCCCTGTGTATTCTATTTTTCAAGTTTTCAAATATCAAACTGATTGTTTAATGTTACAATAAATATTTCTGTTTATTCAAATTAAAAAGTCGATGTTCCTACTCAAGTTTATTTTCCATTTTATTATTATTATTATTAGTTTGTTTTGTATGACGTATTTTCAATCATTATTAATGATTCATTTTATTTTTTATAGTACTTCATTTTAGTCTTTGAACACCGTGTAATTAGTGCATAACAAAATGATTTATTAAATCTTTCCAACAGTAATTATATATATGTGTGTATATATATTGTTAAATCAGTGTCATATCTCTTTAAAAATAAGTATAATATGCATATTCAAAAAAATTTTTCCTACACACACATATGTATATACATACATTATTCTGAAATTGACATTATTATTACTTTTTTTTTCTCCAATTTCAGTCTTTTTAATTAGCAGGTTATTATTATTTTTTTTTTTTAATCTTTTTGCCCATTCCCATATTTTAGTAATTTTTTAAAAGTTATATATATATATATATATATATATATATATATATATATATATAAATTCAAGTAAAATAAAAACTATTAAAATAAATTAATACGAAAATTGTTAAACTATTTAAAATAAGCAAAAAAATATTTTAAAATGTATGATATGAATTTACTTTTAAAATCTTAGTATTAAAATTTTTTAACTGTGATTTTTTAAGAAAATAATAAAAACGAGTTTACAAATAATAAATATAACATAATTAAAACTTTCAATTTGAAGCAGGAAACCACGCTCATCAACCGAGTAAATACTTAATATAATGTCTTAAATAAATAAATATATATATATATATGTATAAGTCAAATGTTTTGAAAAGAAAACTGACAATTTCATGCTTAAAATCAACATTTAAAAATAATGTGGAAAATAAATAATTTTTAAATTGTTTATTAGAAAACTTTTTTTTTTTTTTTTTTTTTTTTTTATGGGAACATTTTAACAATGTTTAAAAAGAAGTGTTATTTTACACAGTAGGCAATTAAAATATGAATACAGATTTCTGAGTTTTCGAATGGCTTAAAAATTTAAATACTTTGTAAAAAAAAAAAAAAAAAAGGGGGGCTAAACATCTCTTATGCAATATCTTAATGTTTATTTATATATTTGATTTGAGACTTGTTTGATCACATGACATTAAATTATATGTTTCTATAATATTATATAAGAAATAATAAAATAATAAAATAATAATAACTGTTTTTTTATTAAAAAAAAAATCTATATATATTATTCTTTGTATAAATTTATAAGGTATATTACTAAAATAAAGTTTCTTAAATGTATGCTTTTTTTGTAAGTTACAGTACAAATGTTTAAAATAGGGGTATCGTTTTCTGTAGTGGAATATTTATTTAGTTCTATGTGCCCCATTAAGAAAAAAAAAGAAAAGAAAAGAAAAGAAAGAAAATACAAAACAACAATATTTCAGTAATTCCTAATACTGCACTTAATTGGAAAATAACTATAAGATAAATAAATAAATATATATATACATATAGCATGTTCTAAATTTTCTGATGAATCATAGAGCTCACATCAATGTGCATAAAATTTTTAAAATTATAATGACGTCAGTTTTTGTGAGATGCATCATTTAACTTTTTATATTTTCTTAACGTTCACGTTTAATTAAATGTATTTATTTTTATGTCAAAAGAAAATGAACTCGTATATCTATATATTTTTTTTTCTTGGCAACAAATAATTATAGCTACTATTTTAATTCCTATTTTAACGCTATTAGGATGTTATTATTTTCAGATTTTAATTAATTATAAGAAACTAATCGAAAATTCGAAAATCGGACTTCGAAGTATTGCGTTGTCACCGGGTTCTGAGCTACTGTGAAAGTTTCAAATGTCTAGCTAGTAGGGAAGTCATTTGCAAGATTTGTACCGAACAAACAAACAAACAAGAATAGAAGTCAATAAAAACATGGTAAAATAATCAATATTGCCACAAACATAACCCATAAAAACAATGCACTTATTAATATTTTTATTTGCGGTATAATATACCAAATTAAGAAAGAAGATATACAAAAAATAACACCTAGTACACTGAATTATATAGTTTTAGTAATTAGTTTAAATTAAATAGTCTATTTAATTAGGTTTACATTTGTCATCTCGTTTTAGGTAAAGAATGTCTTGGATTACATTGTAAAACTTAACACATTATGTTAAAAATATCACATTGTTTTAAAATAAATATATAATGCTATACTTTTAGGTATCATACTTTATTATAAATTCCATTTGTGATGGCATAACATTTAGCCCTAATCAAAAGATAGGCTTATTAAAGAAATGATTATTCATGTTAGAAATAAACACAGTGAACTTACTTATTAATATATCAAAATAAGAATGTCGTATTATTATGTATACTTAGTCTTTAATTTTTATGAATTTATTGGCAACAAGTTTTGTGGCCATCAATTTAAGAACTAAATAAATTTTACAGCTATGGATTCAGTAGTACATTAAATACATTTATGCTTACAATAGGTCGTATATCAATTCTTCTACTTTTTAAAAGTAAAAAAAAAAGCAAAAGCAAAAGCAGGCCCATACATTATGGGATAGCATTTCGAGCAATATTTATCTCATTGATAATCATATTTTATTCAAACTCTTTTTTGCACGCAATTTTACATTCATCCAATGGGATACTGAAATATTTTTAACTCTTAAAAAGCATTTCCATTATTTAAATATGATACATTGCCCTTAATTTGTTTTAGCAACCATATGTATGCTCTCTACATTTTATATGAACTATAGTATATAGTACATAAATACTTAACTTCTTTAGAAATGAACAAAACGATTGTAAATACTAAATCAATACTGATGTATCGTATTATATACATTTTATTGCTTGGTAAATTAAAGATCCATTCTCTAGTTTTATTCATTTTTTAAAGAAAGATGTTTAAATGATTTATCTGCTAGAATCATCAGTAGGCCTCACAGTGTTCGTAAAATTTTAATAAAATTATGGTATTTTAAATAATATTATGGTAAAAAGTATTGTGGTAAAATTGTGGTTACAACATAACAAAGTAAACTTAAACATTTAGGAACGTAACAAGACCGGCATCCATAGACTAAAATAAATTCGATTTATATGTACATCTCTTTAAATCTAAGAATACTGCTATGCACAATTTTCTGACCGTAACATGTTGTGAGACTCCTTAATTATAATTCTTGATATTGTTACACTTTATTTAATACTATGAAATCTAAATAAGATTAAAAATAATATCAATTACTGTTCACAACGCATACGATTTTAAATAGATAGCATGATATAATATACATACAAAAATATACTCAATTCTCTAACGGAAACATGTTGTGAAGCATCTCAGTTATGATTCTTAATATTGTTATTTAATTATAATAATGCTATTTAATACTACAAAATTTAAATATAATTGAAAATAATATCTATTACTGCTCATAGATTGCAACGCATATCATTTTAAATAGACAGCATGTTATATTATGCAGTAACCGCCGTTTAATAAATTCACTGGTTAATAAAATCAGCAGCTTAATCTGATCAGATTGCAGGACCGGAAACAAATGACTGCAAACTAGATTTAAAAATACCGTTTATTAAAATCAGCATCACCAGATAATAAATTAAAAATAAATTTCTTCAGCAACAAAATATCATTTATGCGCGTTAAACGAATTTTTATTTACACTGTATTATTTTTATTTTTGAAATGAAATAGTAATTAAAATACAACAATGCTCCGCTATCTCCCTTTGTCGAAAATTTTACATTTACAGCAATTAAACATGCCCCATGACATTAGTAATAATTTCAAGGAATATATTCTTCAAAGCGCGGTAATAAGTTAAAAGTTTGATTTGGTATGCAAGTGATTTTTATATTATTATTATTATTACGTTTAATTCAATGATAATTTTTAGTTCTTATTCTAAAATAACTAAGAAGAAAAAAACTTAAATGTAAAGATATTAAATTTAAAAGAAAAGCGTGAACTTTTAGCAGAGTATTGATGATTTTCCTCAAAATGAGCGCATCGGAACCTGGGATGCATTTAATTTACTTATTTTTAAGGAACAATCAAATAATTATCTGTTAAAAACTAATTAATATTGTTCATTAGTTTCATTATTTGGTAAATTTTGAAATTTTTTTCCAAATTCAGGTAAGTAATACCTTTTCCTTGAGTGCAGGAACGTTCGCTGGATATAAAAATCAGCCGCTTAATAAAATCACTTTTGTGTAGAACGAATGTGATTTTAATAAGCTGAAGGTACTTTAGATGCAAAAGTATACCCAATTTTCGTATGGAAACATGTTGTGAAGTTTCTCAATTATAAGTTTTAATTTTGTTATATTCAAATTTAATACTTTAAAATTTAAATTTAATTAAAAATAATACTAATTATTGTTCAGAGACTGCGACGCATATCATTTTTTTTTTTTTTTTTTTTTTTTAATAGTAAGTATTATATAATACAGTTACGAAAGTATACGTTTAGACAATCAAATAGATTAACCACTATCCTGAATATTTTAGAACTTGATTGAAAGGCAATAAAAGTCATATGTTATCTTATTTCATTTAAATCAATACTTAAAATTAAATAGTATTTAGTTTTTACAAAGATTTAATAAAATTGAAGTAGATCATTCTTGTCATATAATTCCTTTCTGGTTGCTTTTTAAAGATATTTTTCAATAAACTAGTTAATAACTTTACTGCAAATATGAATATTAATACATAAAGAAATAACTAAAAAGTCACTGTAACTTATATTTTACATAATGTAGAAGACAATATTAAATCATAAATAAATAATAATAATAATAAATCATAATCGTTTTCCGCAATTACTTGAACAAACAATTTCCATTTTTAATAAAAAATAATTTAACAAACTGTTTAAATAAAATTATAAGGGAAAATATACAAAGTTTTTAATTATAAAATAAAAGAAAATATAAGGCATCTCAAAACTGAGATTTTTATAGCCATTACAAGAATTATTTGAACGGTGAAATTTTAGTTATGAAAAATTATATACCAGTAATACATACCTCAGGTGAAAATCTCTTTTCAAACAGAAAATATCTAAAAATGCTCTATGACCAAAGAATTTTTCTCGGGTAACATTGTAATTCATTCACATATGCAGCTTTTGTCTATGCGAGATAACATTTTCGCTTGTCAAACTTTTTAAATTCTTTGCATAACTTCGCGTGATTTTATTCGGAGAATCTTGTAAACATAATTCAAAAATCATATGTACTCTAAAAATGTTTCTTTCGACTTTGCACATATAAGACAAAAGATAGTATAGATCAAAGACTTAGAAATGTCTTTAACTTTCACTGTTTGTTGTACGAAATATAAGGGCAATTAAATTTAAAGAAACATAAATATGTAAGTTTGATTTTCCTGTTTAATTCATAGAGAAATAAAATTCATGCCGTTATTTTATTACTGTAATAAAATTATTATTATTATATTTCTAAATACTATATTTATATAGAGTTTAAAGAAATGGAAAACTAAAGTTTTAGTTCTTATTAAAAGATATAACCAATCGTTTGAATGTATAATTCAGTTGATATTAGGTTTCTTAATATAGTTTTAAAAAATATTTATCACTTTAATAATAATAAAAAAAAAAAAAAAAAAAAAACTAATTAAGAATATATATATGTATACACGATGTTTTTCTCTTATATTGACGAAACATACATATTCTAAATATCAGAAAGGGGTAAATTTAAAAAATATGTGTATATCACTTAAAATTTAAAGTTAATCTAAATAAGAAATCTCCAAAATTTACTAAATATTATTACATAATTTAGCGTTACGACTTCACGTAAAGTCATCATTATCTGTAGAAAGTCTATAAAAATAATGTAAATAATAAAAGTATTTATTTAATGTATACATATAATTATAATTGCAATTACATAAAATGCATTAAAAAAAATGTGTAAAAAGAATATACATATATATATATATACATATATTTAAATAATAAGATGTTTAAATATAAAAAAGAAATATAATCTATCAGATATTATATCAGTATATGTACGATATTATATCTGTATTCAAAAAGTTTAATTAATTTCTAAATCGAAATGCATTGTCATAAGTATAAGTAATATATATATATATATATATGAGGAGCAAACATTCAAACCGTGTTTTCTCCTTCGAATGCAATTTTTCAGAAAACACAAAAAACTGATAAATTAAAAAATAACCCTTCTTAGACCCTAATTATCATTTCTTTAGTTGTATTATTGGTTACTAGGAAGATCTGTAGGCCTACTTTACCTAATAAACTTAGAGTTAATTAGAAAAATGTATTTGAAATTTGGAGAAAGCATGTTTTGACCGAAACACAGAGGAGAAAACATGTTTTGAATGTTTCCAATGTGGAGAAAGCATGTTTTGACCGAAACACAGAGGAGAAAACGTGTTTTGAATGTTTCCAATGTGGACAAAACATTTTTTGAATGAAAAAGTATGTAGCTCGAATATTGATGAAATAACATTCTTAATGTAATTAACAGAACAGATTTTGTTAAGTAATTATAAAGTTAAATTAAATATTTACGCGTGAAAAATCATCATGCAAATTGTAAGGAAGAACTAAAATTTTTAAGCCAATATGAAATTTAAATTTTTAAACCGATATCTTCACTTAAGCAATTTCATGCTTCCTCTGTTTCTTCATATTCTACATGAAAGTTATTAGTAATGATATCTTTATACCATTTAAAAACAGGCTGATTTTTTCACTCTTCACCATACATTAATTGTAAAAGTTTGTCTATGTCATTCTGATGCCTTTAAGTTTGAGATGAATTCTCTTACCTTGTTTTTTTTTAATTAATGCTTAAGTGGCTTTTTCTATTCCCTGCTCTCTTTTCCTCAATAGGTTCACCAGCATGTACCTTAGTAACAATATTGGCTAGCATTGTACGACCTATTTTAGTTATAGCCATGAAATTGTTTTTACACACAGGAATTCTCCTACCACAGCTACTAGTAATAAAATAAGAAGCAGAAAATGCATGCTGTAAGCCAGGTGATTGCGATTTTTTTTTTTTTTTTTTTTTTTTTTTGGGGGGGGGGGGGCTGGGTTATTAGGTCTACGTCTACGTCGAGTTACATTTTTTGTAACAACCAATGAGGCTATAATAGAATCTTGTCGCTGTTTGTCCGGAATTTCGTAAAGTCTATCCCGAAACTTCTTAACGTTATTAGGTCTAACATCAGTGTATGAAAACGTATATTAATAGAATGTTTGCATGGAGCATAAATGTTGTTATTCAAAGGTGCTGAATATCGTTTCTCTTTCGCTTCCTTTCTTTTTCTACCAATTCTCTGTATTTTTCTAGTTCCATAATTAGAAGTACTCACTAATACACCACCTATTAATTCTTCCATTTGAAAAAAAAAAAATAATAATAATAATAAAGTACACTCCTCTAAAATGAAAAAAACAAGATAGAACTAACGAAAAAACAAACATAAAAAGCTGGTACATGTACGAATCACGCGACCAGAAAGAGCAGTACTGACTTAGTTGGCTGGAGAAATCACAGTTTGACTGAAAACAGGCTCTGGAGGAAACACTGTTTGATTGAAACCCTAATTTTCTAAGAGCATTTATAATGTGATAAAAATTATTTTGGTTTAAAATAATAGTATAATTTTGTGCTATTTAATGTTGAGTTCACAGAAAAATCACTAACTCATTTTTTTTTATTTTTGGAGAAAACACGGTTTGAATGTTTGCTCCTCATATATATATATATGTATGTATGGGTAAGGTATGAGGATTTCTAGTAATGAAATTAAAATATTAATTTGAAAATATTTGAAATGAAATACATTTAGACAGAATTTTAAAACATTGTTTAGCAAAGGTTTAATATTTAGTCTTTCAAAAACCTGATTATTCTTTTTTTTCTGTTTATGTTCTATTATTTTTAATGTAACTTTATGTTTTTTTTTTTTTTTTTTTTTCTTAATTTCATGTAAAAAATTACTTTTAAAATCATATAGATATCATTGCAATTAAATAGCTGAGAAACCATTGAGGTACTTTTATATATATAAACTGCGATATCTATGCTTACTTTAATACTGAGAACAAACTTAATTTTTAGCCCATTAGTCACTAATTTTAATAATATAGTCATCTTATCATTAATATTTTAGTCTAAGAATTAAAAAAAAAATAAATAAATAAATAAATAAATAAATAAAAACTTACCTGCTTACGTATAGTGTTATAATTTCTTCATAAAAATTAAATTTTATCAATTTCTCATATACGTATTTGTCCAAATAAATATAAAGTTTCTAAATTTTATATGCATGTACAATCATGCATTTTATAGGACATATTATGTTACTGAATGATGTCATAAAAAATTCTGAAGTGACTCCAACCGACTTTTTAAACATACAGTTATTCACGGTTGTTCAGATAATTTTTAATAAATGATGCCATTAGAATAGCAAAAGGTTGATTTTTTGAGCGAGCTTTACGTCGAACTAGGGCTAAGTTATGAGCAATTGGCAACGTTTGGGACTCCTAGATACCAACCTAATTTGGATCCTAATTTTGATATTTCCCCTCTTTCGTGACTCTCAGATATATTATTTGAGATGACAACATTGAGGAAACTGTGACCACAGCAGATTTTAAGTGCCCCAGGCACCATTAATGCACACGGAGGTCTTCCGGTGGCATAAACAACGGGATGTATCATAATAGGTAATTTTTTCCTAGTTGTATATCGTATTAGGTTATCTAAATAGATATATTTATGGATAAAAGGGTAACTTTAATGTAAAAATTATAACAATATATATAAGTATGAGGGGATTTTATTAAAATATTCTTCGACTAATATATTAATGACTAAAATGACTGTATCTTTTTTCAGTTTTAAAAAAAAAAAGATGCATGCACTAAATATTACGCTGGCTATCAGTATTTACTTAATGAACATCATAGGTTTGTCTCTCATTATATCTTATTCGTAATGTATCCAGATCCTTTGTGCGTCACTGTAATAGAACTATAAATGGTAAGCTCGCAATATTAAATATTTATCAGTTTTTCTGTGTCTGTGTGCTTGTGTGTAAATAATTTTACATTACTAAAGCGAATTTTATATAAATTGGACCTATATACAAAAGCGTATAAAAAAATTATATCGGTAAAAAAAAAAAAAAAAAATCTTTATATCGATAAAAAAAAAAAAAAAAAAAAAAAAAATCTCCTACATAATTAAATCGGTACGATTTGTCAGATACTAACTTTTAACATGCCTACCAATTTATATCTTAATCGAATATAGAGAGTTTAGATGCTAACGCACTTAAAATAAAATTTCGTAACGATAAATAATTTATTTTTCTACACTTGTAAAAGTACTGTATTCATCGAACTCTATGCGAATTTGACTTGTACCCTACCTACAAATTGTTCATTCAATCGGATAAAGTGTTAGACAGTATCGTACTTAAAATGATAAAAGTCTATTTCTACAGCAATTAAGAATATTTCTTTGTGTCCCTGTAGAGAGTTATAAGGTTGACTCTCATTAAAATCGAAAATGTTCCTGCAAGGTGCCTTATAACATACCTCTTAAATTTCAGCTCAGTATATTAATGCGTTTTGACGCTATCGCACTTTGAATAATTTTAGTCCCTAGGCCACAATGGCAAAGAATTTCTCTTTGTATCCTTGTAAAAGAAATTATAAGTCCCACATTCATTAATTTCTATACATTTCGTGCGATGGTAACCTATTACATTCCTACCAATTCTCAGTTCTTTCAGACAAAGAATTTATACATTATCGTGTTCACTTACACATACACATATACATATATCACCACAAATACAGCAAAAATAAACTCAGGAAACTTCAAAACGTATAGATACACCAAAATATCATAATTGAATTTTTCGAAATGATTGCAATAATTTTCTTACCTAATTTATATTTGAAAAGTAAATATCTATTCATTAAATACATAATTTTAAAATCTTAATAATTTTAATTGATAAATAAAACATTAACTCTCGTTTATTTAACTAGATATATGATGCTTTATTTGATAGATTGCGTGAGTTGCGTGCTGAAAATATACTCAATAAGATGAAAATTATGTTGAAAGCGACATTTTTTTTTAACCTTTTGTTATTTAAAAATAAACGTACATACATCGATCAAAGCTAAAAGTTTAAATATCTAATTGATTTATTAATCTATTTTAAAAAAGGCATGTTGAAGCTGTTAAATTATTTTAATTTATTGATATTTGCAATATTAATTAATAATTATTAATATTAATTAATATTTCTTTGCAATGAAATTCACCGGTAGTTCCTTGATTATACATCACGAAACAAGAAGGATGTAAATTATAGCTTTGAAAAATGGTATTTAGTCACGTACACGCCTAACGTGATATATATTCTTTTTTTCCTTCAAAAGGATTTGATTTTGTTATTCTTATAATTCAAACACAGTACCCTAATCAAAAAACAATATTTTGGAAATTTGTATTTCTTGATGAATGTGAATGAATTGCAATAATTATTACTCATAACAATCTTTCATTTTTTTCATAACATATTCTTTTTTCTGAAACTCTCAGAATATATATATAATATTGTCTTTTTTTTTTAAAAAAAAAAGTATTATTATTGATTTTTCTTTATTCGCGTCAACCTTTTTTTTTTTTTTTTTTTTTTTTTCAAATTTAAATATTTTTAATATTTACATGTAAAAAATGTGTTTCAAATTAATCGCACCTTTAAAACACGTATTAAATAAGCTTCTGATATATTTTCCTTTTAACATTTCCTGTAATTTACAATGTATCCTGTTTTTCATTAAAATTTGAAAATATGTTTTGATAATCCAAATTCTGTTTCGATACAGAAAAGTAATTTATTTATACACACACACACACATATATATAGGGAGAGAGAGATAAATAGATAGATATATTAAAATATTTATGATCATATCGCAGGAATTATTAAGATATAATCAACCTGTTAAAAAGTTGCCTGCACCAAACATAACCTAACTAAAATATTCTTACAAGTTTTTATTAAATTATTAAACAAAGATTGTTAAAAAAAAAATAAAAAGTAAATAAAGGGCAATAGGTTTTTGCCAGAGCAGTATGCCGAGTTCCGTAGTTTGTTTACTTGTATTTAAAAATATATAAGTGCATTTCGAAGTATCCAATCTGATTTTATTTATAACACAACCGATTTAATAATTCCTGTCATTTCGATAAATAAAATAAATTTTATTTCATGTAAATTTTACATTTATATGAGTTTTTATATAAAATATTATTAACCTTTTATAAATATTTCTGAAATTAAAACAATTTAAAAAATGTATATAAATTAAAACAATATTTATTTAACAGATGTTAGCCTAAAAAAAAAAAAAAAAAAAAAAAAAAGTTAGAATAGCAAAACTAATGCATATAGGATAAATACCTTATCGCTGATAATTTTTATAGGCATGCCATGCTATTAAGAAATTAAGGAGTTTAACAATAAAAATAAACAATTTGTGACTAATAATAAACTAAAATGTAGTTTGTGTATGTGTGTTAGCTGATATCCCTGCCGATATTTTTATTATCTAGTGTAAATATTTTGTATTCATATTACAGAATAATCACCAATTATAGAAATGTAAAATACAGTCGAACCTCGTTAACGTGAATCTCAAGGGGGATTGAAAAAAAATTGTTCATGTTATTAGTAGTTTATGCTATCAGTAACTAATCTTCATATAACTAAACTAATCTTCAATTTGACGGGGATTGTGTAAACAATTCATGTTAAAAGTAATTTTCGTTAACGAGGTTCCACAGTATCTTACAATCAGGCCCGTGCTGGCCAGGGGGGACAGGGGGACTTGTCCCCCTGCGCCCTCTGTCTGAGACTTTTTTGGCGCCCTCAGTCAATTAAAAAGAATTGTCATAAAATTGCTTCATTCTGCACAAAAAATCAATGCGTTTTAAAAAATATAAAAAGGTCAGTTCTTATCTTTTTTTTATAATAAGAGAAAAACAGTCGATTTCTATGGAATTACGATTAATACATATAAACATTTGCAAGAACAATTTCCTCAATTTTTGCCTGTATTAGGCTGAAGAACACAAATTAGGAGCCTTTTTTCATCCTTATCAGGATGGGGAGAGTGGAGTGTAGTAAAAGAAAGTGTCCAGGGTATTTAATATCCCCTTATATCGTTCTGAGAATTTTCATTCTCATGCAGGGTAGAATCAGAGGCAGTAAAAATCCCCCGCCCCTTTCTTGTAAAAGTAAAACAGGTGCAAATCATTCGAATAACATTTATAAATGATCAGCCAGTCATTACGTAGGCACCCTCATAGGATAGGAGAATGTAAAGGAAACGAATTTTGAGAAAATGCCTCTAGAAGATAAATTAAAATTGCATGAAAACTGGAAACACAGAGTGTGAGTGCAAAGCTATAATTGAGAAAAAGTCTGTGAAAGAAAGGTATTTTATTCTGATAATTTCATCGAGGTGGTACAAAAGCAGTATTAAGGCAAGGGCGTCTTAAAATCGCTCATTCTAATGTTACATTCTAATATGGGAGTACATAGGTCGAAGAAAAGAATTGGTGTATTTTATTCCAATAAATTCTTTGAGAGGGACACGAAAACAGTGTAAAGGCCGCCCATGCTTATAATTTAACTATCTTTCTTTTCTTTTAATTATTTTGATTATTTATATATTCACCTTCTTATTACATTATCATAAAATTAAAAGATAGCTCCAAATTCCCTTAAAAAATTTCTGTAAAGTATTACAGTCGGTAACAAAAGTGTTCGAACACTAGCAAAAATTCCTATATGAAAAAAGCATAAAAATAGAGTTCATACTGTTTTGTTAAATAAATCCTTGTCGAATCATGTTCTTAGTCAGTGTAAAAACAGGATTCAACAAGAATTTTTTTAACAAAACCGTATGAAGTGTTTTTTTTTTTTTTTTTTTTTTTTTTTTTGTATAAGAATTTTCGCTAGTGCTCGGACACTTTTGTTACCGACTGTACATTACATATAGATATTTAACTTTAATATTATATTACAGTAAGGTACTACGCAGCACGACCAGTACAATGTTTGGTGAGAAGAAAGACTGGATTTCATTTTAATAATTACATTGAGAATGATACAAAAACAATGTTAAGAGGACACTAAAAACACACATAATTTAAATGTAAAATATTTTGTAATTTTGATTATTCATATATGAAAGATTCTTATAGCATTATTGTAAGGGACTCAAGGACCAATATACAGCATCATGTGAAAGAGGAGGACACAGGGCATCTATCTTTGCAAATAAATACCTTATACCTGGGTACAATATCAATTTTAAAGAGGTCGTCTGGCACACCGAAATATTTCTTATACTTTCCTTAAAAAAAAAAAAAATAATAATAATAATAATTTTTTACTTATACATATATGTGAGTATGACGCTGTACAAAAAATGCATGAAGAATAATAATTTAGGCGCATTCTTTTCTAATCTTTTCAATATGTCAAGCGCCATATCAGTGTCATAACACCATTAAATGTCTTTAATTTTACTATTAAAAAATTCATAGTTTTGATTAATTATTTAAACAGTTATTATGAAACCAGTTGGCCCACAAGGGCTCACTTCGGGCTGGTAAGGTAAAGGAATGACTTCTTTTTCTTTACTAATTATTTCATAGGTGTCATAGTAGTATAAAAGTTGGCTATAATAAGCTCCATAATTTTTATATATTTATATAATTTTCATTCAAACTTTTATAATTTTTCTTATTAATATGTTCAATCTTGTCGAAATTAGGCTTTTGTGGGGTGGATTTTATTGTGAGGGGAGCTTTTATCCGTGACTCAAATTTTTAACTCCCTCCTTTTTATATTTAGAGCCCAGGATTTGCCGTGAGGAATAAGCTCGTAAACGGAAGGTGCATGGCTCAAAACCAGCTCGCGGTCATTGGTCTCGATGTACAGAATTTTCTGTGATTTTCTCCAGAAGATACACTATATTTTTAAACGCTTTCCAACAGAGTTGAAAATTGCTTATGGCTTCAGTATATTTCTTGTCAGTCTGCCTGTCCCCGCTCTTTTTTCTGTAAATATTTATGGAATGCTTGAAACTGGTATATATTCTCAGGTTCACAATGACATGTCCATTATTGAAAATGGTATTAATAACACTGTTTGTGAACAAGGACTCACAAAAGTATTGCAATACATTGCTTTCTATAAAAGGCATTTTTAAAGCCTGTTTTTATACCTTTACATCGCACAAAGTATAACGTAGTTAACATGCATTATAATATACATATATACATATAAAAAAGAAAGTTTTGTAATAGAATTTGTTATGATTAGTGTTAATTTTCGTTTTACAGGACCACTCAAAATACCCAGACGCATCGTAAAATATAAGTGGATATGGCTCGAAGGGTATTTAAATTGTTTTATATGGCAGGGATGAAACACTGGCACAGAATTCATACCCCTAATAATAAAACAAAATTTTCTACTTTTTAAATTGACTATATTATAAGTAGAGAAATTTCTTAAACAAAAACCGGTATGAGTTCTGCACCAGTGTTCCACACTTTATATGTTTTATAAGAACACTTTCTAACAAACTTAAATGTTTGTCTGTCTGCGATCTAACTTATGGTAAAATTAAAGACATGAATTCTTTTATTATAATTTTTAAAAAGAAAATTAGAAATTATTTTAATAATTACATTTTATTGTTAATGATTATATAAAAGTATGATACTATTTAAAATACATGATATGACTGATCAATCCATAACTTAAAAAAATCAAGAAATATTAAGAAACACAATTAATAAAGTTTATACAAAGTTCTTAAGAAATTTAAAATGTTTTTCTGTCAAATTTAATCCCCCCCCTCTCCCTCCAAGTTAATTGTATTGAATTGTTGTTGCTTCGTTTTTTACTGATTTCTCTGAGAAGTAGTTTTTCAAAACACATTTTAAGTATGCAGTTGCCCAAATTTTTAGCTGTTTACGTTAATTTACAATTCACAAAAAATTAGATTTAAATATTTCTTTTTTATGATTAAAAATTAGTCATTCACTGAGTTTCATTGAAAGTATTATTATTATTAATATTTTATGTGTAAGCTGAAATAAAAACTGATGAATTAATATATATATCCAAAAAATAAACTTTTTTCTTTAATGCCATATCATTAATAAATTAAAGTGCCTTCATTATATAGATTTAAGATAGAGAAAAGTGAAATCTGACTGATGAATAATCACGATATATTTTATTAATTTAAAGTAAATAAATTCATTATTCTAATTTTAACTTACAAATTAAATTAAAATATTTTGCTTGATTATTTTTCATTTAAAAATTTATTATTAGAAATCAATGTACGCAGAAAAATAACATCGGGAAAAATTTACCTAAAAAATAATATAAATTAAAATTAAGTTTTAAAAGAGATGACTGTTCTTTCGATTACTCAGCCATTTTAAACAATGCGAAAATGTTTATTTTATTATGTAGAACAATACTTCTTACTATACCAAAATTATTTGCATTCTTATAAAAAGAAAACTAGCCATAGTTCTTTAACCATATCCTTGAAGGACTATCTAAAGGTTTTTAAATATTTCATCCGCATTTATTATTACTGTTATAATAAAATTAAGTTGGGAAAAATTATTTTTATGTTTTGATTGCTACATGAACTCCACATGAAAAAAATTAAGTATTTAATTCTCTTTTCCTTATTAAGAGCCTACAGCTAAAAAAATACCAAAGTTAATTTTTTGTATTTTTAAACTAAAAAATAAAATATTGAATATTTAAAAAAATCAATCTTTATATAGAAATCGCATTTAACGGATGCGAATTTTCTGAATGTGAAAACGGAATTTAAAAAAATGTATTAGATGTTGAGTAATTCTATAAACATTCCCATAAGAATAATATCGGCTTGGGATGTCGGCAAAGACAGGTAGTGCAGGGCCTTAATCCTATAAAACTCGTAATGTATTAAATTAAAAATAATAATAAATAGAAAGAAAAAAAAAAGTAATGTAAAATAAATATAGCAGTCGTTTTTCAAAGTCAATCTAACAATATAAATATCTGACGTCACACTGAAAACTCCTGCATGCATAAGTATGCCTCAGCATAGAAGGCGCCCTTGTGACACCCCTGTCCACCGCCCTCTAAGGTACCCAGCACGGGCCTGCTTACAATTAATAAATTTGATAGCGAATTATACATACACATACATGCATATAAATAATATTTAATCTATCGTACTCATTCTTAGTAAAAAAAAAAAAAAAAAAAAAAAGTGGTAAAAACATTCTTCAATGTTTTATTATTTAAGTTAAAATTAATTGAACATTCTTAAAAGATATTCAGTTGAATTATTTTACTCTAAATAATGTTTTATAAATGTGTCAATTCTCTTTTACCCAAACCAAAGTACAAAGCATTAATATTTTACATAATTATTATCTCCAATCTCACCTGCGATCTGCACTTTTATTATTATTATTATTATTTTATTTATATATTACATTTCAAAAATAATAATTTATCGTTTATACTTGTATTCATTGCGAAATGAATGAAATGAAACACATCTCAAAGCATATTTTCACGTAATAATCCCCCCCCCCCTTTTTTTTTAACTTTAATGTTAAAAATATTGTTGATAATTACTCTATGGAATTTTAATTAATTATGCAGTAAAAGTAGTTTCTAATGAATTTTAAATATATATATATATATATATATATATATATATATATATATATTAACTTATTTTATTACCGAAATACAAAACAGATATATTTAATATAATATTTAAACGTAATTTTATTTGCATTCTATAGTTTCTATACTAATGAATCTCAATGCAATTATTTTTCAATTAATATGATTATTAATTATTACTTACAAACTTTGAATAAACACCATAAAATGCAATAAACTCGCAACAATTGTTTCGGGTCGAAAAAACACACGACCCTTCATCAGGCGAATAAAGTAAGCACGAGTGCTGCAGTCAAAGCGGCAACGCAATTAATTGCAAATTGAATGAAACGAATAACTTAAAGCATATTCCGATGGAATAATATATATATATATAATATATATATATATATATATATATATATATTTTTTTTTTTTTTTTTTCATTTTAATTGTATAAAACACTTCTTGATAACTAATGTACTGATCTTTAATTAGAAGTAATTCACACTGAAAATAGTTTCTAAGAAATACTTATATATTATTTAAGATCTCCGAGTTAAAAAACATATTATTACTACTGAAAAAAAAAAAAGTCTTTATAGAGTCAATTATAATTATTTCATATATACAATAAAATATTCTATTGATCAATATAAGAGAGAAAAGCTATCTTCCTACCTGTCACAATAGTGTACCAATTAGGATATGAATCAGAGGGAAATATTGGGGTAACTGAGGGCGCCCTAACTCCATTCTGAGCAAGTTTTCGGAAACCAGGCAGTCCCGCTATATCCTGATCCGGATAATCCCACCGACATCCATCCACCAGTATAAGTAACAATTTATTTCCTCCTCCGGATCCATCATTGCTATAATAATTGAATGCGTAACTTCTAGTAACCAACGCAACAAACACTGTAGCAAAACAGAGAAGAGCCATGCAGTTTCTAAAAACTTTTAAACTTAGGCGTCTTTCTGAGAGTTTTCTTCTAGTTTAGGAGCGTGCGCAAGGAGTGTCAGCACGCTCAGCGGCTAGTTGTCGTCTGCTAGATTTTCTCTCAGACCGCGAGATGGTAGCTTAGCTCGTGTTTCGATGATAAGCTCCGGGGGAATGCGCAAAAATTGTAGCGTGATTGGTTGAAAAAGTGCATAGCTTCATGTTGTATTCCGAAGGATTGTGAAATGTTTTACGTTAACGTAAATAAGATTTATTATTATTATTATTTATTTCATTGTAATATTTCATTTTTTACTGTTTATCAAAATAAGTAAAAGGGAAAAAAATTGTATTAAAAATTAAAGAAAAAAAAAAAAAAAAAACGATAAAAAATCGTTTACATTATATAAAAGTATGTTTTGTTTTTAACTTCAATACCCTTTTTTAAAAGTTTCATGAGAAATTACGACGAAAAACATACTGGAAAAGTAATCGTATGTGTATTTATTTATTTACTTTTTTACTTGTTTTTTGAGTGGAAAAAAATTAGGAATAAAATTTTTGCAAGATAATATAATGCCTTAATTAAATTATGATTAATTTATCTGCAGTACAGTTTCAAAACTTACACTTTATGAAATATTTATTATAATTATATATATATATATATATGAACGATTTTAGAATATTTTTTAATCTTTAAATTAAAAAGTGGACGAAAATTTGTTTAAAATTTGAATTTCACACTTTAAAACTCATTACCATACTTTTTATTTTTACACATGTAAATAAAATAATAATAATAATGATAATAATAAAGTAAACATGTATAATTTATATATATAATATATAGTGAAATGTCATATAATGCACCATACATTTTTAAAACATTGATTTATTTTTCGTTTGTAAAGAAAAATTCAAATGATTTTTTTTTTTTTGGTAGAGGGGGAGGAAGAAGAGGAGAAAATAATATTAGTTATCTAATTAAGATATTTATTTCTCAAGTGTAAAGAATTATTTAAAAACTATAACTTATTTGTTTAGTTCTTTGTTTAATAAAGGAAAATTGAAAAAAGAAATTTTTTTTAATACCAACTCTACCAAAATAATTAAAAGTTTAAATTAATTACCTTTTAATAAAATTAAAAGGTAATTAACGTTTATATTATTACATTTAATTGTATTAAATAATACAATTAAATATAATTAATTTAAATATAATTTAATTAATCATAATAATTAATTTAAAGGTAGTTAATTTAGTATTTATTAGTAAATAGTATATATGCATATATATATATATATACTAATTTTTGCATAATTATATTAAAAACACGAAAAATTTAATTTTATTTAAAATATGTTAAAAATTTTATCCGAAGGTTTTCGCTTTTAAATAGTGAAGCATCATCAGGGATTTTTATCACTCTTTTCCAATGAGCGGTTTTTAAAAAAGAGAATTTTGTAAAAGAGTAATAAAAAACCCGGGTGATGCTTTACTATTTAAAAGCGAAAACCTTCGGATAAAATTTTTAACATAAGTTTTTTTTTAATATGATTAACAAATGACACGTGTTCAATTTAACCCTTTTTTTAGGAATAATTTTTAATTTTTACATAGGTTATTCTATAATGGAAAATAAAATGTATTTTTGCTGATGCGTTATAAATAACTATTGAAATAAAAAATAAAAAAAAAATTCTAGCAAAAAAAAAAAAAAAAAAAACTCTGCTCGATAAATTAAATCATAGCTGAATATTTATGAAAATATATACGAAAAATCAAGAAAAGTTCATGTTCTATTTTAATATACAGGCTAACTATAATTAAAGTTGCGATTTCAAAACAGTATAATTTTAAAACTGAAGTTCAAAATGACTTGATATTTTACCAGAACAATCATGAGGAATTGGAATTTCGTTTGGCAAAGGAAAAAAGTATTTGTAAAATGTGCCTATAGATGGCGCTTTCAAGGTAATTTCAAAAGAAATGCCTAAATAGGTTGATTTTACACAGGAATATTGTTAGCAAGAGAATGGAATAGCAGGAAACAATATACTTCAAGGGTTTACTACAATTCTTTTAGCAAAAAGAAAAGAATGCATGTTTACAGAGGAAACAGTCGTAGTAAAAAGAGAAAAAGAGTAGCTACATGAAACAAATACTTTACGGATAATTATCGGCACATTTTGGAACTTTTTATTTTATTTTATTTTATAAATATTTTTAAAATTATAGCGTTTTGAAAACGTAACTTTAATTATAATCACCCTATACTTTTGTTCCACATGTTTGCTTAAGCAAACTGTTTGCTTAAGTTTGCAATATGTTTGCAACATGTTTGCTTAAGCATTTCAAGCTGATAATTCTTTATTTGTAATACCCAAAGAATATTTATATTTTAAATAATTAAAATACAAACACAATATTAAATGAAAATATACAATAATTAGTAAAGTTGTTTCCATCTGGATTATTAAACTTTTATAACGTAAAATACTTTAAATCAAGCGTTTGCTTAAGTTTGCAATATGTTTGCAACATGTTTGCTTAAGCATTTCAAGCTGATAATTCTTTATTTGTAATACCCAAAGAATATTTATATTTTAAATAATTAAAATACAAACACAATATTAAATGAAAATATACAATAATTAGTAAAGTTGTTTCCATCTGGATTATTAAACTTTTATAACGTAAAATACTTTAAATCAAGCGTAAAACAAATAAATCAAAATTATACTTATTTTAATGCAAAAATTATAAATAATGTTAATAACAGCAGTAATATAAATAAATATTACAATGTATTACGAAATTATCAATGTATCATGAAAATGATTTAGTATCTATTCTGCAGTATTTATGCCACTTAAATATTTACATATTCTGAAGTATCTGTACCACGTTAGTATTTATATTGATGTTTATTCTGAAGTATTTATTAATATGTATACCCATATCATAATAATTAGAAAATCATCTGCATTACTTTAAATAGTGTTTTCATACACACAAACACACACACAAAAAAAAGGTAATATTTTATTTATTTATTTATTTATTTTGAAATTATCAAATACTTATCATACTAAATTTGTAACATTGTATGTAAAATGTATCCATTTTTAAAGCATCTTGTTAGATACAGTTTGATAGAAATCTATTTTCTTTAAAATAAAACTATATATATATATATATATATATATATATTAGACATTTAATACGACCATCAGTAACAAAAATTAGTATTTTGTAAAACTATTTTTGTATTTCAAAGAAAGTAAGAATGTATACATGCATTTTATTCGCAAGGAAGAAAAAAGTTATATTTTTCGCAATGCATGGGTAAAATGTATAAAATAATTACCAAATGTATGCAATTTAAACAAATCATGTTGTCGTTATTATATTTATGTTTGTATAAAATATTATAGTTAAGAAAGAGTAAGGTGATTTAATTGAATCAAAATAACATACACTATTAAAAACATTTAAAATATATAAAATATATATTATCATATTCAGAATACATATCAATTGAAAATCAATCAGGTCGTAAAATATGATTGCGATTTACTTCTTTTGTATGTTGAAATTTGAGGAAAATACTGATTCTGATATTATTACAGTAAAAATCCTTTTCATAACGTAAGTACATGCTGGAAAATCTTCAAAAATACATTGTTATTAGAACACCTGGGACAGCTGATTTAACAAATGCTGATAAAATAGATTATATTCTACTGTTGCTATCTGACGAACATTGTCTGCTGTGGGAAGAAGAAGAAAATGAAAAGATGGCAGGGGTGATTAAAATATGATAAAACTAAGCAAATATTTACCGGGAAGTTAAAGGATAGAAAAACCAATGCAAACACACACACGCACAAAAGAAAAAAAAAAGAAAAGAAAAAACAAACATGAAACTAGATTAAGAAATAGTTTTTTTGTGATTATATATCCTGACTTCGAAATTTAAGAACGAAATATGCAGACTCATAGCTTGAAGTAACGAAAGAACCGAACAGTCAGAATTTACCGAACAGTCAGAAAACTCAAACTTTTTTTTTTTTTTTTTTTTTTTTTTTTTTTTACAGAGAATATCTGAAGATTCAGAGAGATAAGGTTTTAGATGAATCTAGAGATATTTTGTGACGAGAAAAGGAATGTGCAGAAATCAGATGATTTCAAAATAATGTAGACATGGCAGATTTAAAGTTAAAAATAAAAGTAAGAATAATAGTAAAAGCTGGCTTTTTTTTTTTTTTTTTTTTTTTTTTTTTCTGTAAGAGGATAATTTATCTAGACAGGACTGCCACTTTAGACGCAAAAAGTAATTGAAATAACTCTGGCCATGATAAATTAACTTCTGTGGATAGTAAGAGTAAAAAATTAGGCTCAGTTGAAAAACTAAACTTATGTCTTTAAAAATAATGGAGAATTTCCTAACTTCAATAATTTCGCGCTTGTTTCGATTCAAGAATTATTTTAAAAATCAAAAAAGAAAATTTAGATTTTAGATTCTGATTAAAGGTTTTTTAATAACTTAAAACTTTTAATAACTTTTTTTTTTTTTTCAGTTTCACTGATTAAGATGAATAAATAAATTTAGCAAGTAATAATTCTATTTTAATGTATTTTAGGGAAAAAAAAAAAAAAAAAAAAAAAAAACAGATCACTCTAAGATATTTTTAAGCAGTTCTGAAAGTATTTTGACTGCAGTGAAAAAAAAAAAAAATAATAATAATAATAATACAGTTGGCTCTAAGATATTATTAAATAGTACTAAAAGTATTTTGACTGCACTGAAAAAAAAAAAAAAAAAAAAAAAAAAATACGGTTTTCTCTAAGATATTATTAAGCAATCCTGAATGTATTTTGACAGCACTGAAAAAAAAATTACCTTTACCTAGGAAGAATAGGTAGTTATTTTGTGAATCCTTAAACTAGAAATATAGATTTCCGAGTTTTGCGTAAAAGGTAAGCATACCAGATAAACGAAATGACCGAGAATTTTTAGTTTATACTTTTCTAGATAGTGAAAGAATATTATAAATCCTTTGTATTGTGAAGATTTCTTTCTTAATTTACTAGAAATGGGACATAAACTCGAATTACACCGAGAAAAAAAAAAAAAAAAAATATATATATATATATATATATATATATATATATATATATATATATATATATATGTATGTATATATATACCGTCTTCATCTAGAATGAATAAGTGGTCGTGGTCAGTTTCTAATTACATTAACTAGAAATATAGATTTCCGAGCTATGCACATGAGGCCCACCTACGCACATGAGGTCCAACTGAATAGACGAAGTGATAGAGAATTTCTAGTCTACACATTTCTAGATGGTGAAACAATATTCTGAATCTTTTGTATTGCTAGAAATTCTCGCTCGATTTTCTAGAATTGGGTAATAAACCAAGATTATAGTTGATGAAACCCGCCTCTTGTATTCGCATTTATTTGCAGAGATTTTTAAATAACTTTGCTCTCGAGAATATAGGCAAACGCTCAAGAATTCTCAAAGGGGTTTCTAGAACTCGCTTTCAAAGGGGGCTAGAACTTATAAGGATGACATGGAACTATTTTTTTTTTTTTTTTTTTTTTTTAGAGCCACAATTAAGATTCTGAATGTCAGTTACAGAATTTTTTCTCAGTGTACATTTACTAAAACTTGCCTGCTTTGTACGCATTTATTTGCAGAAATTTTTATATAAGTTTGACTATGATAACATAGAAAATGCTCTACGATTCTAGTAGGATTTTCTAGAATTTTACAGAAAAGGGAACTAAAATATATAAGGATGAAGAACTATATTTACTAGAGACCCAATTTATTTTCCAGATGTCAGTAATCGAATATTTTTTTGAGTATATAAATACGTTTTTTTTGCATTTTAGATTTAGGTATTAATTTAAATTCTGTAAGTAAGAAACAGGTAAAAGTTTTAAAATAAAACAAATAAAAATTTCATTTTAATTCTAAATGAAAATTGATAAAATTGAATTGAAAGTTATGTTGATAAATAGTAGATAAAAAGTTAAATTAAAATCTTTCGATGATGTACTGTCTGTTTCTCTAAAATGCAAAAAAGTAAATAACTAGGGATATTACATCATTTTTGTATAAGACAGCCATTAAAATTAACATTATATGAAAATATAAATTAAAGAACTAGTGTAAAATAAATATTTATACATAAACTTCACACCCCACAAAGTAAATTCAAGCATTACCTGTTTCAAAAGGACGACGTCTTTCTTCTCCAGGTGCAATAAAACGTGGAAGAAAAAGAAACACTGAAAAATTTTAATTGTGAATCAAGTGACATTCATAAGGTACCTTGTAAGAATCATTCAAAAGTAAATTTTATTTAAAATATTTTTTTACCAGTTGCAATTTACGCTGATTTGGCAAGTCGTATAAGTATTAGTTTGTTAAATAATACTTTTGAAACCTTTGGACGGCCCCTGCCTGCCTGGGCTCGGCCAAGCTTAACGGGTTGGATGCCGTCCGCCGGAGCGAATAAATCGCCAGATAACCGCGTGGAAGATGCTGGGCAGCAATGTAACTAGACGCCAAAGCTCAGGAATTGCAGCACGCTCCAGATGTTAAGGAATTGGGTATAATTGCACTAACTAGCTGAGAGTCGAAATAACCGGAATTATACAAAATTAAACATTTTTGAATTTAGGCAGGGAGGAAAAAAAAAAAAAAAAAACCCGCTGTGGGAGCCGCTAAAGTTAGTTGTGCACACAAAAATTAAGGCCGAAGGAGGAGGTCATTTGAAAAGGGGAAGGGGACAACACTTATGATTTGAGAAAGACGAAAGAGGAACAATGAGATTATAAAAAGAAAAAAAAAAAAAAATTCGTGAAGCCACTGGGGGATGGAAGATAGTTTTGGGCGCATAGCGAAAATTTTGAAGTCTTTGAAGTGGCAAAGCCTAATCCTAATTGGGAGGGAAATTACTATGCGCAGGGTGGCCGAATGGAGAAGAGAAAGAGGGACCATCCCCAAGCAGCACGGAAACGTTCTCTGAACGTTTAAAAATAGTTCTACTAACACGTTCTATGAACGTTCAGCTTGAACGTTTTATAGACGTCTATTTGTCCATCTTGAAGACGTCGAATAGTACGGTACAAAACACGTTCTGTACACGTGTAAACATCACCATTGTTTCTACAGACACGTTCTGAGAACGTTCTTCATATACGTTTTTGCAACGTTCTGAACGTTGTTTGAACGTTTTCAAATCGTTCTTTGAACGTTTTAAAACGTTCTTTGAATCGTTCTTCGAACGTTCTTTGTACGTTTTAAGGGGACATACGACCCTTGGAACATCGATTTAATTATAGTCTTTTTTAAAGTAAATCATTGTTAACTAAGCTTCATTGAATATGTCTAATTGTTACCTATAAGTTTATTATGTATTTTGGAATATAATTTAAATTCTGTGGTGAATTATTTAATAATTTATGTGTTAATAATAAATGTGTTTTTTTCCACCTTACGCGCAAGATATCTCTAAAACTATTTAATATTTTTTTCTTGAAATTTTCACAGATTATGTAAAATATCAGATCCTTCAAACTGAATCTAAATTTGTATCCCCCCTCCCCATATTTTTTTTATACAGGTGATACTTCAGGTTTTATTAAAAAATAAATTATATTTGAACTTTTTCTTTTTTTTTAAACCTAAACTGGAACAAATTTAGGTTCAGTTTGAAGGATCTGATATGTTACATAACCTGTGAAAATTTCAAGAAAAAATATTAAATAGTTTTAGAGATATACTGCGTGCAAGATGAAAAAAAAACACATTTATTATTAACACATAAATTATTAAATAATTCACCACAGAATTTAAATTATATTCCAAAATACATAATAATCTTATAGGTAACAATTAGACATGCCCAATAAAGCTTAGTTAACAATGATTTACTTAAAAAACGACTATAATTAAATCGATGTTTTTTGAAGTTCCAAGGGTCGTATGTTCCCTTAAAATTGTGCGACGTGTGTACTTTATTTATTTATTTATTTTCTCTTTTTCTTTGCTTTCTTTCTTTTTTCTTCTTCTTTTTTTTTTTTTTTTTTTTTTGTGTGTGTGTGTGTGTGTTAGTTTGTTTTTGTAAATTACTGTCATAGTATTATGCAATTTTACATAACTGTATTGAAATATAATATTATTACATACAAAGCAATTTCTCTAAATCTATTTAAATTGACAATAACAATATTTTTTTTAATTTCAAAGTTCTTTTAATACTTTAAATGTAGATTTTAACAAAGACATTGTTAAAACACACTGTTAACATTTAAAGACTCTGTTAACATTTTAAGATTCCTCTTAACAAAGTTTTATTTTATTTTTCCATCGATTGTGCATTATTAACGTTTAGTTACAGAATTTAGACATTTCTAGCTATTAATTAATCATTCATAGATAAAATATTTTTTTTTTTTTTTTTTTTTTGAATGCTGAAATTTATTCCCAAGTTTCAGCTTTTAAATATAAAAATATTTTTAAAACATTAACTTATGAATAAATTTATATATAAACGTGTGTAGATTCTATTTCGAAATTATTATAACGCACAACAGATGGAAAACTAAAACAAACATTTGTCAAGAGCTACATCTAAAATATTTTCAAAAGACTAAAATTAAAAAAATTTTTGCTATTGTAAATTTAAATGGATTTCGAGAAATTTTAATACACTTAACAATATTATATTTTAATGCATATGTATGAAAATTTTATTTAAATTATTGATTTACGAAACTATAAATTTTCCATCTATATGCACTGAAATAAAACAATATAAAATATAAAATTCCAGAAACGTACTCTTTTTTTTAAGAACTTCCTGCCAACTAATTTTTAATATTATCCCTTGATTTTGAATGACTATAATATAATAATAACATCTAAACATACCTGATTTTTTTTTTTTTTTTTTTGTGGATTCATTAATAAGTTAATGTTCTAAAAATATTTTTATGCTTAAATGCTAAAAATTAAATTTCAGCACTCAAACACAAAAATATTTTTAAGAAGTAAACTTATCACTCTACTACAAATTAATACTCAAATATATTTATCGTTAACTATAATAATATAAAATTAACGAAAAAAAAAAGAACTAAAATGGAACATTTTAAAATTTTGAAAAAAAAAAAAATATATATTAGGTTAATTTTGCTTTAAATTTAAACAGTTTTCGAGAATTGTTTACATACTTAATAGAATTGTTAAATTTTGATGTATATATGTAATGTAAAATGAAAGACTTATCTGTGTTCTGTAGCTGTCTTTTTTCAAAATGTCGGGTGATGTGATGTTAAACACTCATTGTCAATGCCAATTGCCATATGCCATTGACTTGACTTTGCACTTTGGCTCGCAACATAGGCTGGCAACCTAGAGGAAGTTCGGCGACAGCGATTTGGCGTTTGGCGAGATTTAACAAAACACACTATTATTATATTAATTTTATTATTAAAAAGGAATTAATTTATTTTTAGTCTATGTATTTTTTTTTTTTTTTTTTTTTTCAGAAATTTTTAATAATTTTTTTTTAAAATTGATCGTAGTTAAAATACTAAATGCCTGTTTAATTGGTTTGCTTAAATGAATTACACGCACTGTTATTTTTATGAAAGAAAACTATTAATGAAAATCAATAAAAATTGTACAGAAAAACTGTAATCATAAAGAAAGAAACACAATAAAATTGTTAGCTTTTTTATTTGTTCCAGACTGAATATTTTAAATTCATATGGAATATTTAGAAATTTATATTTATTCTTGTTGTTGTGTTTTGTTTTTATTACTTTAACCCATTATTTATTATTGTCCCTTTTTTGGGACGTTACTTTTTTTTTTTTTTTTTTAGTTTTAGACAATATGATAATCGAAATATAGTTTTAGATAATGCATTCTGCCACTGTCCCAAAAATAGGACGATCTGCGGTAGTATGCTTAATTTCTTGAAATTTGTTATAATTCTTAAATAGTTTTTACTAAAACTTATAAAACTCACTAATTAAGAAAAAATTTGAAAATTAATTTGGCAAATAATGGGTTAATAGAAAAAACTGTTTAAACGGTATGAAACATAACTATTGTATTATGTAATTTGAAAAAAAAAAAATAATAATAATTTTATTCAATTATTGCAGCAATCACACATGTTTTACTAATTTATTAATTAATAAAAGAGAAAACTCTTTCCAAGTACACTTTATCCGTTATATCGTTCAATCTGAAGTGTAATTTCCCTCAATGATGATGCCTTAAACTGTATAATGTTTTTAATTACGGAGAAAGAAATCTCATAAAAATCTCTCTTTATACCTTTATCATTATTATTATTACGAAAGGGAAAGCATGAAGTGGATCATTATTTTTTTTTTATAAGCTTGTATATCGTTTAAAGTTTCCATACGTTCTACATACAATACCAAAGAAAAAAGAAAGGGCGAAAAAACCTTTACAACACTGAAAATTTACATGCGCAATTTCGACTTATATCTCATAATGTATCTGAAAACGATTGTAAAGCCCTATAAACTTATAAATTTTTCTAATCATATTGTACAAGAAACACTGCATTTTACAGCAGAATAATGTATGCTAATTCTGTTATTTTGTGCAAAATATACAACTTTTAAAATATGCTTTAAGGAAAGACCTCCCATAGACCCTAATGTGTCGGAATTGTTTTCTGAGTTTCTGTGCATAAAACAGAACTATTTTTATTATTCTCAATAATGATAGAGCCAAAGTAAACCTGAACAACATATCAAAAATATAATATTCTAAAATTATTTTCTGAATAAATGAGCAAAAATACAGATAGACAAATAAACCAAAATCACAAACGCTTTTTTATTTTGTTAGAATGTTGAAAAGCATAAAAGAACTAAATATGAACTCAGAAATTCTCACATATATCCCCCAATGCACCTTTTTTTTTTTTTTTTTTTTTTTTGTCGCAAAGTGAATATTATGCTAATCATGCCACATTTTATACAAAGCATGTATTTAGGCATATGAATTACATTAATTATGTAATATAAGTGAACGTATGTATTTAATATTTTGCGCTTGCGTCACTTGAGACTCTGCCGAGTCTCTTGATATGTTTTCTTATGTCTTACGCTGTATAAAAATATAATAAAATAAATTTTACTGAAATATCTCTGGTAGACCATAATATATCAGAGTTCTTTCCAGGCATCACCGCATCTAAAGCACTAGTGCTATTTATACCATTTTCAGTCAAAAGCAAGGCATAGTAAAATTGAAATATATATATATATATATATATATATATATATATATATATATATATATATATATATATATATATATATATAGGTTTTGGAGCATGTTAAAAATATTTATAAAATTAAAGCGCGAAGAAGCAGATCAAGAGATAGAAAAACCGGTATCATATAAGCTTGTCAACTTTGCTGGGAAATGTTAAAAAATAAAAATAATAATGGCTTGTGTATTGCTAAATAAACACACACAAACACATATCTGGGATCGTACAGCGCAACTATTATTCAACACAATTAACGCTCTATCTTTTTTAACACTTTCCAAGAAAACTGAACAGTATTTAAGATTTCGGTTCATCTGTCTGTCTACTCTTTCCTTTCCTTGATTATTTTTTGAATAAGTTTAATCTGATATACTGATATATTATTATTCAGCTGATTATGGCATGTTCTTTATTGAAAATAGTATAAGAATACGACTAGATTTTATACAAGGATTTACGAAAGAATTAGGATATATTGCGTTCTATGACGAATATTTTCTAAAACATCCTGAAAATTTCGCTGTAATATCCTGAATATGAATGGAATTTGATCGAAGTGCATTTCTGTTGAGTTATCAGTTATGCGTTTTTAAAATTTTCAAATAAATTTGAAAAGAATTAATAACTTTTGTTTGTTTGTAGAATGGTGTATCAATCTGCCTTCGTTCTCATTTCCATAAATAGTTTTAAAATTAATTGAAATTAATAATGTGTCGATCAGGTGTTTAGTTTTATTAGAAAATTCCTTATTAATTATCTTGCATGTGGTACGAGTAATTTATGTAGAAGTATAAAAAATAATTCGAATAAATATTGGTCTAAAAGTGATATTTTTACTAGTTAAATTCTAAAATACTACGCTGCAATAATCATAAAGAAATTAACATACATATTTCTAATTAAATAAATTAAACTAAGGTTGATTAACTGTAATTGATTTAAAGGGCCTTAAAAATATTCGATATGATTGAAAATTTGTTGATGCGCATTTTCATAGTCTTATGCGTTTTAAATGACCAGTAAAATAAACAGTTATTATAAAAAAAAAAAAAATCCTTCTTTAATCTATTACCGTTTAAAAAAATGAATAGCAGCACATGGAATCGTAAAATGTGTACGATTAGCTGTTTATGAAGTTGCTATTTTTAAGTTGATGTTTGATTTCAAATCAAATTAATAGCAAGAAGATTAAAATTCTACAGATTGTTTTGAAAATCTATTTATTTATTTTTTTTTCCAAGTGCAAAACAAACATTTTTACATAAATGCATTAAATTTGCTTAATAACTGCGAGTGAAGGTATACAAAGTAATGAAAGTGGGAATACCTTGTATCAAGTTTTATTCATTGCTGAAGTTATACATTTTAAGTAATTCTTCAAAAGATATTAATCTATATTCTAATAATCGATATTCTTTTTCTTAAGAATGATGTAGAAAAAAGAATTATAAAATTTTATTTCTTTATAAAGAAAAAAAAACTTCATTATTTAATTAATTAGAAATAATTAAATGAAAATACCTTTTTGCACGCATATTTTTATATATTTTTTGTTATTAATAAGTGAAAACTAATGTCAGATTAATAAAAATAAAAGTTTATAATTTAAACATTATTAGAGATTACAGTTTTATATTTACTGCCCTATCTCTAGTAAAAACTTATCTTTAATAAGCTTATCTTTAAGCTTTTAAAATTGACCATTTGCTATTTAAAAGCAAAAGGGAAAAATAACAAGTGAGAAAATCGCCAAGAAGCGAAATACGCGCCTAAATTACCAACCGTATCTGTACCAGCAGATGTTTTTGAGAATGCAAATAATTATGAGTTTCCGGTTTCAGCGAACGTTTTTAATAGCTAGAATTTTACATTCAAAAATTAATCCTTCAATATATTTCATATATATATATATTGCATAGATATATATATATATATATATAAATAATTCAAATTTATTTTATTATTTCAAATTATATTATTTTTTAAAATATTTTCTAAAAGTTAGATTGATATTAAAATAATGAATTTGTAGATTCAAGTAATATTATAACATTTAGTATGTAAGTAGTTCAATATTTGAATAACTTCTAAATCAAAGAATTTTTTCATCATCAAATGTATAATATGTGTATATAATTATATTAAAATATTTTTGACGATTTTTTTAACAAAATAATGAAGTGAAATTTGAAAAAAAAAAAAATCATGAATAGTGTAAAATTTTTATTTTTTTTTTATTTATTTATTTTTTTTTTTTTTGTAACAATATGACTTCCATAATTCACTACTACACATATTATATACTCTTTTCAGATATAGTGCGATCAGAATACATAAATTGGATTTAACATATTAAACATATAACAATTTTCCAGTAAAAAGCCTAATGTATGCGTCGTGAAAAACACATAAAAATGATTTTACATAGCAAGTTAATAAAAAAAAAAAAAAGATAAAACTTTTTTTTTGAAACACCAATTTCCGAGCTACTTAATCAGGATGCCTGTCAATTTTCTTGTCGTAATTAAGTAATATACGTGGAAAGACATCTAAAAAGGGTTTATGTAGCAAATTTGAAGAAAATCGTTCGAGCCCTTTTTGATAGAATTATATATATTCTCACTTACGATTTTCTACAAATTCACCTTTTCACCGTAAACCTAAAATTACATACGAATGTACATCTAGACGAAAGGTAAAATGGCGAGTTTGAAGAAAATCCGTGGAACCATTTTTACGCACTTGCGAGGTTCAAAATTTCCATATTCATATTGAAGGCTTATAATTTTATATATATTTTTTTAAAACTCACCAACTAATACATACGAAAGGGCATTTAAATTGCGTGTATACACATATACACTGACGAATTGCAAAAACCATTTCTTTGTACTCTAAAAACATATAAATTAGGTAAAAGTGTAATATCGAAATACTTGATCGAATTAAATAATTCCATTTTATTCCAAATTATTTTCTAATACAGCAAACTAATATAACAATCAATAATAATTTTATATAGAGTATGTCAACAAAATTACATGATTATGCGTTCATTTTAATTAGAGTTTTCGCGAAGAGAAATTCCATTGCAAATATCAGATAATTATAATTTAAAATTATGTTAAAAAACAAAACCACCTCTTCACTTTTATTTCCCAATGAATATTATTATAAATTGTATCAACAAAATCAAGTTCTGTCTTGTTTTCAAAAATTTTATTCATTATAACGGAAAATAGAGCACTTTGTCATATTCGTTATAATTGTACTGAAACAGAACGTGTTACGACGGTGTTTCCCTTAACGTTTTTTATAAAACTGAAATTGCACGTTTTATAAATGGTACAAAACACACCTTTTTAGAACGTTCTGAATAATACTGCTTTTGAACGTCGAGTAGAACGTTCTTTTGACACGAAACACGGTGTTTGAACCAGTGTAACCGTTATTAGACGTTGAGAGAACGTTCATGTGCTACTTGGGTCGCAATTTTGATCCACCACGGGAGGATGGTTCCCCGCGTTGGTAGCCCGACGACTGCTAAACGACCCCATCGAGCACTTGACGGTGCAGCACAGATTAACGAGGACCAGACACCGCCACACCCTCGTAAAAAAAAAAAAGAATAAAATAAAAATAATAATAAAAATAAAAATAAAATAAAAATAAAGTAAATAAAAATAATAAAAAATAGAATAGAATAAAAATAAAATAAAATAAATAAATAAAAATAAATAATAAAAATATAAAAATAATAAAAATATAGAATAAATAAATTAATTAATTAAAGTAGGTAAGTACTTAAATTAAAATTGGTGCGGGTCAAAACTTGGTGAGTACCAAACAACATGGTTGCTTTTTGACCACGCCATTCATACACTAATGGAAGTAATAAAAGAAATAAAATTAAAACAAAATAAACATTCATGCACAGTCATGGGCGTGGCGCGGACTTACGGACTTATAAGCCAAGAACCGCTTACATTATTTAATTTTTTTTTTTTTTTAATTATTTTTTAATTATTATTTTTTTTTTTTTTTACTTTTTATTTTATTATTATTATTTTTTTTTTTACTTTTTATTTCTAGATTTTCTGATTTTTACATTTTTATTTTTACCGGGGCTCAGACTGTATAGGTACCCGCCGCTTTAACTTCATGGACCACGATCATGACCAAAAATAAACAAAAAGTCCCCTGATCTAGTAAATAAAAATCCGCCAGGTCCTCTTCTTCGGGTTTTGACAGTACGTGGCTGGTTCCTGCTGCTCGAGATGTTGGCTTTTGATCACTGTGAAATGTCGTCTATGTTGTTTGTGATCCAACTATGTGTTTTGCCTTGTTCTGTACGTGTTTATTGTTGGCTAGTTGTTTATACCAGAGTTGTTCATTGTCCTGTGTGATTTTGGCCAGATGGAGGTTTTCCGTTAGCGGACAGGCTAGTAAGTAGTGTAAGGATGTTCCTAGCTCGCCACAGGCACAATCCGGGCTCTTCTTCCTCTTAAACCGATGAAGATAGGCCGGAAATGCCCCATGGCCCGTGTATATTTGTGATAGAAGCTTGCAGCTAACTAGAGTCTTTGTGTTTACTTTTGGGTAGTATCTGTGAGTTAGCCTGCCCGTGTCCCCGTAGTCCCACTCGAACTGCCATTGATCCATAGTAAGCTTTTTGAGATTTTTCTTTAAGTATGAGATTGGTTTTTCTAAGTAGTATTGTTCTTTATTGTTAACATTATCGGCTGCCAGTTTTGCTAATTTATCAGCCTCTTCATTCCCTAGTATGCCTACGTGGGCTACTGGAATGTATTTTACTAAACACACACACACTCATATATATATATATATATATATATATATTAAACATTAAACTTGAAGTATTAAATGCATTTACTGTTTTTAAAGAAATATAAGAAATTTTAATGAATAAAAAAAATAATCAAGAGAATTAAGATTTAGGATTTCCAAATTCTGAATTATTTGGCTTTTGAATACTGAATACTTCCAAATACTGAATTACGAAACATTTGTTTAAAAAAATGAAAAGTATAAAACTTAAAAACAAAAATGGTTTTATATATTTATCTATGAGCAGCTCAATTACGGAAAGTACTATTTTTTACATATTACTATAAATTAGGGCTGTGCCGATTAATCGGTTCGGTTAATCGATCAATGCTTAGTCGCTATTAATTTTTTTTAATCGAGTTAATCGGATCGATTAATTCGATTAAAAATTTTCAAAATCCGTTTAAAATTTTCAAACTACGAATTAAAATAAAAATGCTGTTCTGCCTACAATATATCTGTACTGATAAGTATAAAGGATTTAAGTCCAAAAATGTCGATTTTGAGTTAAGTACATAGTCAGACTCAGAAAAAAATTCTCTATCGATTGGTATAAAGGATTTAAATCCATGTCATTTAGTCTTTGAGAAAATCCACTGGTAAAAAAAACATTCAAGTCAGAAATTTAACATTAATCTTTTGTATATATTTTTAATTCAATTTTTTCCCTTTATTAAATGAAGATTGACAATCACTGAATAGTATAAAATGTATAAATCAACATAATCCCTTTTTCCTAATCGATTCTTCTGATTAGTTTTTATTTAGTTTAACTTTATTTTTCGCCTCCTGAAAAATCAAGAATATGAACTTAAATCCTTTATACTTATCAGTACAGATATATTTCACATATTTTGCTAACAAACATTCTAAGAAACATCCATCAAATAATGAAAAAGAAAAAAAAATAAATAACATAAAGTAAATAAATAAAAATAAAACCTCTCAAAAGAAGTTGTTGCACTTTTGCTGATAGAGAAAAGGAGGAGGACAGTTATTAAACAAAATGCCCCTTCATGTGCATAATGGAGCAACACCACCTGTCTTTACCCTTCTACAGAAAGTGTTGGCTAGGGTAATAGAAATTCTCAGAAACAAGAAGCTTTCAAAAAATCGAAATTCTAAAGATAAAAGAAAAGAAAAGAAAAGAAGGGGTTGAGATTTCCAATATCCCTCTGAGGGGGATATGTCAACAGAGTTTCACAATATCTTCAAGCGTTTATTGTCTGTTCAGAATTGCTGATAGTAACTATTGAAGTAGAAACAGAAAATAACATTCTGTGTCCTAGTCAGAAGTGACAAAGAAGAACTAAAATATAAGAATTTGAGATTTTTATGATAATTATATGGAATTTTGAGAATTCATTTAAAAATAGTGACAAGCGAGATGGACAAGGCCTGCAAGTATAAAACTAAAATATGTGTAAATTCATTTAATGTTTCTTTCAAAATGAATTGAAAAAATAATTTACTTTAAAAAAAAAAAAAAAGAAACAAACAAACAAAATTCACTAATATTTTGGGAAGAATCCTTAAATTTTAGTATCCATAAACATAATAATAACTCAGCAGAAAGTGGGAGAAAAACTCTCGATTAAAATACGGACAGGAAAAAAACTAAATTGTCGCATTTAAGAATTTTTATTTTGTACTGTTTATTATTGCATTCCAAAAAGTTTGAGAAATTATTTATATGTTTTGCAAAACATGTTACGTTAGCTGTTATAGAGATATGTGTGTATGTGGAATTTCATATATTGAATTCACAAAAATAAAATAATTTCGGTAACATCAACTAAATTTGATGAAACAAATAAAGGTGGTGAATTCTAATAATAATAATAATAATAATAATAATCGAAAATTTATTTGCCGAAAATTGAAATTTTAGCACAATTTAATGAATCGGAATTGCATCCTTAAGCATTCATAGAATACGACGATTTTTTTTTTTTTTTTTTTTTTTTTTTTTTTTGCCGAGATTTTTCACCGCGAGAGCAAAACTAGACTTTAATGAAAATCATATTAACTAAAAATCTAATTTTAAACAAATTTCTCAGTTCTAACGACAATCTAAGGAAAAAAAAAAAAAAAATAGTGTTACCATATTTTGTAAAGAATTATGCCAACAGACGTTTAATTCCTAAATGTTTTAGGAAAATAATATATAATCTTTAAAATGAGAGATTGCAGAAATATATGCATCTATAAATAGAAATAGGATTATTCAATTTAAAAGATAAAATTGATAAATTCCTCGTACTTTGTCAGTAGGAGCAGATTTTGCACAAATAAAAACAGTCAATTATTTATAATCGAATTCACATGTCGTAAATATAGTGTCTTTTAAATTTTTATTGCATTAGTAGCTAAGTTGAATTTACCTGAAAGATTTTTTTTATGTAAAGTCGTATTTATACGTTGTATATATATATATATATATATATATTAATGAGACAAAAGAGAGATTAAATGTAAATAGAATTATTCAATTAAAAAGCTAAAATTGGTAAAATCCTCATACTTTGTTAGTAGGAGGAGCTTTTGATCAAATTAAAACAGTCGATAATTTAAATTATTATTTAAATTAGTTTAATTAAATTCTCTGAATATATGTTTCTAAAACTAACCTATTTATATGCTTAGGAAAATATTTGATACAATATTTAACAAAAAAATGAAATTACTCAATTTTGAAGGTTAATAATGATAAAATTATAAAGTGCTGTTTGTAGTGGCAGCTTTTATTTTAATAAAATGTATCGATTATTCAGAATAATCTGTAGTAAGAATATAGTCATTTAGATTATAATAGCATTATGAACAAAGTTCAATAAACCTGTAAAAATTTTTATAGGCAAAAAGAAAATTTATATGGTAATATAAAAGCGACTATTCATATGGAATATCCCCCATCATATAGTTTGAATACGCCCTACTTTTATGGTTCTGAAAATACATTAAATAAAAGAATGTATAAAAATATTAAATCGCAGTAAGTATGGTTTGTTGCAATTTGTATAAATTTTAAATTCGAAAGTGATTATTTTACTCCATTTGCAGTGCATATATCCGAATTCTTCTGTGTTCCCCTGTAAATAAATCATTAATGATTTTCATACTACATCTTATACAATACATGATTTTATGCATATAAAAAATATGTGTTCTTTTTCTTTTGTTTAGTTTAATTGTGTTATTTTGTACTAGCAGAAATTTCACCCATAGACGTAATATATTTGATTTATCTTGGATGTCAATGTACACGGACAATTTATCCGATTTCAATAAAATATTTCAAGGGCATCCACATATGATCCTTGGACTGCAAAATTTGTAAATATAGTAAAAACACACTTTCAAAAATGTGACTCAAATACAATACATCCCTTACAATTACATTCATGAAAGAAAGTATAAATGATATATTAATAACAAAAATACATAAAAATTTCTTTGTTCTACAATTTATCATAAAACAATCTGTCTGTGTACATATTTTCTCTATTTTAAAAAGTTTTTTTTTTTTTTTTTTTTTTTTTAAGGATATTATGAATTAATTTATGTTACTGTGTTCTCTAGAAAATATACAAAAAGAAAATTAAAAAGAAAACAATGATGTCGATGGTGATTGATTTTTTCTTCCTTAGTTACTTAAAATGCCAAAAAAACTTTCTGTGTAATACCATTTTTTTAATAATAATATGTATAAATATCTTTTTTTTTAATAATAATATAGAAAAAAAAAAGAAAAAAAAATCATATTTTCTGCTGTTAAATTTCTTTGTGATACGTATAATTTTCACTTTTTGTATATATGGAATATGCTTTAATTACTTTTTATATTTTTGCTATAAAAAATTATGGATTTATACATGTTTATAAATGAGCAGCGCTTAGCTTTATCTTCCACTATTGGGCATCACCCGCTTTGCTGGTCACTATATTTAACTGAATTCTTAAAATTGCATATCATTATTAAAAAGAAATAGAAAATACAAAAAGGTATGATTGTAATCAGTCGAAACCTGAATAAAGTATTAACTGCTGCATTCGGTAGTGATTTTCCCACTCGCAACATGACGAATTCAGGTCCCCACTGCCTTCAGCATCGCCTTATCTGCTTTTTACTCCCATATCCCCCACGACTAAAGTTAGAAGTTTCGAGAAATTCCATAAAAGATCATATTGCTTACACTTAACCAACACCCACACACCAAATTTCGTCATTGTGAAATATTTAGGAGCAGAAAAAAATTAAAAATATTTCTTTTCCTCCTCCACACCAAGGAGGAAAAGAAATTACTCACCCGCCAAGGTGAGTAATTTCGCAAAGTGCTTTCGAATGCGTGTTGGGTACACATAACCAATCGACTCCTCAGAAAACTACCTTCCGAGATAATTTGAGGCAGAGTTTGCATTAAAACTTATTTTTTGTCCTTATCCTTTAAGAAAAAATGGGTGGAATTTCTCAAAATCCTTTTTTACTACGCGTTAAGTATGTATAACTAAGCCGCACATAAAAAATCGCCTTTCTAAACTAATCTGGAGCATATTTATGCATGGAAACATGATTTTTGCCTCCCGACACCCAGTTGGGATGTAGGGGGAAAATCGCAAAATTCTTTGTAGTGTGTGTTGGGTACGCATAATCAAATGATAGATAGAAAATCATTTTCTTGGGGTAATTTGGAGCAGAATTACTCTTTAAAATGTATTTTTGCCCCCTCTCCTTCCATAAATAGGGGGGTAAGGGAAAATTTCGCAAAATATTTTTATAGTTCGTGTTATGTACGCATAATAAACCCATGCATAATTAATCGTACTGAGATAATTTAAAGCAAAGTTATGCTTGGAAAAATGTTTAATACGCCCTTAGCCTTCAAGGGGTGAAAGGGGGTAAATTTTGCAAAATCCCATTACAATCGGTGTTGGATACAAATAAAAAACCCACACAACAAATTTCGTGGACTAAGCTTTCATAGATTTTCACAGGATGATTTTAGCGTTAAAAAGAATACGGTGGAGGGACTAGAATTCGTTTCAAAATAACTCCCCTGAAAAAAACAAAAACGGGTTTTTGGAAATATCCTCAAAATGATGCACGGATGTTTTCAACATCTTCCTACCATTGTTAATAAGGTTCCACCAGTAAATATGGATTTTGTGAAATTTCTCCCCGAAAACTCCCCCCCCCTCCCCCCCATCTTCCTTCCCAAAATCGCAGAAAATGCGATTTTTGTTTTAGCTCAAGTCTTACTTTCCACGTACATCTTTTCCCCGTGAAGTAATTTGAAGTCGAGTTATGCTTTCGAACGTGTTTTTGCTCCCTGTTCCCCCAGGGAGGTAACGTGGGAATTACGACAAAACCCGACTTTGTAAAAGTCAAGTTATTAAAACCAATATACACACCAAAAGTGGTGTATTTATCTCCCATACAATCGCCACGACTGTGTTTCGCTAAAAAGGAGGTTCTCAAAATTTTCCACTTGTGACACCCCCCCCCCCCCCTACTCAAAAAAAAAAAAAAAAAAAAAAAATCGGAAAATCGGAAATCGCAAAGAAAACAAAAATGGTTTTGGGAAATATCCTCAAGAAGACGCACGATCGTTTGCAATATCTTTGTATTTATCAGACGAGTTCTACTCAAAATTTAGGATTGTACTAAATTTCCCACCGAAAATCGTTGTTCCCACCCCCTTAAAAATCCGAAATTGCAAAATTGCAGAAATTTTTTTTTTTTTTTTTAATCAAGTCTAATCTTCCCATTTGAAATTTCTTCACCGTGAAGTAATTTGGAGCCAAGTTATGCTTATAAACGCATTTGGTGGAAGAACGAGAGAGTGGGAGAACGGGTGGGAATTTCGCAAAATCCTGTCAGCGTCCTAAAATCAACCTTCAAACCAAAATTTGTAATTATATCTCCCCTAGAATCGCCACGGCTGTGTTGAGTCAGTAAATCAGTGAATCTCTGTGCTTATCCTTTGATATAAATAGATGACTTTTATTCAAATGGGTTCAACAAATTTATTTTTGAAATCTGCTGTTACCATTATGAATACGTTTCTCGATAAATTAAGAACTTTTTGAGTTATACACACTGATCTATATGTTTCTTTATGCGTTCAGATCCGTGTGTATGTAATCTTAATAAGTGAAATAAAAAACAATTAGGAAAGTTGCATTGTCATAAATACATGATTTTATTTTTTCACTTCCATTCATTATAATCAAAAATTAATAAAAAACAAAATTATGTCTATATTTTCCAAATATATGCCAATGTATAAAGATACATTTACGCATCATACGCAGAGGTAATAATTTATAGACCGATCTATGTTGATTCCTTAAAGCTCCCTATTTTATTTAAAACCTAAACATCCATTTTCTGCTTAGATGTTTTCCTTATGTAGGAGACCAAAAAGAAGGTTTTATTTTTTTTTTTTTTTTTTTTATTTATTTTATTTAATGTCATTCGCCTTTTCATAATTCCATTATCTTTTATAATTTCTGGGTGTTAAATGAATTTATTCTCTCTCTCTCTCTCTTTTTTTTTTTTTCTCCTCTTTTGATTATTTCAGAACAGGGCAAATATTTTATCCAATAACAGTGAACAAATCGAAGGATGATTATAACTCCAAGGATATCTATGGCAAGTTTTAAAAGTTAAAGCTACCTAAAGATCAAACGATTTGTAAGAAAGGGCTATTTTATTTCATTTATTATTATTATTATTTTATTTATTTATTTTTTAACCTAACATCACACTACTTTCTACAGCTTAAATTATTTTAATGCTGGAAAATAAAATTTTTCTTATCATGTTTCTTCAATAAAAAATATTTATGCATAGCAAATCTGTTTTTTGTCCCCATGGGTAAAATTGTATTTTCCCTAGTGGCATCTATGGTGCCACATATCATGACATCCGTAATGTCACAATATTCACATTTCTAAAAGTTTTACTGTTTAAAAAATAACAATATTCTTCATCAAAATAAATAAATAAATAAAAATAAATAAATAAAAATAAATAAATAAAAATAAATAAATAAACAAATAAATAAATAACTTAAATTTTTGAAAACTACACATTAAAATTAATAATTATAATTATGTTTTAATTTAGTTTTCATTAAAAATTAAATAATAAGTCTTTTCTTTAGTAAATTCGAAATTGTTTATTTTTAACTTTACTTCTCTCTCTCTCTAACGAATAAAATTAAAAATAATAAAAATAATAAAAATTAGATATAAAGGCTGTTGTTTAATATAATAATAGAAGAAAATATGATAGAAAAAAAATGTATAAACTATTATAGGGTAACTAGGGAAATAAGAAAAAAATTAGTTTAAAATTTTGAAAACTTTGAAAATTTCGAATTATTTAAAATTTTGAAAACTACACATTAAAAATAACAATTATAATTATATTTTAAACATAATTTAGTTTTCGTTAAAAATTAAATAAATAAGTCTTTTCTTTAACAAATTCGAAATTGTTTATTTTAACTTTATGCCAAAGCAAAAAAGAAAAGCTGTTTTCATTTGGTCTACATTGTTCGATTAAAATACATCTCTCTCTCTCTAATGAATAATATTAAAAATAATAAAAATTAGATATATAGACAAACTGTTGTTTAATATAATAATATGAGAAAATGTGATAGAAAAAATATGTATAAACTATTATAGGATAACTAGGAAAACAAGAAAAAAAAATAGTTTGAATTTGAATTTCCAGAAAAATATTCATTTTTCGGAACTGAAATGTAATTTTTTTTTTCTTTTCATACTGTACTTTTATCATAAAGAAATAATTTAAAAAAAAAAAAAAAAATCTGATAAAAATAATTTCTCCAATCGTGAAATTTTAAACATCAATGTCCATTATCCAAATATTTTTTTTTCTGTGTACATTTCAATTATTCGATTAAAAGAAAAGAAAGAAAAAACTTGCATTCATGATTCAAAGGATTTTAGTTTTCACTTTCCATAATCGAATAAGCTGTGTGAGTATAAACAAACTTGCACAAAAAATTTCTTTTCAGAGCGAACAAAAAAATCTATTTATTTTAAAAAGGATGTATGGAAAAAAAAATTACAAAGATAATCAATCAAAATAGACTGTCGCAAAGAAAAAAATGTATATTAGAATAGAAAATAAATTGTATTTTTTTAAGGTATTTCTACCTCATTAGTTACAAATTCAATTATCTTAACGGAATTGTTTATTCCTTTATATGCAGGATGAGTGATAGGTAAGAAAAAATAGTATTTATCATTTTAGTATTTTGAAATTTCGCTTAAATTAACTTTGTTCTGTAATTAAATTTTTCAGGCCATTGTTAATTAAAAATATTTCTTAGCAATCGCTAATTAATAATAACTGTTTGTTCTTCTGTTCATCTATTTTTTAATTATGCATTCTATGATTTGTTCTTTTCTTTTCTTTATTCATTTTCTTTCTTGGGATTATTTTTGTTTTGAGCTGCGTAAGTTTTTAACATCGCAATATATCATATGAATTCTACTTCTGTTTTAGTAATCACTAATTATATTTCCAGAAAATTCTATGCGTAAACTTTAGATTTGTTATAGAAAATTAAGAATAACGAGAATAATTCTACATTTATTTTTAAAACAGTAGTAAAGCATTTATTTAAATAGGAAACGTAAATTTGTAATTTAAATTTTTAAACATATTTATTTTAACCCATTAGTCGCCAAAACTCCCGCTGTGGGAGCATTTAATAAAGAATTTTTTTTTCTCTCTACAAGTCATTAAGATGAATATATATATATATATATATATATATATATATATATATATATATATGTGGGATGGCACACTTTTGTAGGCGTTAAACAAAACTAATACTTATTTACTAATTATAAATTTAATAAAAGATTAAATTGTAATTTACATATGTACAGGAATGCTGATAAGCATTATCGAATGTTCATTGCATAGTTCAATTAGAACAACTTGCGGTACAGACATGTCACTTATTAGTTCGCTTTTCTGTTACGTCGAAACACAAAGTTCGTAAAGAGTACCAAGCTCCGGCACTCGTAAACATCGTCTAAACAAGCATTCGTCAAAATGTGCCTTCTCAATCGGCCGTCAACTGTACTCTCTGAACTTTCTCTCTTCCGATGCTGTTAGCAGGCGCGCGTTCCGGAAAGACGTCATTCACGTCATGAGCACGTATTTCCTCTCAAGCGCTGGCGCTCCGTCACATGATCAGCAAACAGAAACTAAACTGCCTTGGATTTCAGGAACGGCAAAGAGAAATCAAATAGCTAGGGTTCTGAGTCATGGGAAAGCCAAGTAAGGGGAGAGAAACAGGATGCCGATCTACCACATTCGGCCATCCTGCATCGGCTGGACCTCCAGGCGATCACACTGAAAAGATACAAACAAAAAAAAAAAAAAAGCAACACAAAATAATAACATAAATATTTACAAATTTTTACAAATCTTCAAAAATTTTTGTTTTTAAGTTATTCCCCATTTGAGGAATTCAGCTTTTGCAGATGTGTAATAGGAGCCTTCATGGCATCCATTTCTATATTTTTTATCAATATTTTCAATATTATCATTTTCCATTTTTGCTGTTATAGAGTTACAAAAGGAAGTCAATTTTGCGTTTACGGCAACTTGGCCGCCCATGGCATGAGTTTTTGGTGGATGTCTACTCAACTTGCATTTCAATCTATTTTTCTTTCTGACTCTAGAAAGTTGTTTTTTATCATGTGTACTTAAATCTTTACTTTGGGGTTCAAAATTATTTTGGGACTCGAACTCGAGACCTTCCAATCGATCATTTTCAGTCTTAATGTTTTTTAATGCTTCTGTAGCATCACGTTCGGTCAAAAAGTCTATGATAGCAGTCTTATATGCAGGGAAAACTTCTAATTTTATTTGCACAGCTTTAGGAAATAATATGGCTATTTCACCAATCGTGGTTTTCAGTGGAAGTGATGGAATGAACAACTTTCCTAAATTGACACTGGCAGTCTCTTCTTTAGGCATATTCTGTCTTTTACACTCGATGGAATCTATCGTCGATGGCTTTTTTCTGGATTTCTTCCTTTTAAGGAGTTTGGAATTTTCGTCAACCTTTTCTTTTAATTTTTTCAACTCTTCGGCTAACTGTGAAATTTTTCTAAGTAAGGCTTGTTTTTCATCTTTCTTCGAGTAAGTGTTTTCTGGATTTGGCGACTTCATTCGGGAAATATTCGTCTGGCTTCGTCCCTTTCGTCGCGGCTCCTCCTCTTCATCACTATCATCATCTATCTGGAAAATGTTCGTATGACTCTGTTTCTGTCGTCGAGGCTCCTCTTCTTCATCACTGTCATCATTTACACTAATATCATCCTTCAAAAGCATTTTATCGTCATCACTCTCGTCGTTTTCGTCTTTATCGTCATTTTCACTTATGGCTTTTTCGGGAGATTCTAATGATTTTTTGGCAGCATAACAAGGTTGGGGAGTTTTAATTTCACATTTTTCAACACTATTTACTGTTTCATTTATTTCTAGGGATTTTTCAAAATTTTTGTTCTTACAGTTCATAGGGGCATCAACAACAACATTCGTTTTAATTTCACTTTGATATTTATCTACAGGGAGTACTGTTACTAAATTTACCTCAAGAGAATTACACTTATTTTTTACAAAAATACCTTTTTCATTAATCGTTGTTTCACTTAACATTAATACATTCATACCAAGGATTATATCATAGGGAATTAAATCATCATGTACAACATAAATATCAGTTTTATTTTTAAAATCATCAACTTTAAGATCGGCGTCGAATGAGCCTAACGGCTTTATTGAACTTTTTCCGATCCCCCTCAAAGTGGTACTTATTAAATTTAATTTATTTACACTCAACCTATCAAAAGAACTTTTACGCAACAATGTTGCTTCACTTCCTGTATCAATGATTCCAATAAAATTTACATCATTTACTTGTATAATTTTACTCATATTTTGATTTACATTAATACACAGTGCATCAACTTCTGGTTTTGAACCTGGACACTCCGAACTTTTATGCCCGTACTGCTTACACGTAAAACACTTTAGGCCTTTGGCCTTATGAGGGCAATCTCTAGATAAGTGGTTTTTGTCACCACAATTATAACAGAATTTATTTACATTATTTCTAGGACTAAATTTTTCATATACATTATGTTGTACAGTTTTCAATTTTGCATTATAATCTACTTTATTAAATCTGAATTTATTTTTCTCATTATCTTTTTTATATATTTCATATAACTTAATTTTATCTTTAAATTCACGAATATTTTTTGCACCATAAAGAATTAGTTTGTTTTCACTTTCGTCATTTATTCCTTGGATCACGTAATGCATTAACGCGGCATCTTCAATGTGCCCGTTTTTTGCTAGTTCGCGCATTTTAAAGAAATACTCTATAACTGTTTCATTTGGCTTCATTTTCTTTTTACACAAAATTTCGTGTAAAGAGGCAGAATTTATTTCGATCTTGAATTCCTCGATTAATGCATTTTTTAGTTTCTTATACGTTAATAATCCTTTTTCGGATTTTACAAATAACAGAGCATTTCCGCTCAAAGACCTTTTACAGAAAATTATTTTTTGTAGTTCGTTAAGGTTAAACATTTCAGCTAACTCTTCAAATTCATTTAAGAATTCAATTATGTTCTCATGCGGCTCGCCGCTAAATTTTGACATAGAATTTTCAAAATCATTGAAAGAAATTGCACCAAGTGATCCATTATTCACATTATTACTATAATTTATACTTTTTTTTACCCTTATTATGATCATCAATAACATTGTCACTATTATTATAACGCTTATTTTTGCTGATATGGCATTGCACAGAGGAGTCAGTTTTTTCAATATCATTATCGCCACTACTTTCGGATTCACTGTTCGATTCGTTTTCCGAATCTTCCTCTTCCGAATTATTTTCTGAACTCTCTTGTTTTAACAACTCCGTGTCACACAAATGTAACAATAATCTGTCTCTTAGTTCATGTTTGCTCCCATCAAAAGGGACATTTAATACATTACAAATAATAAGTAATTCATTTAACGAAAAATTTTCGTCGATGAATTTTTGTTTTTTTATATAATTCTCATCATCTATGGCAAAATTAAAGCCAGAAAACTTTCGTATTCTGCATCGATTTTTTCTGTCACCAATATCATTAAATAAAAAACGATGCAGAATTTTAATTTTACTATAACTCTCAGTCCTCAGTGCAGAGCCGATTTTGGGAATATCTCCCAGAGAAACCATTTTATAGGAAGATAAAGTGTACGTACCTTTGTAGAGCCGAAACAGCTGTTGTTTTAAATTTTATTTAGAATTTCCATTTAGTCGACTTGCTGTTTTAATCCTCGAGAACCCTGAAGAACATCTTTCTCACTCGTTTATCCACATAGTTGTAGTCGGCACTCATTTGTAGAAACACACACAACTAGTTGAATCATGGTTTAAGAATAAAGAAAAAGTTCAGTCCGACAAATGTTTATACAGTTTATATTTTAAACACAGTTCAGTTTATAAACTTATTTTTATCAGTCCAGACGCATCATCATTTTTAGGAATACAGTTCGCAAAAAAAGTTTATAGTTTGTTCAATCAAATTTTAAGTTAAATTAAACTAAAAATTAACGTTCAATCACACTTTCTTTATCTTAAAATTCGCGTTCTATCCAAAATTTAAATTAAAATTAAAATTCGCGTTCTATCCGTTCATGAAGTAGATTTTATTCTTTATCCAGTAGATTTTATTCTTTATCCCGTAGATTTTATTCTTGATCCCGTAGATTTTATTCTTGATCCCGTAGATTTTATTCTTGATCCCACTTCTGAACTTGTGGGATGGCACACTTTTGTAGGCGTTAAACAAAACTAATACTTATTTACTAATTATAAATTTAATAAAAGATTAAATTGTAATTTACATATGTACAGGAATGCTGATAAGCATTATCGAATGTTCATTGCATAGTTCAATTAGAACAACTTGCGGTACAGACATGTCACTTATTAGTTCGCTTTTCTGTTACGTCGAAACACAAAGTTCGTAAAGAGTACCAAGCTCCGGCACTCGTAAACATCGTCTAAACAAGCATTCGTCAAAATGTGCCTTCTCAATCGGCCGTCAACTGTACTCTCTGAACTTTCTCTCTTCCGATGCTGTTAGCAGGCGCGCGTTCCGGAAAGACGTCATTCACGTCATGAGCACGTATTTCCTCTCAAGCGCTGGCGCTCCGTCACATGATCAGCAAACAGAAACTAAACTGCCTTGGATTTCAGGAACGGCAAAGAGAAATCAAATAGCTAGGGTTCTGAGTCATGGGAAAGCCAAGTAAGGGGAGAGAAACAGGATGCTGATCTACCACATATATATATATATATTTACATTGAATATTGAAGTGCTTAGCTTCGTTGGTAATTTTTTTCAAAAAGTTTGTAATATAAATTCTATTTTTATTAATATTATTCAAAAAATTTTTTTTGTTTCTGTTGCATAAAAAAAGAAAATCACCAAAAATAGTTCATTAGAGTGCAGGCGTTTAAAACAATGGATATGAAATAAAACAGTTCTTTTCTTAAATTATGACAAACGAGGATCAAGAAAAGTAATTTAAAAGGGTTTTGCAGTTTATCAAAATCTATTCCACTCCCATTTCGTGTCAAATCTTCCATTTTTGAACCATATCACATCATTTAACAAAACGATTTTTATTTAATTATTTAAACTACATATGATTAGAAATGAACATTAAAACCCAAAACTTGCGAAGATCCAAAAATTTTCAGTAGGATTATAATAACGGCGTTCAATGGGCTAAAATGTACTATTTTGAAAGAAAAAATCCAGTATTTTCTCGACATAACAAAAATTACTTCTAAACCATTATATTCCACCTACTAACATGAACAAAAAATTGCATCACATGATCTCACAAAAGATATTTTTTTGGACTGTTTAATAGCTCCTTGATCTTTTCCTTCATGTTGCTTAGTGTAACCGTCTAAAGTCATTAATAACAATTTGTATTATTTTATTACAACTTCGAAAACAGGGAGAAGAGATGTTATTTTACATTTTAATTAAATTTAACACAGAACATGGCATACTGTCATTATGTATGAATGATTATCATACACAATGACACTTAGTATAATGTGTATTAATAAGGAACTCAACAAGGAATTTCTTAAGCATGATAGATTGCCAGTTAGAACTCACTTTGAGTAGATAGCATATTCATTCTACTACTCTCAAAAAGTATACTTCAATATTTGTTGTAATTTACTTAAATAACTAGAGAAATACTTCATTTCGTTCACTTTAAAACATATTAGCTGAAATTACTCATTTACAGGTGAGCTCTAAAGCTTCTTAACCTCCAAAAGCTTATCCAAGTGTTTTCACACATCCACCGATACCAACGCCAACAAAACAAAAATTTAATGTCAACTAACACAACTCTCCATGAACAATCTTCACTTCCTCCAAAACCAACGGCAGCTAAATGAAATTCAATTGGACACCTTACACTCAAATAACCGAACTCTCCACGAACAATCGCTTAGAATCTCGGTGGGGTTTTCGAGTGAGTGAGTTTTCCTTACCTTACTTTTACGAAATCATGTCCATGCAATTTTAATAGATAGGTTCTAAGATATAGCCTTATGGAAAATCCCGAAACTGAGTAATAGCAATGTTAATAAGTACAAAACTTTGAATAAACACCATGAAATCGCCACAAATGTTTCAGGTCGATAGAAGACACAACTATTCGTTAGGCGAACAAAGTAGACACGAATGCTGCAAACAGCTGCAAAGAACATTTCGCAACGCAGTGCTGCAAATTTATTTGCAACTTTACTTGCAGAATTCGTGTCTATACTGTTCGTCTCACGAAGGGTCGTGTCTCCTTTCAACCCGAAACAATTGTTAAGAGTTCTTGCATTTAATGGTGTTTATTCAGAGTTTTGTAATTATTACTTTCAAACGCAAGTTTTGTGTAGCTTTTTTATAGTGACAACGGTACCTGATGTCTGATATATACACAAATTAAGTGAGTATCTTTATCATAACGGTAATCCCATGTATCAAGTTTAATGCATTTATACGCTATAAAAGTTCAGGTATGTATCTTCCTCACACGATAAACATCGTAGCATAGAAACGCCACATATTGAATCGGTATTGTTTTATATAATAGCCCTCTAAGATAACATTATTATTACGATTATTATTATTATTATTTTAATATAAAAATTTCATAAGCAATTATACTCAATAGAATTTGTAATGTACTTCAACTATAGAAACTGTAATGTAGCCTTCCAATAAATAGGGAAAATTGCCGTACGGCAACATGTGTCGGAATCATAAGTTGATAGACACCAATTTATGTCAAACTGCAATTATTATGTTATTCCGTGTGTTATTTCATGATCTAATACTGCCACTTTTTTTTATTGCCACAGACACAAACAATTATCTTCTAAAAATAGCTACCTTTAGTTCAGTATATCCCAAAAGTTTAACTTCAATGAAAACCATAAAATTAAAATTTTATACAAGTACCTTCTTTTGTGACTTAAAAAAAAAAAAAAAAAAAATGATAAGTGAGAAAATGATTTTAAAAATTTTCTTTGTAAATTCAAATTCAAATGCAAATAAAAAATAAACAAATGAACGAATAAATAAATAAATAAATAAATAATGTTGATTTTTATTTATTTATCTTCCATCAACAAAAAATAAATAAAAAATACAAAAAAAAAAAAATCTCAGATTTAAGGTAAGATGCCTTTCTATTTTATCTCTTATATTTAAAAAATGTTGTCCCAATTTTATACTTGTTATATCTCAATTTGCAAGAAAAATGAAAGATTATGACAATAACTAAGTTTAAAATTTGTGTATAGAACCTTGTTAAAAGCACAGTATAAAAATTAAAATAACTATCTAGCTTCAAAATGACTATAATATTATCAAATGAAAAGCTAAGCAATCATTCCTTTAGTTAATATATCTGAAGCTGCAGCTATAAAAATCATTGCAAAACAGGGTTGAGAAAAAAAAAATATTTTTTATTATTAAAACTTAAAGTAATGTCGAATTCATAAAATGTATATGGAGAGTATGAGTTTGTTAATTATATATGCCTACATAACACCATGTTTAGCCAATTCTCATTTTAATCCCTCCCAATTTAACCATGCATTCATTCATTAACTACTGGATAATAAAATAGTTCTATTCAGACTATTTATAGTTATCAACTTGTATAATCAACTATATCAATGTAGAAGGTTTCCTCTTTGTAAAAAATAACAGCATTTAAAACAACGTGAATGTTAATTCCATCTCCTACAATTTTTTAATGTCAGCTGTTAAAAAAAATAACTTGATCAAAAAGCAGATGTTAAACGCGTATATAATATTTAAAAAATACATAATTAATAATTGTAATTATCTAACATTTTTACTAGATTTTTACATTTAAAATTGTGATTTTTGTAAAAAGTTTTTGTAATTTATTCACTAGAATCGCTCTCTATGGGTCCGTTTACAACCTCGCCTAAAATCAACCCGCATTTTAACGATGCTTCTTTTAAGAGGGGACAATACCTAATCTCGCCGGCAGCCTTCGCCCATGTTATTCTATGTGAAAATTTGTTGCGACAATTACACATTACCTAATGAATATTTTTTAATTCTGTTTTCGCAGTCAGAAAATTCATAACCGTTAAATGAGTACTCCTTTTTGAAAAATTCATTTTTTTTAATTTTTACATTTTAATTTTGAGTTAAAAAATGCGATTTTTCACAAAATGCATTTTTCTCATTTTCTAGTCGCAAAATGAAATACTAAAATTTTAAAAAATCAATTTTTGGAAAAGAAGTACTAATTTAACGCTTATGAATTTTCTAAATGTGAAAACAGAATTGAAAAATATTCATTAGGTAATGAGTAATTATGTGAACAAATTTTCCCATTGAATAACATGGGCGAAGGCTGCCGGCGAGTCCCCCTTTCTGTTTAGTCCGTTTACAACTATATATCTCGGAGTAAGGGCGGAGGCGGCGACAACCGGTTTTCAGTGGGGAAAGAGTGTCTTTAAATTCACAAACCGAAACAATCGCATAAATTCTATTGCCGTTATAGATGTACAGGAAAAAAAAAAAAAAAAAAAAAAAAACAGTCGGCAACAAAAGTATCCGAGCACTAGCAAAAATTCCTATATAAAAAAAGTACACTTGATACAGTTTTGTTAAATAAATCCTTATGGAATCCTGTTCTTAGCCAGTCTAGGAATATGATTCGACAAGGATTTATTTAACAAAACAGTATTAAATGCACATTTTTTATGCAAGGATTTTTGCTAGTGCTCGGATACTTTTGCTGCCGATTGTATTTAGTAAAATAATTACCATAATCATGATTTTATCTTTGAAAAACGTTGAGATATGTTTTTTGTTCAGTGTATTGATCTTTAAAAAAAAAAAAAAAAAAAAAAAAAAAAATCTCTGCAAGGAAATAAAATAAAGAAGAATTTTAGCGTTAAATAGTCCTACATTTTTCTTTTTCCATTCCGCAAAATTACATAACAGACAGGAATAATTTTCTTATTTAAAGTTGAAAAAGAAACAAAATTTATGAGAAATATTTTTTAAGATTATCGCGAATATAAAATGCATTCGCCAGAGTTTAGATTACATTCTATAAATTCTGAAGTTGATAAAAGCAATTATTTTTGTTATTTTTTCTATTCGCAAGAAAATATTACAATCGAGAAAATTTTTGACCTCTGGTTTTCGATCCCTTTACACGTTTTGAAATATCATGACAACAATTTGAACATTTTTAAAAGTGCATGCCTGTCTGTGTGTCGTGCATGGTTTATAAAAATTTTGTGGGCGCTGTATCTCGTTTAATAATGGGTGGAATTCCGAAAAACTTTAAATTTTCATATGAATTGGTGTTGATTATATTTGCAGTAAATCGCCAACAGGCTGTATTTGAAAAAACGTCTGAAATCGTAAGAGTCCGGCCATTTAAGGACAAGTAGTGTATAAATTTACGAATGAAAAGCACAAGCGAAAATATTTTAGTATTCTATTATATTTGAAGTAATATTTTATTTTAACTGTAATAAATTGACAAAAGGATCGTTATTTATGCACTAGAAATACAATTATGCGACTTCTAAATCATCATCTTTAAATTGATTGAACCAATTGATTCATCAGGGAGTTGCTCCCATTTTTTATTCATTATACTTCTTTAGATAATTATATATTTTTTAAAGAACAATAAATTTTAAAACAAGTAAAACCGTGCTTATAAAATCTTACTTGACAAATAGTTGTAATTTATTTATTTATATTTTCTATTGCATTCATTACTTCCCTATTTTACTGTATTTTTTTCGAATAATAATCAAAGAATACTGTATGTCTCTATTCTCTTAGAAATGTCGGTTATTAAGAAAAAATATAATATAATTTTTATGTAGCATTTAAATGGATAATCTTAAATTGAAATTAGTCAGTTAAAAGATTTAAAAAAAAAAAAAAAAAAAAAAAATTGCATTCAAACTTTATTTTTGTTATTAAGGTTTTTTGTATAAATAAACAGTGAACTTAAATTCAGCAAAGCTTTTGTCTCTTCCTGAGACCAACGATAATTACGCATAATTTTGCTAGACATCTTTCAAGTAAACAAACAAATAAACAAAAAACTTAAAAGCAAATAAGTGAAAGACAGCGAACAGAGGTAAATTAAATCCAATACGGCGCAGCACACAGTTACACCCGAAAGGAATTGTGGGTAAAAGACGGGTTTTAGAAGAGCAGGCGCATGTTTATAAACAAGTGACGCTATTCTGCAACTTTTGCGCATGTAGGCAAAATATCTGCCTTTCCATTGGTGCTTTATCCCACCTTTTGCCTACATTCTAAAGTACGCGCGGAATCACCTGTCGCAGTGACGTCGCGTGCGCTTGCTCTGAAGGATTAACTCCAGTCCGGACTGGGGTTGTTTCTGACCCTAATAATCAACCCCTTTTTTGAGGAACCGGTTCAATTGGAGAGAATTTGGGGAATTCAACCCCAGTAAAACTGAGGTTGTGAACGGCGCCTATCACACGTACACGCACACACACACATACACACACACACACACACATATATACATATGCAGGGTGTGCCATAAGTCTGTAGACCTTTTAAAAATCCATAACTATTGAAAGAATTGGTAGATTTGAACGCGATTTGCGGGGAAATTAATCTCATTAAGGTTTTTTTTTTTTTTTTTTTTTGGGGGGGGGGGATAGTAAAACAAAATTATAAAATTTTCGTCGATAGAGGGCGTTTGACGTGAGCAAATCGCAAATTTCTATGAAAAAGTATAGTTATTTGAATGCAAATATTTACGGGCATATAAATCCTGTTCCATGTGTTCGCCATCACTACAAATTACAGTTTGCAACACCGCTAATTATAGCTTTAGTCGGTAGTTTTTAGCTCACGGGAAACATCTTCACCAATAACGTGTTATCTACTAAGTCAGCATCGCAATTAAAACTTCATGTATGCACAAGTAAGAAGCAAAACAGATAACAAGATGTGTTTCTCATAAAACCGTGCAATTTACAGCACTCTGGTTTGCATATTTCTCGTTACTCTTCCATGCAGCGCCCTCTATCGACGAAAAATTCAACCTTTTTTTTTTTTTTTTTCATTTCCAAAAAAAATCCTCTTTCGTGAGAATAACTTTCCTACAAACCGCATTCAAATCTACCGATTTCTTCAATAATTATGAATATTTTAAATGTCTAAAGACTTATGGGACACCCAGTATATATATATATATATATATATATATATGAAAATTTAAAGCATATGAATGTTCAATTATAAACAATGTTTAATTATTGCTTGCATTAAAAATGTATAAAAATTTTCAGATTTTTTTTTTTTTTTTTTTTTTTTTTTTCATGGCATTTTGCAGTGATAGTAAACAAATTTTCAGAATCTTTGTTTGCGAAATCACTTCTTTTATAATTGGAGTTGGGTTTATTGTTTTAATCTCTATTTAGAACGGAATATTTTAGTTCCATTACCCGACTAGAAAATATTGTATTCAGTCAAAAATATCGATATCGATATCGATAAGTTCACCTATTTTACATGTTTTAGGATCTCCTGAGTCCAAAAAAGTAGGTTTTGGCTATTGCTGAGAATGTATGTGTGTGTATGTTTTTGTATGTGGTGGTGGAATATTCTGTCTAACATACCTCCAAAATTAATGAAATTAGAATAGCAAAACTTCAAAATTAGGCAGGTCCAGTACAGATGATTTTTCTAACTTTTGTGGGAAACTGGCAAAACCGGAACTGGGATCGTAGGTTCATGTCGCAAAAGCGGCTCAAAGTGTTTTCTTTTCTTTTTCTTTTTTCTAAATTACTATATAAAAACGCTTTTAAATGTCCTTTCATATATATTAGTTAGTTCAGGAAATTCAATAGACGTCCTATATAAATAGGATAATTTTAGATATTTCAAGTAAGTTTCTTTAATAACGGCTCAACAGATAATTTCAAACTCACCATATTATTTTCCTTTTAGATTTACTTGTTTTAATCTTACTATTTGTAAGATTTGTAACCAAATTTATTTTTACATTAAGTATTATTATTTTTCTTTAAATAAGCTTAAACTTTTAATGCCATTTATTCAACATTTTATTTTTGTATGCTTAATATTACATGATATATTGTATATCTCCCAATGTATTATTTAAAAATATCTATTATTTTTCAGAGTTACTTAAAGCAACTTAACAAATAATAAAAAATAAAATGGATTTAGAAACTAAATTAGCTTAATGAGGTTACATTCATTGATATTCTCATGAGCAACTTTGTAAAATGAATGTTTTTAATTAACTTATCAGAAAACAATCTCTTTCAGTTAAATCACATGTCCTTAGTTTTTGTATTTTAAATAAACTCAAAATTTTTTATCTTAATTACAGTTGGAGGTTTTATATTATTTAAACTCTTTTTAAAGGAAATCAAATTTTTATTTATACTTGATAATACTTGATTGTAAAATTCTACTTTATATAATTTTTTTTATTCATTTATATATATATATATATATATATATATATATATTATATTTATTTTTTTATTTTTATTTTATTTTTTATTTATTTATTTATTTTATTATTATTATTATTATTATTATTATTTTTTTTTTTTGTTGCTTATATTACATTCTAATTTCACATATCCCATCCAAAATATTTGTATTTACGAAGTTCAGACGTTATGTCCTGGTTAATTATTTTCAGAATATGTGATTTTGATGGTAACGTAATTAAAAAATATGCTAAAAATATATATGTAATTTTAAGTAAATAGACTGATTGAAAATCGAACTAATTCGATATTCGTTTCTATTAGAACTAAATATGCACAGGAACAATACGTGTTACTAAATACAGTATACGATAATAATTATAATAATAATAATAGGAAGATTTATGAATAATATTCCACACACAAACACACATATATACCTTTTACGCCAAAAGTTTGTGAAAACTTTAAAAACTCATTAGAAAAGAGCAAATGATGATAAATAGTGCGATTTGCAAAAACGACATCAGAAAGAGGGCGGATTTTTTTAAAGAAAAAAAGTTCAAAAACTGACCGATAGAAGGCGCTGCGGTGCATACACGAAGCTGATTCATGTAAATTAGGTTGTCAATAAAACACCTGAATGCACATGGACTCTTCTGGTATTCATCCAGACAAGCTATACAGGGGCCTTCGGAGAAGTCGTCGTTTCTCCCTTCTTCCACCTGGAAAAAGGGAGAAACGACGACTTCTCCGAAGGCCCCGGCTGTACTCAGTTGTCACAAGTGTTGTGGCCCGCCTTACTTGCTCCATGCAGTGCGGTGGAGGTCATGTTGAACAACTTCAACTTAAATAAATCTTTGAAAATGTAGAATTGCATTGGTATTGTGTTTCTCCTCGTTATATTTTAATGTATGACTCATCTGTATTAATTTGTTTAATGTATTCAACATCAGCGCCAACTAGCGGTCATTTTTTGAACTTTTTTTTTTTTTTTTTTTTTTTTTTTTTTTTTTGTACTTAAAAATAATCTGCCTTCTTTCTGATGCTATTCGTGCAAATCGCACTTTTTTATCATCATTTGTTCTTTTTTAATGAATTTTTAATGTTTTACACGAACTTTTGGCGCACCCGGTATATAAAAGCGGCTTCTTCAGTTTTTTAAGGTTTTTTAGATCTTACAAGAATTTACTTTAAGATTTATTGATGTTTTTAGCATTAAAATGTCAACATCGATTTCTTATCAAATTTTGATTATTCAGAAGTTCTAGATCATTTAATATATATACATATATATAAGCATTTTTTTCTCTAGTCTATCGTATCCCCGCCAGTGGTCTAAAGGCTCTACTATACAAGCTGATAGGTCGTAAATGGCCACTTCAAGCAGTGTTTGCGCTCCTCATCCACACCGTTTAGAGTTTTTTATGAGAGTTTCAAAAGTACGAGTAAATAGGCCAAGTCTCTTTTGAAAGGACCCTCATGAAAGGCACTCTGCACTAGTCCCTAGTGCACAAAATCAGATTTAATTCCCATACCTACAATAATACTCGGTTTTTTATTTATTTATTTTAATACACAGCATTGATTTTATAACTATACATTATATATATATATATATTTAATTGTTAAAATGTAACAAAATTTAAGTACCGAAAAGATTATTTCCTTGCAACATTTCTTCTAAAATTTGGTTTGCAAAATTAATCTTCTTCTTCTTTTAGGTTGATTTCTTTAGAAATCGACCTATTGCAATCACTTCGTTTATCTATATACGTATATATCTATCTATCTATTTATCTATCTATATATCTATAATGAAAATTTTGTCATCACGATAACTCCCGAAATAATACTCGAAATCGAACCAAATTTGGACAGTGAACTAATCTTATAAATATCTTGGATGAGTTCGTTAACCAAGTTGCTCCGACTTTTTGTTTTCAAGTGGCAGCCACATGAAAATTTCAAACCGACATTGTAAAAAGCATACTTAAAGCAAGATTTGCTTGAATTTTGTTGTAAATACAGGTCACATGAGGGTCTCAATGATGTTTATTAATGAAGTTTATCCGCCATTTTCAATAAAGTGGCAGATATTTTAAGTTAAGCGGGACCACTTGAAATCAGGCTACCACTTGAAAATTTAAAATCCCTATAAATTCCGAAGTAATACTCCAAATCGAACCAAATTTGAACAGTGTCTTAACTTATCTTATAAATATCTTAGATGAGTTTGTTAACCAAGCTGCTCCGCCATTTTGTTTTCAAGTGGAGACCACTTGAAAATTTCAAATTGTAAAAAGCGTATTCCGAATTTTTTTTAATTTTGATGTACACATAGATTACACAAGTTTCTCAAATAACTTTATTAATGAACGTTATCCGCCATTTTTAATAAAGTGGCGGATATCTTAAGTTAAGCGGGACCACTTGAAATTAGGCCACCACTTGAAAATTTAAAACCATGATAACTTCCGAAATAATACTCCAAATGGAACCAAATTTGAACAGTGTCTTAACTTATGTTATAAATATCTTAGATGAGTTTGTTAACCAAGTTGCTCCACCATTTTGTTTTCAAGTGGAGACCACTTGAAAATTTCAAATTTAAATTGTAAAAAGCGTATTCCGAAATTGTTTGAATTTTGATGTAAATACAGACCACATAGGGATCTCAATGAAGTTTATTAATAAACTATGTCCGCCATTTTTAATAAAGTGGCAGATATCTTAAGTTAAGCGGGACCACTTGAAATCAGGCTACCACTTGAAAATTTTAAATCCCTATAACTTCCGAAAGAATACTCCAAATCGAACCAAATTTGAATAGTGTCTTAACTTATCTTATAAATATCTCGGATGAGTTTGTTAACCAAGTTGCTCCGCCATTTTGTTTTCAAGTGGAGACCACTTGAAAATTTCAAATTCAAATTGTAAAAAGCGTATTCCGAATTTTTTTTAATTTTGATGTATACATAGATTACACAAGTTTCTCAAATAACTTTATTAATGAACGTTATCCGCCATTTTTAATAAAGTGACGGATATCTTAAGCTAAGCAGGACCGCTTGAAATTAGGCCACCACTTGAAAATTTAAAACCATGATAACTTCCGAAATAATACTCCAAATGGAACCAAATTTGAACAGTGTCTTAACTTATGTTATAAATATCTTAGATGAGTTTGTTAACCAAGTTGCTCCGCCATTTTGTTTTCAAGTGGAGGCCACTTGAAAATTTCAAATTTAAATTGTAAAAAGCGTATTCCGAAATTGTTTGAATTTTGATGTAAATACAGACCACATAAGGATCTCAATGAAGTTTATTAATAAACTATATCCGCCATTTTTAAGAAAGTGGCAGATATCTTAAGTTAAGCGCGGTCACCTGAAATCAGGCTCCCACTTGAAAATTTAAAATCACGATAACTTTTGAAATAATACTTCAAATCGAACCAAATTTTGACAGTGATATTATCATATAATTATCTTGAATGTTTTCACTAGGCAACTTGTCCCGACATCTTGTGTCTAAGTTCCAACCACTTGAAATCACACTGCCACTTGAAAATATGCCATCACGATAACTTTTAAAATACTAAACTGATTCAAATAAAAGCTGGTTAGTGAAATTTTGGTTCAAATATCTAGGATAAGTTCACTTGATGACTTGATCCGCAATTTTATTTTCAAGTGGCGGCCACTTGAAAATTTGTCATTATGGTAACTTTAGTAAGACAGAATCAATTCCCTTCAAATTTGGGTAGTGGATTTATCATTCAAATATCTCAGATAAGTTCGCTAGGCATCTCACTCCACTTTTTATTACAAGTGGTGCCACCTGAAAATTTCTTATGATTATAATTTTTGAAATTCTGATTTAATTTAAACTAGAACTGGACAATGAACTTATCGTACAAATATACTGGATGATTTCGATGGGCAAGTTGTTTTGCTATTTTGTTTTACAAGTCGCAGCCACTTAGACTGCCACTTGAAAATTTGCCATAATAATAACTTTTGAAACACGGCACTGATTTAAACCACAGTTGGACAGTAACCTATGCTTCAAATATCTTCGATGTGTTTGCTGGAACTTTAGAAATACTTAATCAATTCAAATCAAAGTTGAAAAATGGATTTATCATTCAAACAACAAAAATTTAGAAAATTCACGTAACTCATGAACCAATCACATTATTGCGTCCATCTTTGGTATATCGATAGTAAGTATTTTCTCGCCAAAAGTCGCCAAAAAAGTCGCCATAGGGGAAAAGTCGCCAAATTTGGCACCAAATCCATTACATGCGTTACTGGATCTTTTTAATGCGTTTTTAAGGTAAAATTAGACTATTTTAATGGTAAAACAAACTAGAAATGCAAACTAACATTTTATCAACTTACTAAACCTCTTTGAAAGAATTTCTACAAAAAAAAAAAAAAAAAAAAAATATTTTCAAATTTGCAACGATATCTTAGATGAGCAACTTTCTCTGCCATTTTTATCGAAGTGGCAGCCACTTAATTTTTCAACACAATGACTTTTGAGATTTTGAATTAATTCGAACTGTGTGTGTACAGTAGACTTATCTCACAAATGTATTTCATATATTTGTCAACTTAACCCACCATTTTTTTTCCTAGCGCCGGCCACTTGAAAATTTTAAATTCACATAAAAGTGTATTTATGAACCGATTTGCTTAAAACTCCACATGTGCATAGCCTACATCAATATTTCTACCAAGTGCATTAATAATTTGTAGCCGCCATTTTGAAACAAAATGACGGCTACTTGATAAGGAAAAAGAAATCAACCTACCCTTCCGAAAAAGCCGGAAGGTCTTGTTTTTTTTTTACATTTTCTTAAAATTACTTAGTTTAAAAGGAATATAGAAATGCCTTCTCAAAGTATGAAATGATGTGATTCCTTTTTCGCAAAATATATTAAACATCAGAAATAATAATAATATTTTTTTTTCGGTAGGAAATTGTAACAAAAAATACAAATATTTATCAAATTACGTTTTCAAAAGAAAGAGGTTACCTTCAACTGACCTTTAAATAAGTGTTATTTTTTTTTTTTTTTTATGATACGAAATATCTTCAAATTAAATAAAAAAAAAATAAAAAAAAAAATCCATCACAGTTTCATATTTAATAATTAATGAAACAAAAATATTTCACTAAAAAAATAAACATTTTTTTAAATTTTATTTATTTATTTTATGTAATAATAACTTATCTTATACAAAACTAAAATGAACATAAAATTTTTGGTATTGAGTTTTTATTTTTATGCACAACTTAATTCAAATAGCCTATTTTTATATCTTATTATACCTTATTTAAAAATATCTCATTATAGATATATAAAACAAGCTATCATGGATAAGTAACACGATTTAATTTGGAATCACAATTAAATTGAAAATAAATTCATCGATCCTACATGAAGAAATACATCTTATTTAAATTTACTGTAATTAGAAGGATTTGAAAATAAAACTATTCCATTACATTGTGAAAATAATTTATTTTATATTCAATTTTCATTAACAAAAGTAGAATACATTTAACAGACATTGATATGAAAAGGATGACAAGTAATAATTAAAAAATAATTCTTAAAAAATATTGCGCTCTTAATTTGAAGACTTTGTTCAAATTAATCTCTTATTTTTAAAGTTAATATCAAATTACATCAAATTAATATGTAAATAATGAAAAGTTTTCTTTTCATATATCAGACTAGCTGAAGTAATAATAAGTTCAGATGAACATCTTTAACGATCATTATTTTTATTTTAATATGAATTTTTTAGAGAATTTTTCTTCGTAGACATTACAGAAATGAACTAAAATATTGTATATTTATCAATGTATAAGTATTAAAGAATGTATTAGTTGAAATTGTTGGTTTAATAATGAAAAAATAATAATAATAAAGAAATCTTTAAAAAAATTGGGTGTATCTGTCCTCTGCTCTTTTCTCTCACAACTCCCGCAGCAGCTTACCTAACAGGTTTTGGCCACTTCGCTGGTTGCAATATTTGATTTAAAAAAAAAAAAAAAAAAAAAAAAAAAAACCTGAATAATGCAAATGTTTAAATAAATATATTTCGATCGGTGACTACTTTCAGCAATCCAAATTCATCGCCAAATCCCTCTATATAACTGCTAATGATTTATCATGGACATTTAATTATTTGTGTATGATTATATTGATTAGAAACACAGTTAATTTAAAAATAATTTAAACATGCAATCACATTAGTTTAGCGGACGATAAAAGCGAGAAAAATGAAACATATAAGATCATTTTATTAAGTTAATTTTGTTATTATTATTATATTTTTTATTATTGAAAGCTGAAATTTCATAAAAACTTTTATTATTCAAACACAAAAATACTTAAAAAAAATTAAATCAAAAATTAAATTTATCAATCAATCCATAAAGTTATACCAAATACCTTCAAAATAGGTTTATAATTTATAATAATGTAAATAAAGCAGAAAATGTAAAAACTAAATCCCATAGAGCATTTTATTTTATTTTATTTTTTAATTTAAATTAAATTATTTAATTTTAATATTTTTGGAGAAATTTTATTATTGTTGCACTTTAATACATATTCAAGCAAACTTTCATAATTCTAGGACAAAAATTTCACAGAATGAGGATTTTCTACATCTACCATTTCCTTAAATTTACTTATTACACATTTCCAGCCGTGAGTCACTAAAGATATATAATTAAAATCTTTATATATTGTCATGAGCTAAAATGTCGTTCTATTCCATTAAACTCAATATAAATTTAACATGATATTTGAATCACATTTGTCTCTTTTTCTCATACCTATTATAAAATTTTCATATAAAACACTTAAATTTTGATGAATTCATTAACACAGAAACAACAGCATGTCTTCTCACTTTATACACTAAGCCTTGGCATTTAGTGTTGGTAGTAATATTTAATATACATACGAAATACAAAATAATTGTTTCCTTCTTCTCCTAGACACTCTTGTCCCTCGCCATGGGAAAAGTTTCTGTAGCACCGTCTATCGTAAACGTTTTTACCCCTCTTTATTCCCCTCTTTCTATGCGCATTCATGCTATTCACCTACCCTAAAAATAATACTTTACAGACTTTTGTTAACCGTGCTCTTAATATTTCTTCTGATTTTGTCTTACTAAGCCCTGAAGTTAATACCTGGAAGTTATTGCAATTGGCCGAGCTTATAACCCTTCCTTTATAGGTACAGCTATTTAAAAGTTAAAGCTTCGTTGGGCTTCCTCTTCTAAATTGGTCTCTTTTAATATCAGTATTGTTTTACCATATTTCCCTATATCAAGTTATGCCATAGTTTAAGTTCCTAAACTATATTATTTTTATTATTTTTATTTATGTATTTTATTTTTTTCTTATTCCAATAACCTCACATTTTCTCAGTTAAATAATGCAACAGGCATGAATAATTCTTGATGTATTTATGGTGTTTCCTGCCAATGTCGTTATATATTGATCAACTGCAGTCTCTAATTTCATTTAAAAGAATATGAGTTAAGTCCGAAAACAAGAAATGGCAAATCGGCCATTTCGAAACATTTCTGGGAGAAAAACCGTAATTTTAAATTTCATAAAGTAATTTGAAGGCCCAAATTTACACTTGAATTCAATTTTGTTGTAACTTTTTGCTGTTATACGAATTTCAAAAGTATTGTTAATTTTATTTCGCTATAACCCTTTTGTGCGAATTTTTGAAATTTTATATTCAATCAAGACATTCTTTTTTTTTTTCATCATTTTTCATGACAACCTGAGCCCACGAGTGGCCGAGCGGTTCTGCACTGAAAGCTGGTAGACGTGAGGTGCCGGGTTCGATCACAGATCGCACTCTTAGTCTAGTCGTTCGGGGTTTCCCGTAATTTTTTCAGAAACAAACATAAGTACACGCTAGGACCCACAAAAAAGACCCCTGCGGAGGGCACCTCCTTCAGGCCTGCGATCCTAGTGCAAACAATCGGCCTTAATCCCCACAACCAACAACAACAACTCAAGACTACCTGTTTTTTAATTTCCTATTGGCTAATTGCCCACATTCTTCCTAATTCTATTGTTTGACTAAACTGTCTTAGAATCTGATTCTTTTCATAAAGCACTTTCGTTTCGTTTCTTTATGCACTGATGATTGTACGCTAAATGCTATTGAAACAAAAACAACTGCTATTTTGTTATGTCTTTCGGCGTTCAAGGCATTGATTATTTTCCCTGTATCTATAGATTATGTGAATAACATGCGTACTATTATAAACGATAAAAATACTTCTAAAAACGATAAAAATACTTCTAGGTATATTTGAACGAACCGATTTTTTCCCTCTGCTTGATGAAAAACAACATGATTAGTTACTCATTCATATCATATTTTCGATATACTTAAAAATCTATCCCATTTCATCAAATAGATAGTCTTATATTAATATTTTATTCTCATTGAGAATCTATTTATTTGGAATTTACTTTAATTTCAGAAAATTCCTTCAGGTGATAAATAATTCATTTAAATACCTTGGGAAGTTAAAGACATGAATCTTCCTTTCAACACGACAAATTGTAATAAGACTGTCGTCACATTAAAATGATGATGCTATTAGTACGTCATTTGTTTTCAAACTAATGACTACTCAACAAGGCCTTTGGTATGCTCTAATATTATGTGATTTTTATTGAAAATATCGCATGCTTTTGTTAAAAGGCTTTAAAATTGCTTTAATAATTTATCTAAGAGCTTTACGGCTGTGGAAGATTTTTATAATTTTAAAATATTCGTCAACCTAACAGACATTGTTTTTAATTCTCTATGTTGTATAAATAATATATATACAGGGGGATCAATTTAAAAGAGTACCAGTTGGGTTTTTTTTATTATCTTTAAATATGACGGATGTGGCAAATATTCTAACACTGTAGTATAATTTTTTGAACCATGTTTAAGTGTGGGAGATAATCTCTAACACTGTTGAACTGATACAACTTTATTTGTGAGGCAAAACAGAAATGGAGACGCATAATATTATTTATTCCTGTGATAATATTAAATTTGAAAAACATAATTTAATTCAAATTTTTTACGTTATTATTCCTACATTACATCTACTTTATCAATATCATTTTTACATTACCGTTTCATAGGGTTTTCTAGAGAAGTACTGCAAACATTGATGAATTAAAAAAGATCATAACTGAAGAAATCTCGTCAATAACACCAACAATGCTGCAAAGTGTGTGAAAAAACTTGTTTCGACGTGTTCATGTTTGAATTCAAAATGGTGGCGAACATTTTCAAAATTTTCTGTAAGAAATGATAATGTAAAAAATTGTAATTAAATTACGTTTTTCAAAAAATAAAATTATCACAGGATTAAGTAACACTGTTCGTCTCCATATCTCTTTTAAATCACAAATAAAGTTGTAACAGTCCAACAATATTAGAAATTGTCTCCCACACTTAAACAAGGTTAAAGCAATTATACTTCAGTGTTAGAATAGTTGCCACATCCGTCCGATTTAAGGGTAATAAGAAAAACCAACGGGTACTCTTTTAAACTGATCACCCTGTATATACATAAATATATATATATATATATATATATATATATATATATATATGTCTAATTACTCTCAATATCATTAGTTTTGTATCTTATTACGTAATAATGTAATGTTATATTTTATGGTGTGGGAAAAAAATCATGAACATTATCTATATGTATATCTATCTATCTATCTATCTATCTCTCTCTCTCTATATATATATATATAATACATACATCTGTGATAACTTTAATTAAATATTCATATTAAATTATTTGTAGACATGAATACGCATTTTAATTTATGAAATGAATGGTCTTGATAAAGCTTTAATTAATTATTTGACTTTACAATCTATCTATTTGAAATTTAGTTTAATGTTATAAAATTCTTTTTCGAAATAAATAATTCAATAAAATACTTAAGTCAATTTAAGACATGAATCTTGCTTTTTGACACGACATGCTGTGATAACATCATCGCATTAAGTTCATACGGCTGCTGCTGTAAGTCATTTGTATTCAAGCTAATGGCTGTTCAACAACACCGGAGGTATTTTTTCATTTTATGTAATATTAAATTATCAAACTAATGTAAAAAAAAAATCAATTCATTCATTAATTAAATTTAAATTTAAAAAATATACTTTAAAAAATGTATAAAAAGATAAATGTAATTAAAATCATTAAAAATTACCCAAAATATTTTTCATTTTGTCAAAGCTTTTCGCCCTGCTGATCAGGGCAAACTCAAGTCATTTTTAAACCCAGTGATTTTTAAACCACTAAATTTAAACCCAGGAAAGCCTCAACCGTTGTACGGCAAGTATCATCATGGTGACCCAGTGAAGCTCGGCTATAATTCAGAATTTACGTTTGTAGACTGTTTCGTCTATATTAACTGTAACTGTAATATGTTTTATTAATATATATATTCAACTGTCGCTGCACTTGTAACTAAAAATGAATTCACTTTGTCCTGGTGATGATCTGATAAGCTGGGCAAAAGTCTTAGACAAAATGGAAAATATTTTGTGTAATTTTGAACGATTTTAATGAAATTTTTCTTTTAGCTTGTATAATTCGCATTTAATCTTGCACAACCCAATTTGTATTTTCGGAGTTTCTATGGATAATTAAAAATTTTAATAAAAATAATAATCATATTAATACATTATAATATCAAAGCAATCCCAAAAACAAATATTTAATGAGAAACTTCAAGAAATTATTATAAAAAAAAAAAAAAGAAGAAGAAGAAGAAATAAAAAACGAAAAAGGAATTTAAAACAAAATTCATTAAAAATAAGGGGGAAAAAATGATGTTGGTTTTTGGGTTATGGACGGTAGAATTCTAGTCTTGGGAATGTGCTTAGAGGGCCCTAGCCCAATTTAAGCAAGTTTAAGTGAAAACCACGGAAAAATCCGAACGGCTAAGGCGACGAGCTCGACCTGAGAACTCCCGTCTATCAGCTTTGGAAGCAGAACCTCTCAGCAGCTGTTAACATGAAGAAAACAAATGTTAACTTGAGAAAAAATAAATTTCCGCATGTTAGAAATTTTGTACACATTAAAAAATTTCTTTAATTTATTATTAGGTTTATACAGACTTTCTGCAGTAAAGTGGCTTGCCTTAAAAATTACATAATCAAAATTATAATTGAATTATGAAATTTGCATATTTTAATTACAATTTTTTTATTTTATACTAGCAGGCTTTACCAGCTTCATTCACCACTATATATTATTAAATTGAAAAAATAATAATAATGATAATAAATATAATATAATATAATAATAATAAAAAAAAAACTTTGAAATCGTTTAGAATTTTGCTTTGTGTACCTATTGTCTGTATCGCCTTCCACTCCCTCACTACTTCAGGTCCGGATTCCTACTGCCTTCAGCAACCGTTTATCCGAGCACATTATTTTAGATACTTATCGGACAACAGGAGGAGATATCATAGCATCCATTAAATATTTTAGTTTTGAAACCATAAAATATTATGGATTTTCTAGCCCTCATTCTGTAACAATAAAATTACAGCTACAATGAACTTATAATTTTATTACTATTAATTGTATTATAAAAAATTACATAAATATATTTGTTATTTTTTTAGTTAAATTTAAAATTTAATAAATTTGTAACCCTTTCTGCTATATTGTAGTTTGATTTCGATAAATACAACAACGTGAAAGAAAAAAAAAGAAATCAAATTAAAAAAAAATTAGCTAATTAAACAATAATAATTAAATAAATAGTAAAACAGCCGTTGCTAAGGGATGCAGAGGATTGAAATGAAAGAAAAAAATTAAGAAAATGAAACAGAGTAATCTATGCATAATAAATAAATAAATAAATAATTTAAAAAAATTATGTGCGAAAATTGTAAAAAATCTCAATGAAGTGTACCACTCTACATTCTGAATAAGACCCTTAGGAAAGCCTATATGTTGCCAATAAATAAACCAAGAGTTCTCCACACTGCCAAACGCAAAAATTTCGTTATCATCGCGATAGAGAGTAGGCGTTGCGACACTCCCGCAGGAATAATAGAGAATGCTTTGTCCATCTCGAGTGATTGACACACCGTTTCTCTGAGAGGGAAGAAAAATCTAGGGTTCAACTGCTGTGCTGTAAGATAGCCGGGCTTTGAACCGCCGTAAGGAGAAGGAATAGCCTTACATTTAATGCAATGTGAAATTCCAACTATATTCAGTCTTTCTTCTATATTCCAAGTCTTTCATATTGCATATTGCTATTAGTGACTTGAAGACCAGAAAATTTCCTTGACGTCTATCTTTATCCTTTCCGCCATTTTGTTTTCCTTTACAATTATTCCGCGACAGTAACAGTTACCAGTAAGCTGAACAAAAAACACAATGCAACTGATGTAATTGTAATATCAACAAAATAATAGGCTGTATTTTGATTCAACTACCACACAAGAAAATATAATTACGTTTCCGATTTTTTTGACAATTAAAAAATATTTCTAAATAATTTTATGCTTTTAATTATTTTGTTATTTCGTTAAAAAAAAAAAAAAAAAAAAAAAAAAAATCACATAGTTTTGTGTGTGTGTGGGGGGGGGGGGGGGGAGATAAATAAACTAGCATGTTTTAGACACCATGAAACTGTCTTTTATATCATTTTATACGGCAGTGAACCCTATTAGTTAGCATGAAAATATATAATCCCAGCTTTTCAGAATAAACATTCTGTATACAAAATAATAATAATAATAATAATAATTTAAAAAAAACTATAGATGCCACAAGCACCACATAAACTGTAAATTTTTTATCTACTTTTTAAGATAGCACGCGATCATGTTTTATATAAAAATTAAATCATTAAATTTATTTTTTTACTTATTTTTATTTCATTTTGCACGCGCACATTTTATTTCCTGATTCAAAATTATTAAAAAAAAATTTTTTGATTGTGTTTATTTCGATACTGATTATTATTAATTTTCTTTGCTTTGCTTTTTCTTTCTAGAAAAAAAAAAAAAAAAAAAAATGAAATTCTCGTGAAATTCTCGCCAAAGCAGAATTTAGTTTAGCACGGACGACTATTTTTTTTTTTTTTTTTTTTTTTTAATTTATAACATCGCTTTCAAATTATTCAATTATAATTTCGATAAATGTCCAACTATCGAAAAATGTCACCGCAAAAATCCCAGATTGAGACTAATAGTCCTCTGTCCTTAGAAAAAAAAAAAAAGGACCGCGGTAGCCCAGTCGGCAGAGTGCCGGCCTCGTAATTGGAAGATTGCGGGTTCGGTACTCGAGCCGGCCAAAGACCGCCGTGTACACTAATGGTGGCTGGTGCACGTAAAATCTGTCGTGGCCGCAATGCCCTCCATGTTCCCATAAAAAATTATACCTCTGGGGGTCACCGAAGCGGTACAGCCATCCCTTCCGTGGAGTATCAAAATTGCGATGGCATGTTTCCGGACCACCTCTAAGGGTGAGTCCCAGACCGTCGCCAGTTGCCCATCTGCGTATCACTATTGCGACGTAAAACCCAACCAACCAACCTTAAAAATATCTTAAATAAAATTTATTTATTGTTCAAGATAAATGTAGTGTGTAGTCCACAAATCTAGTTTATTATTATTATTTTTAAAATGTCACATCATTTTGTTAAGAGACTAAAATTAAATTATTTATAGATAAATTATCCCATATTGTTACCACTGTGAAAGGCTTTTATTATTTTTAATATTCGTTAACTAATTTGGATTTTTAGTTCTCATCATACTATAAGTATGTAGAACTTAGTTAATCGTTAAAATTCACGACTTCGATTTTTTCTTCTTTAGTTTTTCATGCGTTATGAAATGTGAGAACTCTCGAAAATCACAAAATCTGTTTTGTATTCATCTGTAGAATGTTAGTATGTTAGACGTTAACTTGTTAGTCTGTGTACGCAATATCATAGAGCAAATATCACAAAAAGATCGGGCCAGTGATAAAATATCACTTATGATAGTGGCAAAAACCCTATTGAATTCCAATATACTAATTTCAGAACTTCGTAAGTTATTCAAAATTTACGATTTTCACCATAGAAGAAAAAGGCGAAATTTCACTTAACGTGCATTAAAACAATTACTTTTAATATAAAGACGTGAGACCAGCTTTAAGAGTATTTAAGATGCTTGCATGAACATAATTAACTATAAAACCTCATTATATCAAAACTTGGAAAGTTACTTGAAATTTACGAATTTCTTAACTTAGCAGAATAGGGAAAATTTTCGCCTAAACTTTCATTTTGAGGGGTTGTTTTCATCATAAAGATGTCAGACTACTTTCAAAATATCATTTAGTATACTTGAAATATCATAATTAGCTACGAATTTTCTAAATTAAAAATTCACAAGTTCGAGGAAATTTACGATTTTTAACGTGGCAGAACAGAACAAAATTTCACAAAAACGTGAATTTTAAAGATTATTTTTATGTTAAAGACTTCAAACCACTAATAAAACATCATTTGTGACATTGGCTTGAACATAATTGACAATGGATTTCCTAATTTTAAAAATTCGTAAGTAATTCGAAATATAAAATCCCCTTAATACAGCAGAACAGAGTGATATTTCATAAAAGCTTACATTATTGGGATGATTGCACTGGAAATATCATAGAATGGTATAAGAATTGAAATAATAAAACTAACCTCAATAAAGTTAATTTACAAATGAAATTTATGTAAACATGTCGAAATATGTGATGGGTAGCCTATTAAATGGTGCTTTTTGTTTGTCATCATGTCATGCAATGGATAAAATACTAAACAAGTATAACATGAAGTGCGTTTAGATGAGTTTTTAAAACTTACTATAATAACTCACTCGGAAAACTTGTAAAGAAAACTGAATATTTTGTTGATTAGCTACATTTCATAGAAAAGGTTATTTGTTCAGATATCATATAAGATTTAATACGTTTGATAGATCCCAAAAGCTTTTTATTCCTTTCGTCTTAAAAATTTGAATATTTCATGTCGGATATTCAATTTTCGAAATGTGGAATGGATTATTATTTTCTGATATATAATTCTTTCTACTGCATTACTGTCCATTTTCCATGCCATCAAATCTTGACAGGTTTCTATTATATTGTAGAAATTTATAATCTTAAATTTTTAAAGCGTATATCAAAATATTAAAAAAAAAAAAAAAAAAAAATGTTACTATCTGCTTTATGTGTTTTCCAAACAAATATCCAAGTTTATCACGCATCGAATGGGTTCATTTAAAACATTTCATTCAAATGAACATCAACTAAAATGGGAAATCTGTTTATATATACACTGTATAAATAAAAATGATTACACTCTTTTGGATTTAGCTGTTTGGTGAAAGAAATATTTGATGAATTCTAATGAAATTTTCAAAAACTAAAAAAAATATATATATTATACCTCAAATACTTCACCAAAAGTTTGGTCTAAAAATGAATTTGTAATTGTATTTCGTGAAAGAGTATGATACAGATTTTATTTTATACAAATAATAATAATAATAATAATAACAATAATAGTGTCTGAACATAATTAATCGCCTAAATAATAATCTTGAGAATTCAGTTTCAAGTTTTAAAGTTATAAATAGTTTTGAAGTTGAAAATATAATGAATTAAAATTGTAAGAGCTTGAATTATACATTCAAAATTTCAATAATGAGCAGATTAGTTATTATTGCCTAAAATAAACATAAATATGTATAATTCTACATACTAATAAATGATATTTATAATATTAATAAGTGTGCTTTTATGCTAACAAATTAGCAATATAAACATGGAAAATTCATGAGAAATTTCAGCTTTATCGGTGAGTAATTTTATTTAACTCTTTTAGAAAGTTCCTGCTTGAAGCTGGTTAATTAAATATAAATTTAAAGAATGGATTTATTTAGTAAATTTTAATAAATGGTTTATTCTCATTAGATATATCATTAGATATGTTGTTAACAATTATATGCTATGAGGTTTTCCCTACAGGTATCAAATTTATTTCGACGTTTGACATTATTTTCGTAAACTAATTTGTATTCATGTGGATTGGTTAAAGAATATTTATAGAATTGACAATTTATTAGTCATTAGGTTGTTTAAATCTGTAATTTAATTAGTTTATATAGAAATTATTTTATAAGTTTTGACACTTAAAATAATCGCATTGTTAAATTTATGACATTTATTATCAAGAAATAAATTGATGATGTTACATAATTTTTGGTATTAGTAAGAAAACATAATTAAGGTAAAAAATATATTTCTTTTTCGTAAGTCAGTAAATTAAGAAATATAATTATATGATACATATACATGATGTTTATTAAATGATATAAAGAATATAGAAATACGTAATACTGCACATTCGTTTGTTCACGCTCTTTACTTTGTTGTTGGCTGCTGATCATTCGCTTAGGGATAGGGAGCCAGTCCTGCGACTGTTGCGCTAGATATTTACTGATAAGCAAGAACGAATTACTTAAAGAAGAAATGAGATTTTTGATATTGCTGGATTATCCCTTCAAAAAGCTAAGGTTATTACTTTTTTTTTTTTTTTTTTTTTTTTTTTTATCTGGTATGTTTGTTGTTAAGTGTTTAGAAAGAATTATCTACCGTTTCAAAGTTCCAAAAAGTTAAATTTTCAAATGCGTCTCTCTTTAAATGTGCCAAATGTGTCTGTCTTTAAAACGTATTTTTTAGTATCTTTTATATATGTTCGAGTTTTTAAAAACGCAGAATGTCAACTGTTCTTTTGTTGTGAATTGTATATTTTTAAGATGACATGATACTGTGTTTTAGCTCTTAAATTAATTAGGAAGAAATTACATTAGAGTTTACTCCCCGAGATCTAAATACTTCACTCATTTAAATTTATAAAAATTGAATGAAATAATAGAATTGATAACGGTTTGCGAAAAGTTGTTTTCCCAAAGGGGGATTATTATTATTATTATTATTATTATTATTATTATTATTATTATTATTATTTTGAAAAGAAAAATATAATAGTTAAAGTTTATGTACATAGGGGAAACTGTACGCAAATAAATGACACATTTCCATGAAAAAATATATTTATTTGCATGCAAATGTTTAAAAGTATACAGCTCCTGTTATATGCATCCGCCATCACTACAAATTACAGTTTGAAAACGAGTTACAACATCTCTAACTAGAGCTTCAATCTGCGTTTTTTATTTGAGGTATTAAAAAGAAAAAAAAAAAATCTTCACCAATAATGCTTTATTTTCCAAATCAACATTGCAAGCAAAACTTCCTATAAGCACAAGGTGGAAAGAAAGGGGAAAATAAACTGTTAATCGTAAAACTATACAATTCATAGAACTCTGATTTGCACATGTTCCGTTACACGTCCGTGTAGTGCCCTCTATTGACAAAAAAAAAGTCTTTACCCCCACCCTAAAAACTAAAATAAAATAAAAACTAAATTTTGCACTGAAAATTATCATAAAAATTTATAATATGAAAATAAAGAGAGAGGGGCAAAAAAGTTTTTTGGGGGTACGATCCTTGAGTAAATATGGGAATAGAATCATAAAAGCAATATTAAAAAAAAAATAATAATAAAATAAAATTATACAGACACGACATCATTTCATTATTTAAAACATGAAAATCTGACATTGACAGATTTTAATTTAGTGCCAGAGGCCTACTGCTAAACTTGTTAATATCGACAAATTCTTCTTTAGTTAATTCGTGACGATCTAAATTCCATGATAAAGTTTTCATTAAATCAAACCAATGTGTTTCAGCTGCAGATACTGTAACAAATAACGTTGGAAGTCCAAACTGTCTTATAGCCGCAAAACAACGTTTTTTCCCTTTTTCCCAATGAGGGGGAGGTGTGCCTTGGGAGGGGGACTCATGTCAAAGGTGTGCCTGGGGGGGGACTCATGTCAAAGTTGTACCTTGGGGGGGGGGACTCATGTCAAAGTTGTGCCTTGGGGGAGGACTCATGTCAAAGTTGTGCCTTGGGGGGACTCATGTCAAAGTTGTACCTTGGGAGAATTTTTTACATTTTTTAAAAACTTGTAACCTTTGTTATGAGTAATCAAATTATCTATAAAATCTTCATTCAATAAATCCCCATTCAATAAACCGACTGAAATAGGCCCTTAGCACTATTAAGAGTGACGTATAAAAATTCGACAACGCTGTACCGACTGAAATAGGCCTCTAGCACTAATAAAAAAAATTATACAGGCACGACATTATTTCTTTATTTAAAACATGAAAATCTGACACTGACAGATTTTAATTTAGTGCCAGAGTCCTACTGCTAAACTTGTTAATATCGACAAATTCTTCTTTAGTTAATTCGTGACGATCTAAATTCCATGATAAAGTTTTCATTAAATCAAACCAATGTGTTTCAGCTGCAGATACTGTAACAAATAACGTTGGAAGTCCAAACTGTCTTATAGCCGCAAAACAACGTTTTTTCCCTTTTTCCCAATGAGGGGGAGGTGTGCCTTGCGGGGGACTCATGTCAAAGGTGTGCCTGGGGGGGGGACTCATGTCAAAGTCGTACCTTGGGGGGGACTCATGTCAAAGTTGTGCCTTGGGGGGACTCATGTCAAAGGTGTGCCTGGGGGGGACTCATGTCAAAGTTGTACCTTGGGGGGGACTCATGTCAAAGTTGTGCCTTGGGGGGACTCATGTCAAAGTTGGGCCTGAAGGGGGGACTCATGTCAAAGTTGGGCCTAGGGGGGGGACTCATGTCAAAGTTGGGCCTGAAGGGGGGACTCATGTCAAAGTTGGGCCTGGGGGGGACTCATGTCAAAGTTGGGCCTTGGGGGGGACCACTGAAATAGGCCCTTAGCACTATTAAGATTGACGTATAAAAATTCGACAACGCTGTACCCACTGAAATAGGCCTCTAGCACTAATAAAATAAATAAATAATCCCCTTCATGAAAATAATTTTTTGACAAACCGCGATCAGTTTTACAAATTCCTTCCTTTTTTTAAGAATTTTTAAAATATCTTCAGATCCGTTGTATGCATATGTATATATATATATGTGTGTGTGTGTGTGTGTGTGTGTGTGTGTGTGTGTGTGTGTGTGTGTGTGTGTGTGTGTGTGTTCGTGTGTGTGTGTGTGTGTGTGTGTGTGTGTGTGTGTGTGTGTGTGTGTAAGTAAGATTGCAGTACACCAGTTGTAATTGCGTTTAACAGTTAACTAAAAAAGATATTTTATAATAAGTATTGTTTTTAAGTAAGGAAAGGATAGATGTTTATTTTATTAGAAAAAAAATTGATCTGAAAAATAATTTTATATTTAAAAATAAATTTCAAACTTGAAGCTCTAATTAATCCAAAACTTTCGAAAATCTTCATATTTGAATAAGTTTACATAACTTGTAAAAAAAATGTTTCATAATAAAATAATTACTTTTGAAGTCATCTGTGGATTTTGCTGTTTTATGCTCCCTCAAGGAAATTTCCATAAACATTTATTTGTATTCATTCCGCTGAAGTTGTAGAAACAAAACACTTTATTTAGTAAGATAAGACTTATTTTAATATATATATATATATATATATATATATATTTTTTTTTTTTTAATTATTGTTATATATGAAGAAATTAATAAGTATTACTGTTTGTATTTAGAAAAAAAAAAATCATTATTTCTAGTTTGGGCGGTTAATGGGGTAAAGAAGAGTTAAGATTTTTAATATTGCTGGATTATCCCTTTAAAGATCTGAGGTTATTACATTTTTTAAAATCTGATATGTTTGTTGTTAAGTGTTTAGAAAGAATTCTCTACAGTTTCAAAGTTCCAAAAAGTCAAATTTTCAAATCTGTCTCTCTTTAAATGTGTCAAATATGTCACTCTTTAATACGTCAATTTTAGTATTTCTTATATATGTTCGAGTTTTTAAGAACGCAGAATGTCAACTGTTATTTTGTTGTGAATAGTATATTTTTAAGATGACATGATACTGTGTTTTAGCTCTAAAAGTAATTGGGAAGAAATTACATTAGAGTTTACTCCCCGAGGTGAAATACTTCACTCATTTAAATTTATAAAAATTGAATGAAATGATAGAATTGATAACGATTTGTGAAAAGTTATTCTCCCGAAGTAGGATTATTTTATTTATTTATTTGTTTATCTATTTTTATTTTTATTTATTTATTTTATTTTATTATTATTATTATTATTATTATTATTATTATTATTTTGAAAATAGAAATATAATAGTTAAAGTTTTGTCCATAGAGGGCACTGTACGCAAATAAATGACACATTTGCATGAAAAATTATATTTATCTGCATGAAAATGTTTAAAAGTATACAGCTCCTGTTAAATGAGTCCGCCATCACCGCAAATTACAGTTTGCAAACGAGTTACAACACCGCTAACTACAACTTCAGTCGGCGTTTCTCATTCGAGGTGTTAAAAAAGAAAAAAAAAAAAAAATCTTCACCAATAACGCTTTATTTTCCAAATCGGTATTGGAAGCAAAACTTCTTGTAAGCACAAGGCGGAAGGAAAGTGAAATAGTGAAATATAAACTGTTAATCGAAAGCTATACAATTTATAGGACTCTGATTTGCACATGCCCGTTACGCGGCCCTACAGCGCCCTCTATTGATGAAAATGTATTTTTTTTTCTCTCTCTCTATATATATATATAGAGAGAGAGAAAGAGGTAAATTTAATAATAATAATAATAATTCTATTTTCGAGTTTTTTAAAAAGCAGTTGAATTCCTTAAAAAAAAAAAAAAAAAAAAAAAAAAAAAAAAAGTAAAAAGTAAAAAGTAAAAAGAAAGAAAGAAAGAAGATAAAGTGCACCAACAAGTGAAATTACACTTGTATAATTATTGCTTGCATAAAAAAAGAAAAAAGTTTTAATTATTACTCGTCTGTAAATTACTGATATTTACAATGCATATCTATATATATAAAAATGAATGTTTGTCTGTATGTTATTTATAAAATCGTAAACGGCTTGACCGATTTCGATCATTCTTTTTTTGTTTTTTTCCTTATAGGTCAGGGATGGTTTAGGAAAAAAAAATTGAAAAAATCTTTAAAATTAATTAAAATATAAAATAATAAACTTATTGACTTATATTGACTTAATATAAGCCATTTAAATTTTTAATTGTTGCCAAAAAAAGTTTACGAGATATATTTATTTATTGTTTTCAGCATAAAATTAAATATGCTTTCATGCGAAAAATAAGAAATTACTAAATGTTAAATTGTTCGATGAGAAAATGACACATTATAATTTTAAAATAAAATAGTAATATTACAAATCTAACATATTTCTTCTGAATTTTATTTCACAGCATTTTTTTTTATATACCTCAACTTCAGATTTTTTTTTTTTTTTAGTATGGCGGATGAAACACGCTTGGCATAAAAGTTAATTCAGCATTATGGTAAAGGTATTTTCTTATTGATAATTCTTGACAATTTTTTATACTTTTGATGCTGAAGTAGATCGGACATTTTTCGCCAAGGAAAAGATAGAAAGAAATACGCAAGCGCAGTGATGACGTCACTGGCCGTTCGTAGATGCAAGAAAAATATTTCCTATGTTAAACGCCCATTGGATTTTTTGTAAAAAATTATTAAAAATCGAAGAAAAATATTTCCCGATTTTAATCCGCATATTTAGGTATAGATATGTATTAGTTATCATGTCCATGCATTAGATTAAGTTATTTTGTTGTAAAATTGACAAAATTTGAATTTTTAATTTCAAAACTCCAGAAAAAAAAAATGGCAAACTTCCATATTCGATTGAAAACACAAACATTTAATTTCAAAGGATGATATTAACACAATAAATATCCAACTAATACACTGATTAAAAGGGAAACGATAAATATTCTATCATAATTTGAAGTCAAATTTGTTTTCAAATGTCTAAATAAAGTATCTGATATAAGATACTAATATGTTGTAGCGGAATAGATTTGATATCGGTCATCCTTGGTAGAAAAATAAAATATCGCCAAATTATTTGGCGAACATAATTTAATTCCTTTCAAAAATCATGGTTATTTTAACAACTTATTTTAAGACAGTAATGAATAATATGAAACAATATTTCGTACAATGCATATTACGAAAATATACATCTGGCATGTATATTTTCGTATTACGTTTTTGATCACCAAATACAATAAGCGCCAAGAACGACAGAGTTTTGAAATTTAAAATTAAAATTTTGTCAATTTGACAGCAAAATAACTCAATCTAACACATGCACATGATAACTAATACATATGTGTACCCAAATATGGGGATTAAAATCGTGAAATAGTTTTCTTCGATTTTTAATCATTTTTTACAAAAAATCCAATGGGCGATTGATATAGGAAATAATTTTCTTGCATCCACGGAAGGTCAGTTACATCACACTTCGCTTGCGTATAGGAACAATAATCGCATAAATTATATTTTGGTTATTTCAGTTTTTTTTTTTTTTTCTTTTCTTTTTTTTTTTTTTTTTTTTTTTTTTCATAAAGCATATAGAAAAGAGTTTGCCAGCGGAGCGGGCAAAGCCGTCCAAAATTGTTTAAGAACTAAAATATTATTCAATAATTCGCCGAGAAATGAAAAAAGAAAAAAAAAAATTCATTTCTTTGTAAAAAAAAAAAAAAAAAAAATTAAAAATTTGAAACTCATAAATATTATATGAATTTCACCAGATAGTTAAAATTTTAATTAACCAGTCACGAAATTATTATTAGAACCAGATTAATATTGTGCAATAGTGAACTAAAATCATACAAAGAAAGGTTTCGAAATAAAATTCATAATTGACGACCCAGTTTTTATACTTCCGCAACGCAGTACTGTTTTAGTACAGAATCCCTATGGACGAATTTTAAATTTTTATCGCCATGTTGGCGATAACCTTTTATTTATTTATTTTGGCATTTTATTTTGGCTTTCAATGAGTTACAAATTTTTTTGAGTGTATTTTATCAGATTCTGTTTTGCACAGCACCACAATGATAAGGTTTCATTTCATTACATATTATGATCAAACCGTCAGTTCCCACACATACACATCAAAATTTCCACGTGAACGAAGTCGCGGGTAACAGCTAGTACTTGAATAGTTTTTAAAGTACTGTGTCTAATCATTTGTAAAACTCACTTAAAAATTTCAAATAAATAAATAAATAACTGTAAGTATTACCGCAGTTTTGTTGTTTAATTTGTTATTTTAAAAGTATTATTAATGAAGCTATAATTAGAATGAAATAGATTTCAATAAATAACATCCTCAGTGTTATTTTTTATAGAGGTTAATTTAATAATAATAATAATAATGATATATATATATATATATAGATATATAGATACATATATATGCTATATTCGAGCATTTTAAAAAGCAGTTCAATTTCGAGATTTACCTTTTAGAATGCAATGTGAAAAGTTACGCTACATTAACTTTCTTGAAAACATTAATTTAATTTTCCTTCTTATCTTTGTCATCTTTCATCATATGAATGCAATCATTTCTGCCTGCTTTCCTTCTTATCCTTCAGAACAGCGAGAACGCTTCTAAAATTGAAAAGCCAGTTTAAGCAAATTTCACAATGTTTCACTTCTATTGTGTTTGGAGATGAGGGTTAATATTACTTATATTTCTACCATTTATTTCATTGAACTCCTGTGAAGTTTTTACTCGAAAGGCTAATAAGCATTTGCTACTGTAACAGAGATTTTTATATATAAGAATAGATGTTTGAATAATTATATATCAGTTATAGTTAAAATTAAATTAAAGAAAACATAATAATAACAAAGAAAACATACGTTATTAAAAAAGCATTCAAACGCAAATTATTATATATTTATCAATTAAAAAAAAAAAAGTGTTTTCAAAATTTCTATATGTTATTCAGACTTCATAAGTGTACATTAGGAAAATATTGGAATTACTAAAAAAAATGTTTTAAATGTCAGTATTTTGTGAAGCTGAAGTTAAAATATTTTCTAAACAACATAATATTAGTTACGTGTTTTCTTTCATTTCATCATTTACATGAAAACTGTCTTTTCCATAAAAGTCTTCTTGAATTGGGAAGAAAATTATGTTATTTATTGTCTTATTATAATTATCTTTTTGTTTATCTTAGATAAACTGATAAGTGACACAGATTGCCTGCTAATTCAACTCCGTAATTTCCAATGAAATAAAATGTGCAAATGAGATATTTCGCGGCATATTCTTTATATTTAAATTATATATATACTACATTATATATTACATTTATTATATTTTATTAATCAATTATTATATACATTGCGTTTAGGTGTTAAAAGAATTATTTTCCATTTTTCAAATCAAATTTATGGCCATAAAATTAAGGAAGAGTGATAAAAAGTGGCGAAGGGGGCTGGCGTCCCGAGAAAAAGGTCGGACACAATGGGGATCATAATCGGATTCAGGAAGTCATTTTACATAATAATCAACAAGAATGGTTTCAGAGCTCGAAAAAAAAAAAAATGTTTTTGCAGTGAAGTGTTATATACTAAATTTTTCATTAAAAAAAAAAATATATATGTATCTGTCAAAGGTTTATATTCATTTTACATAACATACATTTTTTCTCCTGCATTCATTCAGCTAAAGCAGATGCTTTTACTATTTATGGTTTAGTGCAGTGTTATATACTAAATTTTTCATTAAAAAAAAAAAAAAAAAAACCTATGTATCTGTCAAAGGTTTATATTCATTTTACATAACATACATTTTTTCTCCTGCATTCATTCAGCTAAAGCAGATGCTTTTACTATTTATGCTTTGTTCCCATTTTTCACCTAAAACGTTTAAATTTTATTAAATGCAATTTATTATTGTAAATTATAAATCAGATTTGCTTTCTGTAATCTTTTCTCAAACACTAAAATTAGTGATACTGGAGAACCTGGAAAGACATAATTTCCTGGAGGTTTCTGACCTTTGAAATCGATTTATAAAGCTCTAAATCCCATTATACGTGTTTTACGTCAAAAAATGTAAAGCCGGGTGATCACTTGTAAATGAGCCTTAGCTTATTGAAAAGCGTGAAGATTCTAACAAAAATTCATAATGCCTGTAATCAGGGAATTATGGGGAATGATAAGAAATGAATAATGACTGAGATCTTGTACTACATAATGAGAAAAACCCGACTGCCAAAAGGGGAACATTTAACAAAGTAATAGTTGTTTAAAAGCTAAGAGTGATTGTCTACCAGAGGGACCTGTTCTAGAAGGAGTGCATTCCGTGGAGACCTTTCTAAAGAATTTACAAGATTTATGATAAAAATCAGAGAAATCAATGCATGGATAGTTTAAAGATCATACATGATTGAAGAGGGCATCTTCCGTCTAACAGCTTCAAAAACATGTTTTCTCAAATGGTTTGTTATCTAAGAAGGACAGAATAAAAAGGGGAAAATATTCAATGGTAAAATCAGAAATTTGAAAGAAATTCACAATACACTAATCAAGGTCTAACAGAGGATAGCACCATCTGTTACATATTATATATTATCCATACATACTAGGACAGGAAAATTGTTAAATTGTTCCTTGAAAAGAAATTGGTAATTAAAAAAGTGTCATTATTCGTATGTAGAAAAATAACAATAAAATTACAGAGTAACAAATTAATTCAAGGTCACGGTGGATTTTCAAATTCAGAAAACGCGAAAGAATTCAGAATGGGAAAATATATATATATATTCATATATTGTATATTCATCTATATTAATAAAATCAGACTTTTGTCTGTAAATTTGTCGGAATCGAAAAATTTTGCGATATCTTCACGTTTCACACCCCATGAAAGCCGAAAATGACTTCAGAAAATTTTGCCTGTGTGTGGGTGTGTGTGTTTGTGTCATCGTGTCCGTATGTCGCTTTTTTTGTCCGGGCATCACTTGAGAACGGCTGGACGGAATTCAACGGCGCTTGGCAGGGATTTAGGTCTTCACCCAACTTAAAATTATATCTATCAACTTTTCAGAAATTCCCCCCCGTTCCCCCCTGGGGGGTAAAAGACTAAAACACGTTTGTCCGGGCATCACTCGAGAACGGCTGGACGGAATTCAACGGCGCTTCGCAGAAACTTAGGTCTTCACCCAACTTAAAATTATATCTATAGAAATTTTCAAAATTCTGATTAGTGTTTAAATTGTGGGTAAAAAACGCCTGCGCATGCGCCATAAATATTTTTTCACTAAAACGCTTTGAATGGAAAAATAAAATGCAAAAATAAATTTTTGAGATAAAGACTTTTTTTTATTCGCGTGATTCGCACTACAAATTATGAAAAGATTGAAATGAAGTTTTTCCATCTGAGTTTCATACTTTAGTTAATTTTAAAACATCTAATTGTCGTATCGAAAAACTGTTTATACCCCAGGATTCAGAAAAATCACCTCTTTCATTTGGTACTGAATTTGTAACGATAGGTCTGATACTTCTAATTTATTTTCCCCTTTTTCCGTTTTTCCGTTGCCACTTAAATTTCATACTTTAGTTATTTTTTAAAAATCTAATTGTCGCATCGAAAAACTGTTTGCACCCCTGGATTCAGCAAAATCGCCCCTTTCATTTGGTATCGAATTTATAAATATAGGTCTGATATTTCTAATTTATTTTACCCTTTTTCCGTTTTCAACCCAGATTCGATATGGAGCAGCTTTAGTATTGGATCCCTTTGGCAAAATTCACCGAAGTAGCTCGGACGTTTCTCGCCAAGATCTTTAATTGCACAATTGAGATAGCCAATTCAGTTCATCGCAAAAATGGCTTAAAATATTTAAAGTCACCAAAGGGTTCCCATACTAAAGCTGTGCGTTTTGTATTTATTTATTTATAATATTTTCTATTAAAGACTTCTGTGGTCACGAAATTTGGTGCGTAAATTGTTTGTTTGCATCTGGCACTTATTGTAACTGGATTTCACGAAATTTGAAATCCCCCCCCTTCTCGAAGTCGGAGGGCAATAAACGGTATAACTTCAGTATAACCCAACAGCTGAATTTGGCGATTTTTCTTTGGCGCCGTTTTGAAAGAAAACAATGTCGTTCTGCACTGTTTGCGATATAATATGGCAGTGTACGCATTATGTTGTTTATTTTGGATTTATGATTTTATGTTTTATGTTTTATGATTTAGATTATGATTTTATCATTTATCATATATGATATATGATTTTTAGATTTATGATTTAGCCATAATCGCCAACAAAAAAATCGCCAAATATCGTTGTGGGGTTATACTAAAGTTGTTCCCAATAAACATGTGCAAAAACATGTTTTTCCGTTTGAATTCGCTTTGAATTATCTTAGAATGGTGAACTTTGGTGTGCGGATATTGATTAAGTGTACGCATTATGTACATTAGTGGGATTTTGCAAAACTTCGAACTCACCCGCTCAGGAAGGGGAAGTAAGAAGTGGGTAAGTTGTGCCGAAGGCAGTGAGGACCCAGACTGGATATTGATTAAGTGTACGCATTATGTACATTAGTGTGATTTTGCAAAACTTCGAACTCACCCGCTCAGGAAGGGGAAGTAAGAAGTGGGTAAGTTGTGCCGAAGGCAGTGGGGACCCAGACTGGATATTGATTAAGTGTACGCATTATGTACATTAGTGTGATTTTGCAAAACTTCGAACTCACCCGCTGAGGAAGGGGAAGTAAGGAGTGGGTAAGTTGTGCCGAAGACAGTGGAGAACCAGACTCTTCACTTTGCGAGTGAGAAAACCTCTACCAATCACAGCGAGAACTTAGGTTATTAATAAAGATATGGGATTTTGACAACTCATTTAAGTTTAATGTCCAGCGAAGCGGGCAAAGCCTGCTAGTATAAGTATAAAGTACAACGAGAGCAACTAGCATTGAATTATGAAGAATAAGAATTTGTAATTAAATACTGGGGATTGCAAGATTTTTTAGATCTGAAATGCAACAAGTTGCTTCTTGGAATGGATAATAACGGAAAGTAACAATACTCTCTCCAATCTGCCTACTACAGAAATCGCGAGAATTTTGTCTTATGTAATGCCAGTAGTACACATTTCCGCCTGGTCTATCTAAATTAATTATTTTCTCTCTCAAAAATAATATTAAAACCATGTAGAGTTCTAGGACATAGAATTGTTTTCCCACCTAAAAGCGAGCTTGTTTATGACCTTCCAGTAGTGGTTTTAATCTTAGTTTTCGACGAATACCACCAACATTTAAAACTTCGCCAGACAGTTGAATGAGATACCTTTTAATTATTTGTTGTGGAGTTTTACGAGTCGATTGACATGTTTTAGATGCCAGCTTGAAAATTTTCCTATTATCGGGCGCTGAATCTTTTTTTCTTTTTTACGACCAGATCGTTTAGTCGTTCTATATCATATTTTATTCTTAAGCATGATAAAAAAAACAGAATTAGGAACCACGCTTTTCGCATTTACATTTCACACAGACCATTTCGACGTGGTTTGTTCAAAGAATAATGTACAAATAAGGGTTTCTGACCTGTCCCTTCTTTATATACTTTACACATGGATTCGGTTTTAGTTGAACTCTGAGCTCAAATCTAAAATTGTCTCTTTTAGTTAAAAAAAAAAAAAAAAAAAAAAGGTCATATATTTATGAAACACCTAATTTCTGTAAAACCATTTGACATAAATATATATATATATATATGCACTTATATAGTAATAATAAAACTTTTTTTCCACTCAGCTAAATAGATAATATAGGATTATTTCTTTTCATGCATTTATTTTTTAATTCAAACTAATGGTTTCTTTGTTGAAAATGAAATGCAATTTTGAGTGCTCTGATAATTTTGCAACAGACTAAAAATACAACTAAGTTTAAACAGTTTAAAAAAATTGTTAATACCAATAACACATTAACTATAATTATTACAATTTTATAAAAAAACTTATAAACTAATTTTGAAAAGTAATGTTAGACTCATAGTTGATCACAAACATGTAAAAAGAAAAAAAAAAAAAAAAAGAACGCTAGCATTTTTAATTTTCTGTGAAATTTTGCTTGAAACATCTACGTGTTAATCTTTTTACGCCAAAAGAAATTTCACTCGTTTGTATTTAACTGCCATTAAAATTTAAGACCAAAATTAAAAGAAATGTGGAAAAAACATTTTTTTCAGGATGAATTTTGCAGTTGAAACATAGGAATTACCTCCTCACAGTGAGGATAATTCTCCTCAAAATGTTAGCACGATTAAATTCAAATAATCGAAAAATTAATAGACACAAAACTTTGCATTAAACCACTAAGACTTTAAAAAATATCCAATAATTGTCTTAACTTTTCAATAATGTCACACCTCTTCACCAAGTTAAAAAAAAAAAAGGGGATGGGGGAAGAATTACCAGGAGTGCGTCATTAATTCAACAATGTGTCCTTGTGCTTACTGAGAAATTCCATATATTTTTGGCGCCTTCTGAAATACTTCTGAATAATTTAGGAATGATGCTGCTAAATGCCGAACAGATAAGGAATAAAAAAAATATGTATAGACCGTAGCACTATGCTGCTTTCCCTGATATGCGCAGAAAAGTATTAGAAAATTTTTATATATAAGAAAATAACATTACTTACATGTTTACTAACATATGGCTGTATACTAACAGTATCTTGTCGCATTTTAAACAGACCCGCCTTCTCTACGGATGAAGCTCACCTTGATGTGTTACATATGATTTCAGATGATAAAGAATATTTAAATTAAACATTCATTACATTTCACTACTGTCAATAGATTTAAAAAGAAAATCGTGATATTGTAAATAGATAAAGCATTGTTAGTTAAGTTTTATTATGATAATTCCGAATGCGCAAAGTCTGACAGTGTTTCTTGTGAATGACGGCCGTCACATTAAACATTTACAAACTTAATTGCGTTGTCGAATGCATTGCGTTACTGTAGAAAATGAATTTTACAATTAAAGCGCCACCTGATTCAGAAAAAAATTTACTAATTTGGCAATAAATCTCCCATTACATTAAAAAAAAAAAAAAAAAAACCTTCTATGCATTTCAGTGAAAATTGCTTAGGACTATGATCAATCATTTTGGTAACATATATATATATTTTTTTTTCTCTGTGAGTTTTTAATCACTCAGTACTTTTAAAACGTTGGTTACAATGAGAAACAAAATGCACGTCAAAGGGTTAAATAAACAATACGTATATGTATTTTTGAATGTTTAAAAGTCGTGCAAAGTGTGATCATTAAATTTTATTTAAACAGTACTTGGAGCACAAAACACATTATTCATTCTAATTAAATTTAAAGAAAGAATCTACGCAATATATTTTTATCAAAAATATATTTGTTGAAGAATACTTAAAATTTTTCACAGGAAACTCACCGATTTATTTTGTAAAGTGTTATCTTTAAATAACCACCGGAACACATAATTTTAAATTACTTAAAAGAGTAATTTGCGTCCGTGTTCGAATGGCGAAAGGTTATTTATCAAATTAACAATTTGCTTGCTGTTCGCATGATTAAATTTGCAATTTTATTTAGTCTCTATAAAATAATAACCGTGAATAGTTATTCGCTACTTGTCCAGGATAATTTATTTACCAGAAATGTGTTTATAAATAAATGTTAATAATTTTGTAAGGTTAATTTATAACATCAGTCTATTGCAAAGGCATATTTTAGAATATGTTAAATGGGTTTAAAAATAATAACTAAGGAATTGCGAATAATTTTAGTGCTTTAAATGCTGATACACATTTCTGTTCAAAATAATATACATATAATTTTGTGTAAACTTGTATATATGGGAATTTTACATTAGGAGTAAAAAAACTCTTAGTGTTAAAGAAGTTAGCAGCTTTAAGAATTAACATAAAGAGTTAAGAAAAATGTAAAGAGAAACTTTATAAGCATATAAAGAGTAAGAGTTAAAGAGTAAAATAGTATCTGTTAAAAGAAACTTTAAGAGTTAGATTAAATTTCTTCGAAAGTTACGCCTTTTAAAAATAATAATGGGGCACCTGTTAAGAAACATTAAGACCACCTGAGTAAATTAACACTTTATACATATCAAATTAGAGTCATGTAAAAAGCATTAGTTTTTCGTGAAAGCATTACTTAACAAACAAACTTTACGGTTTTTGTTTGAGGAATGTAGTCATAAAAGTCACATTTATGAACCTCAAGCGCCCTATCGCTCATCCACTCAAAATGAAAAATCAGATTTTATTTGAAGTTGGGCTCCCGAGATTGTTATGAATGAAAACAATTGCGCTCTCTCAGTTACGGTTAAAGTAATAAAAAACACAAAATTTCAACTCCTATTTCTTCAATCACATCGCAATTTTCAGTGTAAAAACTTAAGTTTCTTTATGCTAGTATTTGTACGTGGTTAAATAGTGGTTTAGTATAACTTAATGTAAAGAAAATAAACATAAAAATTGGAATAAATAAGTCACAGAAAATTTTATAAAAATCAAAACTTCCATATATATGTTTATTTTCTTTACATTAATATGCAATTCCATATATTTTTGGCGCCCTCTGAAATATTATTTGTCAAATTTTGGAATGATGCTGCTAAATGCCGAACAAATAAGGATTTAAAAAAATATGTATAGACCGTAGCACTATGCTGTTTTCCCTGATATGCGCAGAAAAGTATTAGATATTCTTTATATATTAGAAAATAACATTACTTACATCTTTACTAACATGTGGTTGTATACTAATAGTATCTTGTCACATTTTAAACAGACCCGCCTTCTCAAATGGCGTCATATTACAACTACGGATGAAGTTCACCTTGGTGTGTTACGTATGATTTCATATAATAAAGAATATTTAAATTAAACATCCATTACATTTCACTGCTGTCAATATATTTAAAAAGAAATTAGTAATATTGTAAATAGATAAAGCATTGTTAGTTAAGTTTTATTGTAATAATTCCGAATGCGCAAAGTCTGACAGTGTTTCTTGTGAATGACGGCCGTCACATTAAACATTTTCAATCTTAATTGCGTTGCTGAATGCATTGCGTCAATGTAGGAAAGTAATTTTGCAATTAAAGCTCAACCTGATGCAGAGAAATTATACTAAATTGGCAATAAATCTCCCATTACATAAAAAAAAAAAAGAAAAAAGAAAAAAAAATCGTCTATGCATTTCAGTGAAAATTGGTTAGGACTATGATCAATCCTTTTGGTAACATATTTTTTAATTTTCTCTGTGACGTTTTAATCACTCAGTACTTTTAAAACGTTAGTTACAATGAGAAACAAAATGCACGTCAAAGGGTTAAATAAACAATACGTATATGTATTTTTGAATATTTAAAAGTCGTGCAAAGTGCGATCATTAATTTTATTTAAACAATACTTGGAACACAAAACAAATTATTGAGTCTTTCTAATTAAATTTAAAGAAAGAATCTACGCAATATATTTTTATCAAAAATATATTTGTTGAAGAATACTTAAAATTTTACACAGGAAACTCACCGATTTATTTTGTAAAGTGTTATCTTTAAATAACCACCGGAACACATAATTTTAAATTACTTAAAAGAGTAATTTGCGTCCGTGTTCAAATGGCGAAAGGTTATTTATCAAATTAACAATTTGCTTGCTGTTCGCATGATTAAATTTGCAATTTTATTTAGTCTCTATAAAATAATAACGTTAATAGTTATTCGCTACTTGTCCAGGATAATTTATTTACCAGAAATGTGTTTATAAATAAATGTTAATATTGTTGTAAGGTTAATTTATAACAGCAGTCTGTTGCAAAGGCATATTTTAGAATATGTTAAATGGGTTTAAAAATAATAACTAAGGAATTGCGAATAATTTTAGTGTTTTAAATGCTGATACACAAGTCTGTTCAAAATAATATACATATAATTTTGTGTAAATTTGTATATATGGGAATTTCACATTAGGAGTAACAAAAACTCTTAGTGTTAAAGAAGTAAGCAGCTTTAAGAATTAACTTAAAGAGTTTAGAAAAATGTAAAGAGAAACTTTATAAGCATCTAAAGAGTAAGAGTTAAAGAATAAAAGAGTATCTGTTAAAAGGAACTTTAAGAGTTAGCTTAAATTTCTTCGAAAGTTACGCCTTTAAAAATAATAATGGGGCACCTGTTAAGAAACATTAAGACCACCTGAGTAAATTAACACTTTATACATATCAAATTAGACTCATGTAACAAACATTAGTTTTTCATGAAAGCATTACTTAACAAACAATCTTTAAGGTTTTTGTTTGAGTAATGTAGTCACAAAAAACATATCACATTTATGAACTTCAAGCGCCCTATCGCTCATCCACTCAAAATGAAAAATCAGATTTTATTTGAAGTTGGGTTCCCGAGACTGTTATGAATGAAAACAATTGTACCCTTTCAGTTACGGTTAAAGTAAAAAAAAAAAAAAATCAACATTTTCGAATTGCAACTCTTATTTATTTTTTTTTTTTTCAATCACATCGCAATTTTCAGTGTAAAAACTTAAGTTTCTTTATGTTAGTAATTGAACCTGGTTAAATAGTGGTTTAGTATAACTTAATGTAAAGAAAATAAACATAAAAATTGGAATAAATAAGTCACAGAAAATTTTATAAAAATCAAAACTTTAAATTGAAGTCATCCTTTTTGTCATGGAAACCTAATATTCTGGAATTTTACTTTATTTTTTACAAATTTCCGTTCTGTTCTCCCTCGCAAACAGAGAAAATTTCCATGAGGCAATCCTTATCGATTTATTTTTATACAAAAATTCCTTTACCATTCAAATATTATTTAATTCTTTTACAGAAGCTCCCTTCAAACAATTGTCTACAATAACTTTCATGTAATGTTTCATCGCCTGAAAAAAATAATAATAATAATAATAATAATAATAATTAAAAGTGCATATTGTGATTTTTTTTCTCTTTTTCTAATTGAGTTTTAAACCATTGTTTAATTAAACAACAGTTAAAAGACAACGTGTCACTTATTTTTATTTATTTTATTTTCTGAAAATTTCAATGAGATAAATATAGATGTTGCCATTTGGAAATTTCGAATTTTTGTCACTTTAGCCGTAATTATGAGAGATATATCGTTTTACATCATCTCAATTTCGAGCATGTACATTTAAATAACAATATCTGACTTAATTTCGATTGGTTGAGTGAATCCGCGATTGTAATGAAATGCTCGCCCTCTGGTGAGCTATGATGAAATTAGATAATGAAGCACCACAAAACTGGCGTTGTAAAAAGTCAAAGCGGCAACGCACCACGTTGCCGCTTTGACTGCAGCACTCGTGCTTACTTTATTCGCCTGATGAAGGGTCGTGTGTTTTTTCGACCCGAAACAATTGTTGCGAGTTTATTGCATTTTATGGTGTTTATTCAAAGTTTGTAAGTAATAATTATGATGAAATTACAATTAACTGGAATAGCTTTCGGCTTCCGTCGAGACGCCATTGCTTGCTGTATATTCGATGTTTAGTTTCGCATATATTTATTGAATAAAAATGAATAAAGCCGCTAAAAAAGATAACACATACTGTTGTGTGCCACAGTGTAACTCCAAAGTATCAAGAAATCCAGAATTAAGCTTCCATTTAATTCCAAATGACAAATTTAAAATTTCAGTTGCTTCGGCTAACGGAAGTAAAGCTTCAGTTAGGTGATTTGAAACTAATATTTGTTCAGCTTCAGTTAAACATCTACTTCCGATCGAACTTTGAATAAACTGAAATATTTTTTTTTTTTTTTCTAAAAGCAATCGATTTTCCATGATGTAATGGCGGAGAAATTATAGCACGAATATTAAGTAGTAACACAAATATAACAATAATAAATACACGTGACAATTATATTTACTAACAACAAAAGTTGAAAAAGCGCCATCTATCGATCATTACAAACGTCGATAGGCCGCTAAAAAATTTAATATATCGACTTTTTCTTTTTTTTTTCTTGAATCTTTTCTTATATCAGCTTTTTTTTTTTTTTTTTTTTTTTTTTTTTTGCGTGCATCAAACAGTTGGTAAGGTTCCAAATCTCACGACAAAAGATGCGAAGTCACACTAGTATACGGTTGCTTGTTTGGTTTTATTTAATGTCGCACTAGTGCTTTTCCATGTGTAATTCACGCTCCTAATTGCCTTCAAATATCTACCTTTAACAGCACAACATCAGCAGCGTTGTCTAAAGTGATATTGTAAGCAATCAACAAAACTTCGGAAAGTCTGACATCGTGTAATGTTAAAAAATGAATCCATAACTTAATGTTTGGAAATTTTCTGAGCGTTAAGATCAGGTGTTTTTCCGACGAGAAAAATCCAACTTCCGTAAGTATTGCAGATCACTTAATTTCTTCATGCTGTTAAGCTACGAAAATTTTTCACAATTGAACATGTATGTAATATGTTATACTGTAACATTTGAAGACTCCAAAATATTACAGATGTGACCAGTAATTGATGATTTTTGTCAGCAAATATATTGCAATTTAAATCATTATCACACTTTATCTAGACTTACACAAGCATGCATTGAATACAAATTAGTTACACCATTTCTAGTTTTTAAAACTTACTATGCTATTTCCAGCTACTGGTAGATTATAAATTGTTGAATTCTTAATAAATTTTTTTAACAGTGTACGACCGTTGCATGTCTAAGAATTTTCAAAACATTATTGTCTTTCTTCATAGAACATTCTTTTCAAGATTGAGTATATATATGTATATATTTTTATTATTGGAAAATATATTAACCTGTAAATCGTGTCAATAGTTATATTCTTTTAGGAATAAAGTCAAATGGTATTTAGACATAATTCTTCTATTTTATTGCAGATTATATTTTATAACTATGTCTTTTTTAATATGTTTGAAAGTAACGTTATATTTTTTATTTAAATTTAAAATGAAAACAAATACATAAATAGTATCTATTGATTAATTCATTTCTGAAAAGAGATTAAAGTTATTATATTTTTAACTATTTCTATATATTACAAGGTAGAAATTAAATAACATTGTTTTAATCTTAATAAGTGTTAACTATATAAATATTAAATGCTCATAGATTAGCACAAGAGAGAAGTAAAATCCAATTAACTTCAACCATAATCTATATAAATATTACTGAATAAATATATTTAATTTTTGATCAATGAGTTTGCTAAAGAAAATTTCATTTCTTAAAAATATTACGAAAATATATAACAATTTTTAAAATTTAAATTTAATTATTAATCAGAAAGGGCAAAAGGTTTTTATTTTCTTTTTCCTTTTAAACATGATGCTAATAAATCATATTGAAATTGTTTTGTTCTTTTTCACTATTATGAAAAGATAAATAAAATACTTTACACAATGATAAACCGAGAAGCAGTCTTTTTATCGATATAAAAATAAAACATTGTTTAAAAAAATGTATATTTTTTTCACAGACGATATATTTATTTATTTATTTATTTTATTTATTTTTTAATAAATATCCAAGTTTAACATTTTACAAAAAATAATCAATCAAAATAGTTCTTTCAAATTGAGATTCTTGATTTTATATAAAAAGAAAATCAATTAAAAAAAAAAAAAAAAAAAAAAAAAAGATCCTATTAATTATTAAAATTTTGCATGATTTTTATGTTTTTTTTTTTTTTTTTTTTTTTTTTTTATTTAAAAAAATAAAATAAAGGAAGCGATATCATAAATTTATTATTTTGATGTGTAATTTATAGAAGTATATCAACAGAAAATGAAAGTGTATTTCATCATTAATTTGTATTGCTTTAAATATACACGATTTTTAAACATTTAAAATCAATTAAAAATAATATATATATGTTAAATTTCATATTCGTACTATGTTTTATCTTTATTTTCTTTCTTATGTTAATAATATGAGGAATTAAAAGCACATGAGAAATAATAATCTAATAAATTATAAGATATTATAACAATTCTTATTTTATGTAAAATATAGTTTAGTTTTATGCTTATAATTCATTTATAGTTAGTATAGTAAACTTATTTAAGTTCAATTTAAAACCATATACACGTATAAATCTGAAAATAATTTCACTTTACATGGGATAAATTAAATAGTTTCAGAGATATTTCACACGCCAAATGACTGATAAAAAGAAATATATTTAAAAATATATTTATGAAACGTTTAAAGATACATTACTCTACAAAACTTACATTGGTGGCAGTAAAACACATTTGTATTATAATTATTTTTTTTAATCTGAAATTCTAGTGACTTTGCATTTAAACGGTTATTTTTTCGAAAATAGTTGAATACCATATACAGTTTCTAAATATGTATACAGTAGCCGCCGCTTTATAAAATCACTGGTTAATAAAATCAGCCGCTTAATTTGATCAAATTGCTGTGTCCGGAATCAAATCTATACGAACCGCCGCATAATAAAATCAGCATCGCAGGTTAATAAACTCAAAAGAAAATCTCTTCAAGAGTAAACATAACCATGTATGTAAGCTAAACAACAAATTATATTTTCTCACTGGATTTTTGAAAGAAAAAGAGAAACAAAACATAGCAAGCCATATCATTATTACTCTTTGTCGAAAATTTCACGCTTAAAAAAAAAAAAAAAAAAAAAAAAAGGAAAAGAAAGAGAAACACGCCCCACCACGTGTCGTAGTTATTATTTTATTTTGAAGATAAAGAGTAAAATTTTGGTAAAGTATGATAGTTCTCTTCAAATGGATAGTCAAAGAAAGACAACATCGAAACTTGAAATTTCTCAGTTTGCTTCATGTAAACATAATAATAAAGATGATATTAGTGCCTCAATTGTACCAAACGGAAGAGTGAATCGCCAGCGAAAAGGAATAAGGAGAGCAGAAGTAATCAACGCAGTACTTGTAGATAGGTACAAGAATGCCAGGTCAAAGAAAATTTCCATCTTTTACGTAATTTTGTCCTTAAAAGCTGAATATTTTATATTAATGATAAGTAGCAAAAACTCCATTTCTACAGATGACTAGTTGATAGATGGAAGGACGAAGAAGAATTTCTTTCCATATTTAAGTAATGAATACTCTTTTATTGAGTTCGGGCATGGTCGCCGGATATAAAAATCAGCCGCTTAATAAAATCATTTTGATGAAAACAAACGAGATTTTATAAAGCGGCGGCTACTGTATATATATATGTGTGTTTTTTATTAATCCAGATTTCTTAAATGTGGAACTCAAATAAGAATTAAGATATTTAATACTATTTTTTGAATTACTAATTTACAATTTTAATTGTTACAGGCTTGATAAACTACAAGGAATAAATCCCCTCTGAAGTCATACGATCTGAATTTGAATTAAATTAATCGATGTTCCCTGCTTAGAATTGAGCATTGATGACTTGAGAAATGCATTTCAAATTCTCCATGATAGAGGATGGAAACTCAGCTGATTATCATTCGTCATACAGCTCGACTGTCAAGTGTTATTTTATGGGGTGCCACTTCATTTGAAGTTGAACAACTTTTACAGTTACTGTTTCAGTTACCCATTTACAACACTATCATATATCAATGAAATTTACGCCTTTTTATGTTTCCTCTTTTTTACAGTTTTCTGGACTTACATTTCAACAAAATAATACTTGGCTGCTCATTTTATGTATTTCTACAGATTTCTTTCATGCTTTTTCAACAATTATCTGACTGATGTGAATGCCATATTTTTCCCCAACAGGGCATGCTTGGAATAGGGTTAGCAAACATTTATGACCGTGTTTGGATCGTGTCGACCTATATAGTTTAGTAGAGTGTGTAAGGCAAATAAACATGCAAGAGATTATTCGCATTCCCTAGGACTCAATTTCCATTCGAAAAAAGTTTGCATAAAAACCGGTAAAGGACAAACACATTACTGTTTTTCTTTTCCCCCTCACTCTTGTAGCGATATTTACTGAATACAACATTTAATTTCTATGATACTGGTTTGTATCATATTCATTACGTGTAGATTACATTTACCAATTTCTCTGTGGATTAAAAAAAAAGGGGTTACTGCACTGGCGTCATTTTTTTTTTCTTTTTGGTCCGTCTGCGACCGCATCTCCTCGCGTACGGTAGTGTCTTCCGCGTCATGAGAGGTATAAATGTTTACCCAATACTCCAAGGCAGGCATTTCTCTTAGCTAGAAATTTTTATCACATTAAATGAGGAAGTTATCAATCAAAAACCTCGCGTTAACAAAGGGACTATATTTCTCAACTTGCCAATACTTTCTCTTGTTTTTGCTGCCTACATTTTTCACAGGGAAATAAAAATGTTTTCAATAATGTAACAAAAAAGGTAATAAAATAAATGCCAATGTTTCAGTTGGTAACAAAGAAGTGTATGGTCTGCAAAAAAATAAAAAGCGTTGTCTTGGACATTTTGAATGAAAAAATAAATTTAGAATTATAGTTAATCGACTGTAGATTTTTTTTTCTGCTTTTAGAAAATTGAATTTCTTTGTGACAATTTCTTTTGTTCTTCACCTTTCTTTATATGTTCAATTTTTGCGAATAATGAAATGCTTAATGCCTAAACTTTTTACTATTGAACAATTTAGTCACTTTAGGACAATATATTACACATATATTTTTAATATACAGCTATGTAATAATTTTACGCTTTCGAATATATATGGTAAGGAAAAAAAAAATTATTATTAAAATTATTATTATAATTAGCAGGCTACGCCCGCTTCGCTGGTCACTATATTTAAGTGAATTTTCAAAAGAATTGGATCAATATTATTTTTTTAAATCACATTATAAAAAAAAAAAAAAAAAAAAAAAAAAACATTGAAATCGCTCTAGACCTCGCTTCGGGTACCCACTGCCTACGGCATCTCTTTTTTCCGTCCGTACTGCATCGGATCCAGGTTTCCACTGCCTGCAGAAATTGCTCTCCCGGCCACTTCATTTTGAGTATTTATCGACGACAGGTGGATCTGCTATTATTTAAAAACTACGATTTTAAAGAGGGCTGTATCTCAGCATCTATTAAATATTTTAGTTTTTGAACCATGTATTTTAATAGCCCCGCTATTTCCACTATATTATCATATCATTCCAAGCAATATAATAAATGACATAAAAAGTATATTTTCTTTTAAAAGGAATTAAATGCAAAAAAACAAATACATTTTAATCTACTATATACTAGCATTTTTTCCAGATAAATACTATAAATAATAATAATAAGAAGAAGACAGAGAAGGAGAAAGTGAAATTATATTTTTTTAATGAATTAAATTAAAAAATTAAAAATTAAATACGTTGTACTATAAAAAATATGCATAAAAATAACTGCTATATATCAGTTTTTAAATTTTAAATTTAATATACTTAATTTTTTCTACTGTACTGCCATATTATTTTCTATATCTCTCTCTATATATAAATGGCTAAGTCAGTTTTTTCCCTGTAAGTCCGTGGCTGGACGCAAGTTAATTGGTAAGAGATATTTTCTTCTGTTTGTCTGTGTGTTTTTGCCACCAGTCTTTCATACTTTAGTTAATTTTAAAAATTGTCACCAGCTTTTCATACATTAGTTAATTAAAAAAAAAAAAAAATTGTCCGATCGATACGTTAGCTAAACCGACGGATTCATAAAAAGATGCCCCTTTCATTTGGTACCTTATTTGTAACGAAATTTTGATTAGATTTTTTTAAATTAATTAAAATGTGAAAATAATAACCTGGTGAAAGCTTTAAATGTGGACATTTAAAGTTTTAATTGTTGCTAAAAAGAAAAAAAAAAAACTTTTTTTTTTTCAAACATAAAATGAAATATGCTTTCATGCGAAAAATAGAAAAATATAAAATATTTTACTAATGCACGTGAAAAACTGAAAACTGAAAATGGAGTAAAAAAAAAAAAAAAAAACAATTTAGATAAAGTTGCACGAGAGTTCCAAAAATTAATGGAAATATAAATGAACGTTAAATAAATAAAATAATCGTCTGGTCAATCATGTGATATTGAAAAACAAAGAATCGAATTCGGTAAATATGGAAAGGAAAGGAAAATGAAAAGAAAAGAAACAAACAAACAATAATAATAATAATAATAATAATAATATAAACAACGGGAAACCAAAACAGGCTGTAAAGCAATTTCATGATTTCTTTAAATCTTATTTTTGTTTGTAAAGCGATATAGAAAAGAGTTTCCTTTAAATATAGTGATCAGCGAAGCGAGAAAAGCCTTCGTTGATTCACTACCTTCATTGATTTCATGAATTAAAAAGTGGTTTCGTTAAGAAACTTCGATATATTGGCACGCAGGCAGCACCAGGCCGAATTTTGTACATTTCGAGATTGATTTTGAAATTTTTCCCGCATTTGGAATTCGGTTCGTTCCCGAACCGGGGCTTTGCTAGTATATAATAAATTAAAAAGAGAAAAAAGATTTTGCCTTCAAATGAATGTATTAAATAAAAAATAAATTGCGCAATAGCCGTTGCTAAGATACGCAGAAGATTACAATGGAAGAATAAATTCATGAAAAATGAAACATAAAAGACAATATTAAAAATGAATAATAATAATAATAATATTAATAATAATAATAATTTAAAAAGTTTAAATTCTAAATTCTAAAAAATTTTGATAAAATGCACACCTACAGGGTTCCAGGTACCCATATGCCAAATTTTGTAGCTCTGCGATCGGTAGTGTGAGCACCAGAGCGCAGACAGACATACACACACACAGACACTTCTTTTTATTTATATAGATTACTAGCAGACTATGTCTGCTTCGCTGGTCACTATATTTAAATGAATTTTCAAAAGAATCGGACCAGTATTTATTTTTTACATCACATTATAAATAAAAACTTAATTAAAAATAATAATAATAATTTACACGTAAACAAATAAATAAACATTGAAATTGCTCTAGGCCTTGCTTCGAGTACCCGCTGCCTACTGCAGCTCTTTTTTCCGCCCGTGCTTCATCGGAGGCTCCAGGTTCCCACTGTCTGCAAAAAGATCTTTCCTGCGCACTTCAATCTGAGTATTTATCGACGACATGTGGATCTTCTGTTATTTAAGAACAACGATTTTAAAGATGACTGTATCTCAGCATCTATTATATGTTTTTGTTTTTGAACCATGTGTTTTATAGCCCCCGTTATTTACACTCTATTATAATTTTGTTCCGACCAGTATAACAAAATAAAATAAAAAGTAGATTTTCTTCTAAAAGGAATTAAATACATGAAAAACAAATAAATTTTAATCAGTTTAATCCTTTTCCACTATATACTACCATTTTTTCACCCAATAAATATTATAAATTTAAAAAAAAAAAAAGGATTTTTTTTTCAAAGGAATTAATTTAAAATTAAAAATAAAAAGTTGTTACACTACAAAAATTATACATAAACGCTTTATTTACATTGCATTACCATTTGATTTTCAATAAAATTAAAAAAAAAAAGAGAGAATTTCGCCTTTAAATGGATGTATTAAATAAAAAAATAAATAATGAAATAACCGTTGCTAAGATACGCAGACGATTACAATCAAAGAATTAAATTTATGAAAAATGAAACAATAAAACCAATATTTAAAATCGAAAAAAACATTAATTTAAAAAATTCAAATTCGAAATTCGAAAAACTCTCGATGAGGTGCACACCTGCAGGGTCCCAGGTACCTATATACCAAATTTAGAAGCTCTGCGATCAATAATGTGAGCACCAGAGTGCAGACAGACACACACACACACATATACACTTTTCTTTATTTATATAGATATTTTTATTTGGAAATATCTCCTACAGATTCAGTTTTTAATTCTTTCCTGCCTACTTCTTAAAATAACGAACGCTAGAATATACTTGATTCTCTGTAGGAGTTTTAAGTGATTTAGTGATTTTTTTTTTTTTTTTTTTTTTCCCTGCCATAATTAGAAATATGAAATGTATCATAGAGATGTTTAATTGTGTAATGCTGAAAAATTATCATACGAAATTAGAAAATGTTGTTACTTATAAATAAGTTTAAATCTGACTATAATACGAGTATATATATATATATTTGCTAAAATCTGCCCAAAGTATTTTAAGACATGTTTTTAAGTAAAAATTAAAGATAACCTTCAAAGAAAAAAAGAAATTAATTCAATTATACATATATTATTTAATTGGGCTTTTTTCTTTTCCCTTGCAAAATATTTAAGTATCAGAAACATTTTTCAAGAAAAAGTTTAATAAGAGATTTTCAAATAAAATTCCCTGAGAACAATCAAATCAATCTCAAAACTTAACAGCGTTTAAGATTCCTACGAAATAGTTCTATGAGCGGTTACAAGTTTGATAATTTAGAAAAGGAATAAATAATCTGAATCATAAGCAATGATATTTTAGATATTCAATTTTCAAGCCTAAATTCAGTTACTTTTTAAAAAAACTTCAACGTAAATATAAAAAATATCACCAAATAAATGCTTGTCTCTAATGGATAACACAATCTAATACTCAGAAAAATTGCGACAATTAGGTACTAGATTTATTTATTTATTTACAATTTTTATCTATTTCTTTTATTTCTTTATTTCTTTTATCTATTCATTTCATTTATTTATTTATTTATTTATTTTTATTTTTTATACACTAGCAATTATATCAAAAAAGTCATCACCAAATAGCGAAAAAAAAATAAATAAAATAAAAAATAAAATAAAATAAAATAATAATAATAATAATAATAATAATAATAACAGTCGCCAAGGGAGTGATATACTGAATTTGCAAAGCCAAATGATCTAAATATTACGATTTTTTTTTTTTTTTTATCTGAAAACATTACTGATTCTTAGTATAATATTTCATAACAAAATGTGGTATAAAATATAATGTATTTCAATTTGACATTGCATATAAGGATAAATTCTATAATACTATTCTATTTTTGTGTTAACCACTATTACTATTCCTATTCAGTGAAAAAAAAAATAATAATAAAATAAAATAAAATAAAAAGCAGTGAATAGGTGGGTAGAGCCCCTTGAGGAATTAATAAGTAAAACGAATTGGAGGGAAGCTAGGCTTTTCTCGGTGGTTGGTGAGCGGAGCGAACAGGGTGTAAGAACCCTCCAGTTTATTACATCAAAATAGCTCGACGTTTTTGTTATAGAATGTACTTAGAAAAACATTATAGTTTTAAGATAAAGGGTAAATAAAAATATTTCTGTATAAATAAATAAACAAATATATATATATATATATATATATGAACTTGGTATTTTCTGTATCACAGAATTGTGTAAAACAATGATACGATTTTAAGAAAATATCTGCTGTTTATTTTATTGGGACTGAAGACTATTAGCCTGAATCTGGGATTTTCGCAGTGTCATTTTTCGATAGTTGGACGTTTGTCGAAATCATTTTTCGGTAATTGGACATTTATCGAAATCTAACATTTATCAAAAATATAATTGAATAATTTGAAAGCGATGTTATAATTGGAAAGAAAAAAAAAAAAAAAAAACTACTAGTCCTCCGTCCTAAACTAAATTTTGTTTTCACCAGAATTTCATCAAAATCATTTTTTTTTTCTAAGAAAAAGAAAAGAAAATTAATAATAATCGGTATCGTTACAAAACATATCGAAAAAGTTTTTTTTTTTTTTTTTTTTTTTTTTTGAATTACACTGAGAAAAAATTCTGTAACTTATATCTAGAATCTAAATTATGTCTCTAGAAAAAATAGTTCCATGTCATCCTTATAAATTCTAGTTCCCTTGGAAAGCGATTTCTAGAAGCCTCTATTATAATTCAAGAGCGTTTGCCTACATTCTCGAGGGCAAAGTTATTTAAAAATCTCTGCAAATAAATGAGACTACAAGAGGCGGGTTTCTGCAACTATAATCTTGGTTTATTACCAAATTCTCGAAAATCAAGCCAGAATTTCTCGCATATAAATGATTCAGAATATTTAGAGTATTCAGAATATTGTTTCACCATCTAGAAATGTGTACACTAGAAATTCTCGATATTTTCGTCTATTCAGTTTATTGCGTGCCTTAGGTGCATAGCTCGGAAATCTATATTTCTAGTTAAGGGATTTAGAAAATGGCCACTTATTCATTCTAGAGAAAGGCGGTATACATATATATTTTTTCTCAGTGTAGGAAATAAAAAGTGCGTGAGCAATATGAAATAAAAATAAGTTAAATAATCTGGTGTGTCACTTACACGACTTTCTCTTACCCTGAAATTTAATACTATAACTACAGATTGCATATTAGAGGTAAGATAACGAGTACTGTTATGTAAACGTGTGTTAAACAATTCAAATTAGGCTTCGGAAGAGTTTTATATGATAATTAGTTCTATATGAGGGGAGCTACCGCCCCCCCCCCCTTCAACCTCCCGTTTTATTAATGCACCTAAATTTATATAAAATTTAATTCGGTTATTAAAAAATGATTCTGTTTTAAAAAAAAATAATTTATTAAAATTATTACTGAAAAAAATTATCTTTTATGATAATGCAGACGATTTCCATATTAGAGAAGTAGTATAACACTAAATATAAAAAAAAAAAAAAATGTTCAATTTATTCTAAATATTACATTTAAAAGCAGAATTTTTTTTTTTTCTTTTTTGTTAAAAATAAAAAAAAAATTGTAACTTTATTTTAAATTATCGCAGATCGATGGTTCAACCATTAGTTTTAAAGCTCGTTTGAAAGATGCCCATCATGAAAGTTTACTCCCCTCGAGGGGGGACTTCCCCCCAGGGGGGGAGGGGGGAAGGCGGGGCTCCTACATACACAAAAAATTTTCTCAGTTGACTATCTCTATTACAAAAAATATATATTCGTTTCATTTGGTTTAGTGCAGTCTATAGATGTTAAACTCTACTTAACTGCAGTTTCCCCCATAGACGTAATGTATTTGTATACTTTTGAGTGTCCCTGTACACGAACCATTTGCTTGATCTTAACGAAAACCTTACTGTAGCATCCCTATATGATACACATTTAGAACACCGAGTTTGGAATTTCTGATACGATTTGTTCTTGAGATATGCTGATAACAGACACACGGACATCCACACACACAGACACACAGACCATTCTTTAAAAACATGATTTTCGTACTCAGGGGACCTCAGAACATGTAAATATTACAAAAACTCACGTTCGGAAATTTGACCCTAAAACACTTATTTCTCGACCCTATGCGTAAGAGAAAGCAAAAATGAATTTAATGATTTAATTTTTATATAAAACATGATCGCGTGCTATCTAAAAAAGTAGATGTAAAATTTAAAGATTAATTTTCCGTTTGAAATTATCGCTCAAATATATCAGGTATAAAACTTATCTTTGCAAACATGAATAAGAAAAGAAATTGGCAAGTATATTTCTTTAGATATTCGACAAAATATTTAAATGTCTAGATACTTTTAGTACATTGTATATCTTTTACTAAAGGTTCTATTTACGAATAAATATGTATGGTTTTGAGCTAGAATGTATCTTTCCATAAATTCATTTTCTTCCAAGCGCTGCTCATTAAACATAAGCATTTGTATAGCATCATTATTTGTAAAATGTATTAAACTAGCAGGTTTCTCCGGCGTTGCCCAGGTTGAAGCTGCATTTATAGAATTTTGAAATTAGTGGAAGAACTCAGTAAAGGTGCAAAATGGAAAGAGAAAGGCAGGAAACATTTCCTGAAATCTTTAATAGAAAATATAACAAATAAAGAAATAAATACAAAAGCCACACAATTTTAGTATGAGATCTCCTTGGCGACATTTAATATTTTTGACCATTTTTATTTTATTTTATTTTATTTTATATATTTTTTTTTTAATTTCTTGCATAAAAGGGGGAACCCTATTTTGCTGACACTTTTATCACACACATTTTCGTCAATTTATAAGAATTCTTCATATTCTGATTATATTTTTAATGGTTTTTAGACTTAAAATAATGCTTGCTGAAATAAATTTTCCATTTTTAAATTGCACTTTTTTCTTTCTATAAAATTATCTACTCACAATCAGATAAAAACAGATCATTTATGTGGCTACTATTTCGGTTTATTATTATCATTATTTTCAATGAATTTGGAATTATTTGCAAAAATTACCATCCAGGAATAAATTATGCTTTGCGTTGTATTAAGAGCTAATTGTCGTTCATTTTTCGGGAGAAAGGGCAAGAGCTTTATATTCCTCTATTTAGCCGTCATGCAGTCAACTTTTCATGAATATATCAAATCAAAAGGGAAAGGCACCATAATAATGTTTTAATCAATTTTACATAATTTAACACTTTAAGAAAATTCTGGTGTCTCTGCCTTTATATAATAGTCATCCAATCAATATATTTATGAACACAAATGACTGAAAATTAATTAATATGCAACTTTTTTTTTTTTTTTAAACTAGTTATATAGATTAAAAAGAAAAAAACTAGTATCTTATGCACACTACAAAACATTCTCCGAAATTTTCCTATACAATTTCACTAAATGCAAATTATTTATAAAATTGTTATTTATTAAAACTATTTTCCATGATGAATATAGATCTTTTCTTCCATCTCGGAGAACAATAACACTAAATATCGAAATAAAATCGATTTCATGTCCTACAAACGACATCTAAAAAACGTAATTTTCATTAAAAAAAAAAAAAAAAAAAAAATTAATAAATTTATTTCAAATTGAAACTGATAAAAGTTCAACCATCCCCCCCCCCCCCCCCCAGTATGCTGAGTATTAAATTATTGATCTAATCTTGGGAAAGATTACTCCACTCAGTAAGCAATGTTCTCCGAAGTTCCGGTACACATGCAGGAGGTGGTTGACGGGCTGCAACTCGTCAGAAAGCATGTCCTACACATGCTCTATCGGATTCTAGTCAGGTGAGAATGCTGGCCATTCCATGCGAGTGATAGCTTCAGATTGTAGGCATCCGTGTACAATGTTTACATGGTGAGGACGCGCATTTTCATCCATAAACACAAAATCTTGGCCCATGGCAGCCCTAAACAAGCGTACATATTGTTCCTGAATGATGTCCTGAAAAATTTGGCCTGTCATGGTTCCGATTTGAAAAGATGATATGTTCTGGTGTCCAATATGAACCCCCTCCCCCCCTTCTCCAAACGAGCACTCCTGCCCCACAGTAACGGTGTCGTGCAATGATGTTTCGGTTGTAACGGGTACCTGACGTTCTACATATGAAAGTCTAGCGTGAATTCCACTGAAATCTAAATCTGGACTCGTCTGAAAACATCACACAAGCCCACTGTGCTGCTGTCGACATTGCATGTTCTTTACACCAAGTTAACCGCTCGCAACAGTGCATTGCCGCAAGCGGAACACATCTAACAGACCTGCCAGCATATAGACCAATATCTACCAAACGTCTATACACGTTTTGCATTGAAACTGTGGTACCCGTGGCTGCAGACAGCTGACGAGACAGGTCAGATGCTGTGCTTTATCTGCTCATTTTGGCAATTACTGTCAAATACCGGTCGTCATTCGGCATTGTAACTGGGACCGACCATTACTGTAACGTCAACTCACATTTCCATAATTTTGGAATCGATGCCAAAGCCTAGAGATGACACTTTTGGCGATTCCAAGTCCCCCCGATACTTCTATCTGAATATGTTCACATTTTAGTCAGCCGATAATTCTACCACGTAAAAAATTATCTGCATGTGTCCTCTGTGTCATAACTATTCGGATGTGACACTGAGCGGCATGCATAACGCTTGTGAACAATTTTCCTTCTTTGCTCACATTCCTGATCTACCACCTTCTTACACTTTTGTCACTGTAACATCATATCGGTGTCATCTGATGGCCTCCTATAATTTGCATATTATTCTTAAAGATGTGTGTGGTATTTCTACAGGTAAAAAATTTACATTAAAGTTCGATTTCCGTGTGATTCTGAATTATCCTTAATTTATGGACATAAGTGTATATGTGTGTGTGTGTGTGTGCATACATATATATACAGTCGGTAACAAAAGTGTCCGAACACTAGGAAAAATTCTGATGTAAAAAAAGTACACTTCATACGGTTTTGTTAAATAAATACTTGTCGAATCCTGTTCTTAGTCAGTGTAAGAAGATAATTCGATAAGGATTTACTTAACAAAACCATATGAAGTGTACTTTTTTTACATAGGAATTTTTGTTAGTGTTCGGACACTTTCGTTACCGACTGTATATATATATATATATATAAATATAATTTCGCAATGATTGGTTAAAGATATTTATTATTAAGTTCTCTCCTATGATGGCATATTAAAAGTTACGAAACATGGGAGAGCAAAGCTACTTATAATAAGATTTGTACTAAATATTGTTAGTACTAACTTATAAAAAGTTGTAATTGTATATAAATTTATATCAAATTGTGTTCTTAATTTAGAGGAGACAGACAAATATCAGATCGTACTCTAGACCTCTCAAAATGTATAAATAAATAAATATGTAGAAATAAGAAGAGAATTTTTATTTATACACTACTTTACGCATTCAAATTATTTTTTAACCATTGCACACAATATTAAACTAGTATACTGTGGCCACCACAAGACTTTCTTCTATATTTCCCTATACAAATTCACTAAGCGCAAATAATTTATTAAAACTAGTTGGTATCCGTCAAAATTTGACGACTTAATAACCTTTAAAAGTATAACTGAAATCCTCTTATAGGACACCAGCTAAGAACCACTGTAAGCGTAAAGTGAGTGCAATGGTTTTGTATGGAGTCGTCGCTCTACAACAGAATTTGAAACAGTCACTTGATATATCACACAGTTCTTATAAAAGTATTTATTTACCCATAACAAATGATATTTAGAGTTCTTAATACATTATAAGGCAAATGAAACATAAAAAAGAGTAGTAAAAACTGAATAATTTATCATAAAATTCAGAGGCAGCAAAGTTTTCAAAAATCCTGAATTCAGATGTAGTAGTAATAGCTAATGTGTTGGTGTGTCGACACGTCATTAGTGTGTCGAAGTGTCGACAGGTTATACTCTTTGCAGTCAGACTTTGATATGGTATCAAAGTTTGACAGATAGGTTTTATTCTCCTCCGTGATATTTATCTATACATATATGCATACAGCGATCAGAGGATAAAATTGCATAATTTTTTAACTGCTAACCAACTAATTTCTTGAAACCTTGTTGATGTGTCGGCACAGTAAAATGTAACGAAATACCCATCACTAATGTAGCCCCTGAAAAATTTCACCCCCGTGTAAAATCTTTTTTGTGAAAGTGTGACCAGAAATGAAAAAGGTGACCAAACTAATTATGATTCTAACTTTCCTATAATAGCCAACTAATACATGCACAACTGAAAACTATATATAACTGAAGAACATACTAATAGGGAACCTGTGTTTCACCCTAATATATATATATTTAGTAAAAGGCGAGAAGAGTTAAATTGACAAAAAGCATACAATGTGGAAACTGAAAACAAAAGAGTAATTTAAAGAACCTTTTCTTAAAAAAAAAGAATGCATATTTATATAATTCCAAAACTCATGCCTTTGGTTAAGTCCTAAGAATGGTTTTCTCCATCTAGTAATAAACTCTGGAACAATCACTAAAATAATATAAGACACCTCCTCCTTTTATACCCGGGCTTGGGACCGGCGTTGGCGGAGTTACACTCACACACAAAAAAATTACACTCTTTCATATAGACAAACAGTATTAAAATAAATATAAATACATAATATATTTGAAAAAAAAAATAAAAGAAAAGAAAGAAATTGGAAGAGAGATAATATAATCCAAAGATTGGCATTTTTTTTCAAAAAATGATACCAAAAACGCAACAAAATTACAGTGCTTTTTTTTAATAAACAAATTGGATTTCCTATGAAAAACATCTTACATATTTTATAGAAAATTGGCTTTTTTAAAAAACAAATTGAATTTTATATTAAAAACATCTAAATTCTAAAACTGCATGTAATATATATATTTGTTCGGGAGGATAATCTACTAAGATAATTTAAATGTTATAGGTTGGTAAGATTATATAAAAGCTAAAGGTTGTTAGGAATTCATTATGAAAAAAAAAAAAAAAAATTATAGTAATAATAAATACTCGATCACTAGATTTCCGAAAATAAATCTAATTCTTCAAGGGGTTAACAAGATGCACATTACCTTCTTATGCATGGCATGGAATGCTGCTAGTTTAGCGCACACCCACTTTTAAAAGACAATGGCGACCATTACAACGCATGAATATCACTTAGTTATAAAATAATATTTTAAAAGTTCGCAAATACAAAGTGGTGCTAAAGTAATTTTTTAAACTTTCATTTATCGTAACTCTAGATAATTATACGTTTCATAAAGTGATACTGCATAAACTCACACAATTTAGACAGTTGTTTTAAACTTCTTCTTTTTTTTTTTTTTTTTTTTTTCATTCTTTATTGTAGGTTTAGAAACAGAATATAGAAGAATTATTTTTAGAAAAGTCACGACACCCACTATAAAATGTATATATATATATATATATAGATATATTTCCCCTTGATTATTTTTTAAGCTCAATTAAACAAATTTTGTTTGATAGCGAATCGTCTGTTTTTTTCAATGCTTTTAGGGAAGATGAGCAATCATTTGAAATACATTGTATTATAAATATATTTTTTTGTGTTTTCGTGTATTTTTAGTTATAAATTCCTTGTAATCACTAAAACTGTAATTTTTTTTAGAGATTAAATTACTAATTATAATAATCTTTATTGGCAAATAGTTCTATTGAATTAAATAAACACGGAGGAAATTTTATCTTTTGAAGTTAACATCTTCTTTTTTCAATAAAAGTATTAGAACTTGTCATTGATTTAACATAAAAATGAAATTTATGAAGAAATAATTAAAAAGAAAAAAAGAAAAGAAAAGAAAAGAAAATGTAATTTGGTAAATAAAAAATAGCTTTAAAAATAAATTTCATTTCACGGAGAATTTCTTATAATGGGAAGTCCTACTGTATTCGTAAGAAAGTTTAGACAAACGCTAATAGGAGGAGCTTGTTACGATAAGGAAATATATAATAATAATAAATAATTAAATAAAAGTTTTTATTTATGTATCTATAAATCGGCAGTCTTTTTCTGTCAATTATTATAATTTTTGTTTTTGAAACTGAAGAATAAGATTGGCTGTATGAAACGTTAAATTTAAATTGTAAGATATTTTAAAACACAAAAAGAATGTCTTTAAACAATGAACATTATTCTCAAGTGACCACTAAGGACAAAAGTCTCGCTTCTGGTAGTACTTTCCTCGTCTTTGCGAATGGTAGTTTATGGGAAATTTATTGTATATATTTTTAAATATTATTGTTATTCCATATAACTGCTCACCAGTGTTGCCCGAATCCAGTTCATGAAAGACCACGCCCCTTGCGTAATTTTCTCTAAATATTTTACGGCATAACAAAGCATTAACCAAACCAGCCAGCATCAAAATATAAACAATTTATTTGGAAATATGGACTTATACATATTATTCATATATTTAATTTCATTTTTTTCTTTTTTATTAAACCATAACGTGGATCCTATGGGCGTGTCTTTGAAATATATGCGAGAGTTGAGTTTAATTTTGCAATATTTTTAAGTATGCTGAAGTTTCGTGCAACTATATCGGTTGCTTAAATAGGGGCGAGAAAAATATCTGTTTCCTAAAATTTATTTTGAAGCATTATATTTATCCGAATTTTTAATAAAATTGAGTAAATTAACATAATAGCTTTTAATGATTAAAAGGAAAAAAAAATAATTCAAACCATGTGAAAACTGGATTTTGTGTTTTGAACGTTATTGGACTGAAGATTTTGAGAAAATAACTTTAATGAATATTATATGCTGGGTTGTACAGGAGTCGTACTCTCCTTCCTTTTTTCGGAACACTCTCAGATAGGAGAAATTTTCTCCTCTATTGCTAACAGTATTTTTATAAAATAATCTTTAAACCAATCAATCATGGAACATAAGTATAAAAATACCATCAGGATTGGAACACGGGCGCAGAATTCATACCGGAATCTGCTTAAGGAATTTCTCTACGTATAATATCGTTGATTTAAAAAGTAGAAAATTTTCGTACATTGATAGTGGTATGAAGTCTGCGCCCGTGTTCCATCCCTGTACCATATAGACTTTTGCATTAAATTACTGATGGAAGTAAAGGAGGAAATTTTATATCCCTGAGAGTGTTTTGAAAATAGGGCGGAGAGTACGACCCCTGGTAGTACCTAGTCTTAAGACCTTTCAAAATGTATAAATCCATAAATATGTAATAATAAGAAGATAATTTTTGTTTTTCCACTACTTTCCACATTCAAATTATTTTTTAACCATTGCACACAATATTAAACGAGTATGTCATGGCCGCTACAGGTCTTTCTTCTATATTAACGTATACAAATTCACTAAGAGCAAATAATTTATTAAAACTAGTTGGTACCTGTCAAAATTTGACGACTGAATAACCTTTAAAAGTATAACTGAAATCCTCTTATATCACACCAGCTAAGAAGCACTGTAAGCGTGAAGTGAGTGCAATGGTTTTGTATGGAGTTGTCGCACTGACACAGAATTTGAAACAGTCACTTGATATATCATACAATTATTATTAGAAGTATTTATTTACCCACAACAAATGATATTTAGATTTCTTAATACATTATTAGGCAAATGAAACATTAAAAAAATAATAAAAACTAATTAATTTATCATGAAATTCAGAGGCATCAAAGTTTTCAAAAATCCTGAATTCAGATGTAGTAGTAATAGCTAATGTGTTGGTGTGTCGACACATTATTCTCTTTGTAGTTAAATTTTGATATGGTATCAAAGACTGACAGATTGGTTTCATTCTCCTTCGTGATATATATCTATACATATATGCATACAGCGATCAGAGGATAGAATTACATCATTTTTTAACTGCTAACCAACTAATTTCTTGAAAGCTTGTTGATGTGTCGACACATTAAAATGTATCGAAATGCCCATCACTAAAATGTAGCCCCTGAAAAATTTCGCCTGTGTGTAAATTCTTTTTTGTAAAAGTGTGACCAGAAATGAAAAAGTTGACCTAACTAATTATGAGTCTAACATTCCTTTAATAAGAACTTTTACACACACAACTGAAAACTATATACATCTGAAGAGTTAAATTGACAAAAAGCATACAATGTGGAAACTGAAAACAGAAGAGTAATTTAAAGAACCTTTTCTTAAAATAATAATAAAAAAAAGAATGCATATTTATATAACTCCAAAACTCCTGCCGTTGGTTAAGTCCTAAGAATTGTTTACTCCATCTAGTAATAAACTCTGAATTAATCACTAAAATAATATACGACACCTCCTCCTTTTATACCCGGGCATGGGACCGGCGTTCGCGAGTTACACTCACATACACAAAATTACACTCATTCATACAGACAAACAATTTTTTAAAAAATTTAAATACATAATGTATTTTGAAAAAAGAAATTGGGAGTGGTATAATATAATCCACAGATAGGCATTTTTTTTTTCAAAAAATAAAAACAAAAACACAGCAAAATGACTGTTTTTTTTTTTTTTTTTTTTTTTTTTTTTTAAATAAACAAATTGATTTTCCTATGAAAAACGTCTTTCTCATTTTAAAGCAAAATTGGCTTTTTTTTAAAAACAAATTGAATTTCATATTAAAAACATCTAAATTCTAAATCTGCAAGTAATATATGTGTTTGTTGGGGAGGTGGGTAATCTAATAAGATAATTTAAAAGTTATAGGTTGTTAAGATAATACGAGAATAAATGCTAAAGTTTGTTAGTAATTCTTCATAAATAATAATAATAATAATAATAATACATACTCGATCACTAGATTTCCAAAAAAAGACTAGTGCAATAAGGGGTTTACAATATACGCATTAACTTCTATATATGCACGGCGTGGAATGCTGCTAGTTTAGCGCACACCCACCTTTAAAAGAGATATACAACCATTAAAATCATGCATTGCATGGATTTACTTAGTATACATAACATTTTTTACATAGTATACATAACATTTTTTGTAGTACATAATATTTTTTTACTTCATTCTTTATTGTATGTTTAGAAACAGAATATAGAAGAATTAATTTTAGAAAAGTCACGACACCCACTATAAATTTTTTTTTTTTTTTTTTTCCCCTCCTTTGTTTTTAAAGCTCAATTGAACAAATTTTGTTTGATAGCGAATCGTCCGTTTTTTTTAATGCTTTTAGGAAAGATGAGCAGTCATTTAAAATATATTGTATTATAAATATAAACCTATGCGTGTTCGTGTATTTTTAGTTAGAAGTTCCTTGTAATCACTAAAACTGTAATTTATTCTTAAAGATTAAATTACTTATTATAATAATATTTATTGACAAATAGTTCTAATGAATTAAATAAACAGGGAGGAAATTATATCTTTTTAAATTAACATCTTCTTTTTTCAATAAAAGTGTTAGAAAATGTCATTGATTTAACATAAAAAGGAAATGTAATAAGAAATAATAAAAAAGAAAAATAAATGTAATTTGGTAAAGAAGAAATAGCTTAAAAAATAAATTTCTTTTCACGGAGAGTTTCTATAATGGGAAGTCCTATTGTATTCGTAAGAAATTTAGGCTAATGCTAATAGGAGGAGCTTATTACGATAAGAAAAAATATAATAATAATAAATAATTAAATAAAAGTATTATTTATATATCTACTAGCAGGCAACGCCCGCTTCGCTGGTCCCTATTTTAAATGAATCGCTATAATTACTGAATTCTCAAATTGCATGAATTTTTATCACGTGAAAAAAACAGAAAAAAAATATTATTAGGAAAAATGTCGCACCGGGTTCTCACTGCCTTCGGAAAAAATTCCCAAAATGCTCTAACTCTTATTTCTATTATTTTCCCCCTTCGCCCCCCCCCTCCCGTCTATCCTAATAATTTTAAAAATTCGAAAATATCCGCAATCGATTTGTAGGTATCGAAAACCTCTATATACCAATTTTGAATGCTCTAACTCTATTCTATTTTTTTTGCCCCTCCGCCCCCCCTTCCCGGCCCTCCTAATAACTGTACACTTTCGAAAATATCCCCATTCGACTTGCTGGCCTCTAAAACCTATCTGTACAAATTTTGAACGGCCTAACTGTATTTCTGTTTGTTTTTGCCCACACCCCCCTTTCCGCCCCTCCTAATAATTTTAAAATTTCGAAAATATCCGCAATCGATTTGTAGGTATCGAAAACCTCTATATACCAATTTTTAATGCTCTAACTCTATTCTATTTTTTTTGCCCCTCCGCCCCCCCTTCCCGGCCCTCCTAATAACTTTACACTTTCGAAAATATCCCCATTCGACTTGCAGGCCTTTAAAACCTATCCGTACCAATTTTGAACGGCCTAACTGTATTTCTATTTGTTTTTGCCCATAGCCCCCCCCCATACTGCCCCCCCTTTCCACCCCTTCTAATAATTTTACAAATTCGAAAATATCCGCAATCGATTTGTAAGTATCGAAAACCTCTATATACCAATTTTGAACGATCTGACACTACTTTTATTTTTTTTGCCCCCTCCCCCCTCCCCCCCCCCCCAAAAAAAAAAAAAAAAAAAAAATCGGAAAAATCAAAAAATGAGTCCTTGGAAATATGTTCAAGAAGACGCTTGGCGTTTTTTTTTTTTTTTTTTTTTTTTTTTTACATCTTTGAGCTATTACTTTTACTCGAAAATCCGTATTTTTCTAAATTTGCCTCCGAAAATCATTTATACCCCCTTCTCCCGTTAAAAATCCAAAATTCCAGAATCGCAGGAAATAATTTTTTCGTATTCAAGTCTAGTCTCCCCATCTGCAAATTCTTCACCGTAAAGTAATTTGGAACCGAGTTATACTTATAAAGGTGTTTTTGCCTTCTGCACCTTCGAAAATCATTTTCAGCCCCTCTCCCCCCTTAAAAATCCAAAATTCCAAAATCGCAGAAAATGATTTTTTTGTACTTAAGTCTAATCTCCCCATCTGCAGTTTTTTCATCGTGAAGTAATTTGGAGCTGAGTTATGCTTATAAAGGTGTTTTTGCCTCCTGCGCCTCCGAAAATCATTTTCACCCCTTTTCCCCCATAAAAATCCAAAAATCCAAACTCGCAGAAAATGATTTTTTTGTATTCAACTCTAGTCTCCCCATCTGCAATTTCTTCACTGTGAAGTAATTTGGTACCGAGTTATACTTATAAATGTGATTTTGCCTTATGCGCCCCCGAAAATCTCATTTTTACCCCCTACCCCCCTTAAAAATCCAAAATTCCAAAATCGCAGAAAATGATTTTTTTGTATTCAAGTCTAGTCTCCCCATCTGCAATTTCTTCACCGTGAAGCAATTTGGAGCCGAGTTATGCTTATAAAGGTGGTTTTTGCCTTCTGCCCCCACCGGGGGGGAACGGGGGGGTATTTCGCAAAATCCCGTCTTAGTGAGCGTCAGGGTCCTAAAATCAACCTGCTCACCAAAAATTGTGACTCTATCTCCCATAGGATCGCCACAACCGTGTTGAGTCAGTGAATCAGTCAGTGAATCAGTCAGTTTACTCTTTTATATATATAGATAAATTGGCAGTCTTATTCAATCAATTATTATAATTTTTATTTTTGAAACTGAAGAATCAGATTGGGTGTATGAAACGTTAAATTTAAATTGTAAGATATTTTAAAACACAAAAAGAACGTCTTTAAACAATGAACATTATTCTCATGTGTCCACTAAGGTAAAAAGTCTCGCTTTCTGTTGTGCTTTCTTCGTCTTTGCGAATGATAGTTTATTGGGAATTTATTGTATATATTTTTAAAAATTATTATAATTCCATTTAACTCCTTACCAGTGTTGCTCGAATCCAGTTCAAAAATGACCACGTCCCTTGCGTAATTTTCTGTAAATATTTTATGGCATAAGAAATCACCCATTAGCCAGCATCAAAATATAAACAATTTATTTGGAAATATGTACTTATACATATTATTCATATATTTATTTTCATTTTTTCTTTTTTTATTAAGCAAAAATGTGGATCCTATGGGCGTATCTTTGAAATATACACGACAGTTAAGGGTTTAATTTTGCAATATTTTTAAGTATGTTGAAATTTTGTACAACTATATCAGTTTCTTAAATAGGGGCGATAAAAATATCTGTTGTCTAAAATTTATTTTGAAGAACATAACTATAAAAATATCATATAGATTTTTGCATTAAATTACTGGTGGCAGTAAAGGAGGAAATGTTTCTTTCCTGGTAGTGTTCTGAAAAAAGGGCACAGAGTACGACCCCTGGTAGTACCTTGTCTTAAGACCTCTCAAAATGTATAAATCCATAAATATGTAGAAATAAGAAGATAATTTTTATTTTTCCATTACTTTCCACATTCAAATTACTGCATAAGAAAGCATCCACCAGCCAGCATCGAACTATATACAACTTATTTGGAAATATGGACGTATACACATTATTCATATAATTATTTTCAATTTTTTCTCTTTTTAATTAAACAAAAATGTGGATCCTATGGGACTGTCTTTGAAATATATGCGACATTTAAGGGTAAAATTTATTTTGAAGGATTATATTCGTCCGAATTTTTAATAAAATAAAGTAAATTAACATAATGGTTTTTAATGATGAAAAGGAAAAAAAAAAAATCAAACCATGTGAAAACTGGATTTTGTGTTTCGAACGTTATTGGACTGAAGATTTTGAGAAAATAAGTTTAATGATATTAAATGCTGGGAAGTACAGGTGTCGTACTCTCCTTCCTTTTTCTGGACACTCTCAGATATGAGAAATTTTCGCCTCTATTGCTACCAGTATTTTTATAAAATAACCTTTAAAAAATTTAATCACGAAACGTAACTATAAAAATACCATATAGGTTTTTGGATTAAATTACTTGTGGCAATAAAGGAGGAAATTTTACATCCCTGAGAGTGTTCTCAAAAAAGGGCGGAGAGTAAGACCCCTGGTAATACCTTGTCTTAAGACCTCTCAAAATGTATAAATCCATAAATATGTAGAAATAAGAAGAGAATTTTTATTTATCCACTATTTTCAACATTCAAATAATTTTTTAACCATTGCACACAATATTAAACTTGTCGCTCTACATCAGAATTTGAAACAGTCACTTGATGTAACATACAGTTATTATTAGAAGTATTTATTTACCCATAACAAATCATATTTAGAGTTCTTAATACATTATAAGGCAAATGAAACATTAAAAAAAATAATAAAAACTCAATAATTTATCATGAAATTCAGAGGCAGCAAAGTTTTTTAAAATCCTGAATTCAGTTGTAGTAGTAATAGCTAATGTGTTGGTGGGTCGACACGTCATTAGTGCGTCGAAGTGTTGGCACTTAATTCTCTTTGCTGTCAAACTTTGATATGGTATCAAAGCTTGACACACTGGTTTCATTCTTCTCCGTGATATTTATCTACACATATATGCATACAGCGATCAGAGGATAAAATTACATCAATTCTTAACTGCTAATCAACAAATCTCTTGAAAGCTTGTTGATGTGTCGACACAGTAAAATGTATCAAAATACCCATCACGAAAATGTAGCTCTTGAAAAATTTCACCCTTGTGTGAATTTTTTTTTTTTTTTTTTTTTTTTTTTTTTTCTGAAAGTGTGACCAGAAATGAAAAAGTTGACCTAACTAATTATGATTGTAACTTTCCTGTAATAACCAACTAATACATGCACAACTGAAAACTATATGTAACTGAACATGGCTCCCTGCGATTCAGTAGAATAGAATTGAATCGCAGGGAGCCATGAACTGAAGAACATACTAATGGTGAACCAGTGTCTCAACCTAATATATATATTTTCAGTAAAAGGCGTGAAGAGTTAAATTCACAAAAAGCATACAGTGTGGACACTGAAAACAGAAGAGTAATTAAAAAAAACTTTTCTTAAAAGAAAAAAAAGAATGCATATTTATATAACTCTAAAACTCATGCATTTGGTTAAGTCCTAAGAATTGTTTTCTCCATCTGGTAATAAACTATGAAACAATCACTAAAACAATATAAGACCCCCTCCTCCTTTTATACCCGGGCTTGGGAGCGGCGTTGGCGGAGTTACACTCACACAAAAAAAATTACTCTCATTTATAAAGACAAACAATATTAAAATAAATACATAATGTATTTGGAAAAAAAAAAAATGAATGAAAGAAATTGGGAGATATATAATATAATACACAGATAGGCACTTTTTTTTTTTTTTCTTTAAATAAGAAATTGAATTTCGTATGAAAAACATCTTACTTATTTTAAAGCAAAAATTGGCTTTTTTAAAAAACAAATTTAATTTCATATTAAAAACTTTTAAATTATAAAGCTGCAAGTAATATATCTATTTGATGGGGAGGTGGGTAATCTACTAAGATAATTTAAAAGTTATGGGTTGGTAAGATAATATAAAAGCTAAAGTATTTCTTTATAAAATAATTATAATAATAAAAATAAATACTCTATCACTAAATTTCCGAAAAAAAAAAAAAACTAGTGCTTTCAGGGCTTAAGAAAATACGCTTTACCTTCTACAAATGCACGGCCTGGAATGCTGCTAGTTTAGCGCACACCCACTTTTAAAAGACAAATGCAACCAAAAACGTGCGCAGTTTCACTTACTTAGTTATAAAATAATATTTTAGAAATTCGCAAATACAAAGTGATGCTAAAGTCATGTTTTAAACTTCCATTTATTGTGACTGTAGATATTTATACGCTTCAAAAAGTGATACTGCATAAACTCAACACTTTTAAACAGTTGTTCTGAAAACATTTATTTTTTTTATTTATTTATTTATTTTTTTTTTTAATTCATTCTTTATTGTATGTTTAGGAACAGAATATAGAAGAATTATTTTTAGAAAATTCACGACACCCACTATAAAAGATTTTTTTTTCTCCTCGTTTATTTTTAAAACTCAATTGAACAAATTTGGTTTCATAGCGAATCGTCCGTTGTTTTAATGCTTTTAGGAAAGATGAGCAATCATTTGAAATATATTGTATTATAAATATAAATTTATGCGAGTTCCTGTATTTTTAGTTATAAATTCCTTGTAATCACTAAAACTGTATTTAATTCTTAGAGATTAAATTACTAATTATAATAATATTTATTGACAATAGTAGTAAATAAACGCGGAGGAAATTATAGCATTTTAAGTTAGCATTTTCTTTTTTCAATAGAAGTATTACAACCTGACATTGATTCAACATAAAAATGATATTCATGATGAAATAATTAAAAAGAAAAAAAAAAGAAAAAAAAAATGTAATTTGGTAAAGAAAAAAGAGCTTTAAAAATAAATTTCATTTCACGGAGAGTTTCCTAGAATGTTAAGTATTATTGGATTCGTAAGAAATTTCGACTAACGCTAATAGGAGGAGCTTTTACTATAAGAAAAAATATCATAATAATAAATAATTAAATAAAAGTATTATTTATGTATCTATAAATCATCAGTCTTATTCAGTGATTTTTTTTTTTTTTTTTTTTTTTTTTTTTTTTTATTGAAGAATCTGATTGGCTACACGAAGCATTAAATTTAAATTGTAAGATATTTTAAAACACAAAAAGAACGTATTTAAACAATGAACATTATTCTCAAGTATCGACTATGGACAAAAGTCTCGCTTCTGGTAGTGCTTTCTTCGCCTTTGCGAATGGTAGTTTATGTGAAATATAGTATATGTATTTTTAAAGATTATTGTAATTCCATTTAACCCCTTACCTGTGTTTCCTGAATCCAGTTCAGCAATGACCACGCCCCTTGCGTAATTTTTGTAAACATTTTACTGCATAAGAAAGCATCCACCAGCCAGCATCAAACTATATACAACTTATTTGGAAATATGGACTTTTCCATATTATTCATATAATTATTTTCAATTTTTTCTCTTTTTAATTAAACAAAAATGACGATCCTATGGGCGTGTCTTTGAAATATATTCGACATTTTAGGTAAAATTTATTTTGAAGGATTATATTCGTCCGAATTTTTAATAAAATAAAGTTAATTAACATAATGGATTAATGTGGAAAAGGAAAAAAAATTCAAACCATGTGGAAACTGTATTTTGCGTTTTGAACGTTATTGGACTGAAGATTTTGAGAAAATAACTTTAATCTTATAATACTATTAAGGCGACATTATCACCTGAAAAAGAAACTATTCGTCCGCATGTTATTCTATAGGGAAAAAATTTCACCTTCTAGCAAGTACAATTATTTATATTTTGGCTTCGTTTTTTTTGCATTGTATGGGTAAACTCAAGGCTCAGATGTTTCTTTTATTACATTTTTTATAGAGTTAATTGTAATTTTTTAATTATTAATCAATGGTCGAAAAAAGCCTATCTGATAACATATGGCATTTTAATCGTATAGTAAATATTGTTTAAATTATCAAAGAGAAATTTTTAGAACATGGACCTTTTCTCTAATGTATGTAGTTTTGATTAAAATAAACAGTAATTTTTTTTAATGGAAATTAATTTGATTATCGGTACAAATTAAAATTGTATCAAAACTGGCAAAGAAATATTCACAGCAAAACGAAGCTCCTAATCTGACAGTTTGATAAATCACTTCACACTACGAGAGGAGTGAGATAATGGTTTTCCTTCACGCTGCGGAAGTCGTTTGGCAGGGGACTATGGTCAAATTAGTAATTTGAAAACATACAGATGTCGCAGAGAAAAAGAGGAATATTTTTTGTGTTCAACTAAAATATTTTTGAAAATAACTCTCTGAAGGTATTGTAGTAAAACATGTTTCATATATTTGATTTGCTTTAAATTTTAACTATTTAGATATTAAAAATTAATTTTAATTTTATATTTTATATTATTTTATATTTTACACCAGAAAAACATATTTTATAGTAGCAGATTTATAACTATATAATTTTGCATTTTTTATTATTATTATTATTTTTTTTTTTTTGCCTTGCAGCTCTATAAAATAAAATAAAAATAAAATAGTAATTTGTTAACATATTTACTTATAATAAAATATTTAAAAAAAATGGTGATAAAACAATAGAAAAAACAAGAAAGAAAAAGCATGCAGTAAGCATTGATTAATAAATTTCATTCTGTACGTATCGAATAACCTTTAATATTCTTTGCCTAGGTTATCACACAACAGATAGAAGCACTGAAAATATACAGATAGAGTGATTGATTTTAAAATCATTCTTAGGCATTTTGGAAAGTGTTAAAAAAAGGCTTAATGCAAAAGAAAATGCACCCGTTAGGTAATAATTACAGCTTTTAATCTCTCTGAATATTTTAGTGTATCCCTGTAAAACTGAAAGTTAATCACATCATATTCTATTCAAAACATTATTTTAGAATATTAACAATACATATCAATGTTTTTATGGTTCTTTAAATATAACTTTTAAAAGATTCTGTCCTAAAACTTAATGCAAGCTTACTTATAAGTAGCAAGTAATGCAAGCAAAACTTATAAGTAGTGTAAATTAAAACCAATATATATATATATATATATATATATATATATATATATACATACACACGCACAAATACATATAAGTAATAATTAATAAGGAGTAATCATACATTTTAATAATTAGCCGTTTGTATTTAACAGCATAGTAAGCTGTAAACATTAAAGAATAAATATTTCTAATATAGTTTGAATTGGAGGTCATTTGCACTTTCTTTTAACAAACAGATATCTAAAAATTAAAATTTAAACTTTGAATCAACTGCAAAACAAAAAAATCGATATGTTTAATTATACCGTTAACGATAGGTAAGAAAAATCTGAAAATGAATTAAGGATAACGCATAAACATAATAATGATAATCTGGTGTGTCACTCACACGACTTTCTCTTATCCCGCTTTTTAATACAATAGACATAGATTGCAGAAGAAGAGGTAAGACAACAAGCAACAAGTAGTGTATATGGATATACTTTTAAAAATTTAGGAGCAGTTTTATTTGAGATGTAATTCTGTAGAGAGTTACCATGTCCTCAACCCCTGTAATTGCAAAATTTTTTAATGACGTCCTCGAATTTCGAGGACATCATTTCGTCACTCTACTGTAAGCCAATGGTGACTGATTTTCATACCATATTCTACACCAATATTCTATACCAAACATTCTTTTATGCGTATAAAAATTAATACCTTAGTTTCATTTTATTTATTGCAGCCTTTAGATGTTAAACTGCACCTACCAAAAATTTTCACTATAAATGTAATGTATTTGAATTATTTTTCATGTCCTTGTACACGAACCATTTCCTTGATCTCAGCGAAAATTTTAGTGTAGAATCCCTATATGACATAGATTTAGAATATCGAGATTGCAGTATGCCAACATGCCAAGTTTTGGTAAAAGTTGGTATCTCAAAAACGGCTCTAACGACTTTAAAAATTTAGAATTTAGGAGCAGTTTTATTTGAGATGTAATTCTGTAGAGAGTTACCCTGTCCTCAACCCCTGTAATTGTAAAAATTTTTATTCATCACTCTACTGTAAACCAATGGTGATTGATTTTCATACCATATTCTACACCAAATATGCTTTTATGCGTATAAAAATTGATACCTTAGTTTCATTTTATTTATTGCAGCCTTTAGATGTTAAACTGCACCTAACAAAAATTTCGACTATAGACGTAATGTATTTGAATTCTTTTTCATGTCCTTGTACATGAACCATTTCCTTGATCACAACGAAAATTTTAGTGTAGAATACCGAGATTGCACTTCCTGCTACTATTTGTTCTAGAGATATGCTGACAATAGACACACTGACACTAGAGAAAGTATCTGAGTGTCTGTCTGCGCTCTGATTCTCAGATTATTAATCGCAGAGCTACAAAACTTGGCAGAGAAGTAGTTGGGAACCTGCAGATGCGCACTTCATCAAAATATTTTCGAATTTCGAATTTCATTTTTTTTTTTTTTTTTTAATTTTATTTTGTTTTCAATTTTAAATATTACCTTTTATGTTTCATTTTTCTAAAATTTATTCTTTTATTTCAATTATCTGCTGATCTTAGAAACGGGTAATACGTTATTTATATTTTACCTCCATTACCTGACTACAGTAGGTAAAGGAATTACTGTACTCGGTCCAAAACCTTGAAGTCGAGTTTTTACCTGATTTGCAAGTTTTAAGGTCTCCTGAGTCCAAAAAAGCAGTTTTCGGCAATTGGTTAGTGTGTGTGTGTGTATGGGGAATCTTCTGACTATCATTTCTCCGAAACTAATAAAGATAGAACTATGAAACTTCAGAATTAAGACAGAACTGGTGTACAGATGAATTTTCCAAATTTCAGAGAAAACTGAAAAAGCGGAAGTGGAATAATGGAAGCCGGAAGTGGGACCGTAAGTCCGTATCTCAAAAACGGCTGTAACAATTTTCTTCAAATTTTTTACATAAACATTCTATTAGATGTTTTTTCGAATGATATATTTGGTTATCTTACGAAAATTGATAGGCGCTTTATATAAATAGCTCAATTTCTGGTCTTGCAAGTGCGTTTTATTAAAAACGGCTGTACGGATTTTTTTTTTTTTCCAATTCACCACATTAACTCTCTTTTAAATATCCCTTTGTATGTAATTATTTTTTTTCTGTCAATAATTTTTTTTCCTGTCAATAACTTGATACACGCATAAAGACAAATAAAGAAATGAGAAAGGGTATCTAAAATGGATTAATGAAACAAATTTCAAGAAAATCGTTAGAGCCGTTTTTGAGATACCAACTTTTACTAAAACTTAGTATACTCAATTATTGACCTCAAGACAATAATTATATACAAAAGGATATTTAAAAGGGAGTTAATATGGCGAATTTGAAAAAAAGTTTTAAAGGAACACACTTGCGAGACCTGAAATTGAGCTATTTATACAGGACGCCTATCAATTTTCCAGAACTAACCAACTATATCATTCGGAAGGGCATCTAATAGAGTGCATATTTATGTAGCAACTTTGAAGAAAATCGTTAGAGTCGTTTTTGAGATACGGACTTACGGTCCCATTTCAAGTTTCCAGTGACCCACTTCCGCTTTTCCAATTTTCACCAAAATTTGGAAAATTCATTTGTACACCAGACCTGTATCAGGTGGGAAGTTTCGTAGTTCTATTTTTATTAGTTTCGGAGATATGATAGTCAGAAGATTCCATACATACACACATACATACACACTGGCCAATTCTGAAAACTACTTTTTTGGATTCAGGAGGCTTTAAAACGTGTAAATCAGGTGAAAACACGACATCGAATTTTTGGACCGAATATAATACTTCCATTACCTACGGTAGTTGAATAATGGAAGTAAAAAATGCATATAATATGTGAAATAGTGGGTAATGAAAGTCGAGTGGTTGCTTCACACCAGATTTTTATTTACTTAATTCATTCATTTTAAAGGAAAATTTCTTCGTATTATTATTATTATATATTTATTTATTTTAATTGAAAATAAAATGGTAATGCAGTAGGAGAAATTAAGTATATTAAATTCACCTGAGTCAATTTTTAGTATTTTTACGGTGATGCATGTGCGTGTGTACGCATGTGAGTAGTAACTAGTATGTTAAGCCCATCACAAGACTTTCTTTTACTACTCCGATTCAAAAAATTAGAATAATGAAAAGAAATATGGTCAAGGGAAATGAAAATCGAATTTATCAAATAAATAATCAACAATATCAAATATAAAGTACTATAATATGAATCTGCATATTTTGCAGATTATAAAAATGTAAACACATTACAATGAAATAGAAAATATATTTAAATCAGCTAACAACAAAAAATTCAAAATATTAGAATACTTTCTAACATGGTTCAAAAAATTAGAATAATGAAAATATATTGAACATAATTTAAACTCTAAGTATTTTTACTTGCTAATCAGTACTTTGTTGCATCACCCTTAGCTTTAATGACAGCTCTTAAACGTTTTGGCATGTTTTTAACTAAAGGTTCACAATCTTTTTTATCCAAATTCGCCCATATGCTCTTTATACTAGAAATAAGTTCTTTTTTGTCTCTAGGCGCAACTTCTTGAAGTCGTTTCTTCATAATTCCCCACAAATTCTCGATAGGATTTAGATCGGGTGAGTTTGCAGGCCAAGGGAGTACAGGTATTTCCTTCTCTTTGAGCCATTTAGTTGTTGATTTGGAAGTGTGGGGAGAAGCTGAATCTTGCTGAAACAAGAAATCGTCATCACATAAATCCTCAGCTGAAGGAATCATGAAATGTTCAAGAATTTCTTGATAGACTTTTGAATTGACTGTTGTGGAAACAATACACAACCTGCCTGGGCCTTCAGCAGTCATGCAGCCCCATACCATAACAGAGGTCGCAAATTTAAACGAACGTTTTAAACATTCTCAGGGATGGAACACGGGCGCAGAATTCATACCACTATCAATGTAAGAAAATTTTCTACCTCTTAAATCGACGATATTATAGGCAGAGAAATTTCTTAAACACATTCCGGTATGAAATCTGCGCCCGTGTTCCATCCCTGCATTCTTTCTTATAAGCTTCATGTTTGAGTCTCCGGACACGTATACCTTGATTTCCGTGAGACACACAAAACACACTTTCATCGCTGAAAAGTATCTTTTTCCAATCGTCGTGATCCCAAAATAGCCTTTGTTTACACCATTTAACTCTAGCAGCCCTTTGCTTAGATGATAAGAATGGCTTTATCTTAGGCACACGTGATCTAAAACCTAATTTGCGAAGTCGTCGTAGTGTTGTAGATTTGGAGACATTTATACCCATTTCTTTCCATTTTCTATGCACATATCTCACACTCCGAAAACGATGTTTCTTCACAATCTTTTTCAATTGCCTTTCATCTCTTCTTGAAGTTACTGGCTTTCGACCACTTTTAAAGTGTTTATTTTGAAAACACTTATTATTAGAATATTCTCTCAAAACTCTACTCACACTTGCGTGAGAGCATTTCACTTCTTTTGCTATAAAAAGTTGTGTTTTTCCTATTTCGTGCAAGTACACAATACGATATTTCACAGCCTCAGATAAATCGCTCTTTCGTCCCATATTAAGCAAATACTACGCTACAATCAAATGCCAAACGACTTTTCATTTTCAACGGAGCACATTTTATAGTCCCACAGATGTTAATCCCGCAGCCGTTCTCTCAACTTATAAGAAAAATTTGAATATTCTAATTTTTTGAACCATGCTATCGAGGTATTCTATTTCTTTGAATTATTCTAATATTTTTTAAATAGTTAATTATTAATATATCAGATAAAAATAAATATTTATGTTATATTTATAAATGCTCTGAAGATAATTAGATACTTTTAATATATTTTTTCCTGGACGCAGTATGCAAATTGACGCGTTAGCAACATCAAACTCATTCTTTTTTACATTATTCTAATTTTTTGAATCGGAGTAGTATATTTCTTTGCAAATTCCCTAAATGCAAATAACACTGCTCTGAAAAAAAAAAAAAAAAAAAAATCGCAACCTGACACTATTTTTGCTGATTCTCATGTAAAATGACCTGCTGAATCCAAATAGGACTCCCATTTTGCCCAATCACCTACCGTTTTCTAGATACACCACCCTCTCCCTTAATTTCTTTCCCTGTTCGACAATTTTATGACCATGAATTTGATTTGAAGAAATGAAAAATAATTAATTCAACACCCAAAAATAAAAAATATATAAAGTTTAAAAAATAACATTAATAACAGATTAAAAATGTATAAGATATGTAATGCATAATTTCAGTGGCAAATCCCCCCCCCCCCCAAAAAAAAAAAAAAAAAAAAAAAAATCCCTTGCCGCAAATGTCTATGCTTCAGAATTTTCCAACTCTGTAGTCCCTCAGAGGATTTTTAAATAATCCTCCCTCTCCTAAAAATAAAATTTATATCCGTAAAATCACCGAAAAATGATAAAAATAAGAGCCATTCTTAAAAAATCAGTGAGTTATATGGCAAAATGGGCGTCCTATTCGGATTCAGGAGGTAATTTTACACAAGAATAGGTTTAAGTGGTGTCAGAGGCAATTTTCATGCCGAGCAGTGTAATTAATTACAACTATTATTTATTAAAATTATCTACCATGATGAATGCAGACGATTTTCATCTTAGATAAAACAAACACTAAATATACAAAAAAAAAAAAAAAAAAAAAAAAAAAAAAAGACAGTTTAATTCTCTATAAATAGCATCTTAAAAAATGTGTTTTTATAACGGTTACCTCATATGTCAAGTTTCGCATAATTATATATATCATAGAAGTTAAGATATAGCCTTTCCGTTCTCCGAGAAAATTGTAATGTAGCAGAGCCACCTACTGGTCGAAATGAATAAAATTGAATCATGATAATGGCCTTTTCATATATCAAGTTTTATTTGATTATACGCTATAAAATCTGAGTCATAGCCTTCCCTTAAATTGCAGAAATCGCTGTATATCAGAACTACCTGTTGAGATATTCATACCAAAAGTTAATAGGCACTAGTGTATATCAAAGTTCATCTACATATAAATTTATATGCAATTCAGTGCTGCACTTCTTGAGAAACAGTCGTCATAATTTTTTTTTATCCCACCCACATAAACGGACATTTTCTAAAAATGTTCAAATCGTGTTCTGGATCTCTCAGAACGTATTAGTCCATCAAAGCTAGAAGTCAAATTTTTTTACGAATTCAATAATTTCTTCTGTGGAATATAGAAGAAAGTTCTGTTTATTTATATATTAAAAAAAAAAAAAAAAAAAAAAAAAAATACATGCAATGCATTTTTTTTTTTTTTTTTTTTTCCCTGCTGATTTGGTTTTAGTGGGTAAAAATCTATAAAAAACAACAACAAAAATTCCTTAACAAATTTTTGGTTGCAGACCTGTATTTCTCATTATGGTGAATATGAGAGGGTAATCAATCAATTTATATATGTGTATAATCCTTCAACCTCAAATAAATTATGTATTACACGATATGTTTTCAAATCGAAGTGTAATTTTAAATTAATCTGATTAATTTAACAGTATTAATAAAATCGCAATAGTAGTAATAATAAATAAATAAACAAATAAACTAATTTTTAAAAATCAGGGCTGCTAGAATGAACCCATCGGAATGAACTCGACGCGGAAAGTTTTCATTATCGGAAACGTCAGATTTCACTAAAATCATCCCGATATACGTTTTATACCCTAGCACCAACTCCTCGTAAAGGTGAGTCGAAACTTCTCCCAGAGAGAAAGGGCTGTTTTCGAAATCGGATTAAGTTGACCAATCACAGACAAGGATAATTTCACCCTCGCCGCGAGATTTCATTTGGATATTTTAGATAAACAAAGATGGCTGCCTCTGCTTGTGTGGTTGTGAATGTGCGTTTTAGCTTTATTTAATAAGAAAAGAGTATTTATCCCCATTTATTTTTTGTATATACCGTATGTATTTTCTAAATATCAAACCCGTGTTACTACCGAACTTCACCTTTTGCCAGTTGCTAGCATTTTAAGGCAATAAATGTAAATGATTTTTTGCCTTGAAGTGTTAGCTGCTAGCATTTGTTATTTAGTGAGCGACGAATTTACTATGGATGTAAGAGCTTTGGATGTATATAGGTAATACAGGGATGGAACACGGGCGCAGAATTCATACCGGAATCTGTTTAAGAAATTTCCATACCTATAATATCGTTGATCTAAGAGGTAGAAAATTTTCTTACATTCATAGTGGTATGAAATCTGCGCCCGTGTTCCATCCCTGGTAATATATATATTTTTTTTTCTGTCTAATCTGTATTAACTTCATAGTTATGGTAATGTTTCTTTATTACATATATGCACAAATATTAACATTTTCGTTTAAATTTCCTTAATTAAAATTTTTGTGTACATATATTAGTATAATTGATTTATTGTATTTACATGTGTTAAAGCAAACCTAATAGTATTTTATTATTATTATTTTTTTTTTAATTTGCATGTTTGTATGTACTGTTTCTAAAATTTCTTTTAGAATTAACAATATACAATAAAATATGCTGTGTAATTTTAAATCTTTAAGCATAGTAAAAAATTATCTTTCGTCAAAGTAAGAAAAAGTAAAACCGTCTTAAAATTAATTTTCATTTTGTAAGTGAATTTACATAATATGTCTAATTTAGATTGTAAAAATCAATTATTAAATTTAAAAAATTACATTCACTTACTTTTCTATTTCTAAGATATGAGAGATAGATACTATTATATAGCTACAAATGAAGTTTTGCAAGTGAATGTAGAATTGACGTGCTGTGTCTCAAACTTACTTAATTCAATTATAATAAAATGTAAAAGGAAAAATTTTAGTTCCAGGGAAAATAAATATTTATCATAATTTCCTTTAAGCTTTATTAATGTTTTATGTACAGGGACTTGTATCATTCATAAACATACTTTAAATAAGATTTTTAGTTTATATATATATATATATATATATTATTGCAGTTTTCATTAAACTCAATTAATCTTTAATAACTTTAAATATTAATAATTTAAATATTAATACTTAAATATTAATACTATTAATAGATATGCTATTAATATTAGACATGATTAATAAGAATTTTAATTACAAAAAAAATATATATATATGGGTATTTATATTTTTTTTATAATATTTAATTAATTTTCAATAACTTTAAATATTAAGACATGTTATTCTTCATACTTTTTAAATAAGAAGTTTAGTTACCAATATATATATATTACAATTTTCATTTAACTTAATTATTTTTTAAGATTTAAATATATTTCATTTTCTTGAATAACACCTAATGCCAAGATGGACGCCATTGGAACCGTGATTTGTTTATCTCACGACGATTTCACTCGGAAAAGACCAGTCGAAATTTCAGAAAACGATTCCGCCTGACAATTCCGATAATGAAAGCAATTCGATGAGTTCGTTCTAGCGAAATAAGAAAGGCTATCGGAATGTGACGTCACATCGGAGAAATTCCGATAACGAGTGCATTTCGATGAGCTCGTTCTAGAGCCCCAGGAGAAGAACTTAAAAAAGTGAAATCAGCATTCATTTTATTGTTATTTTATAATTACTACTTTGGAAGCGATTTTTCCAAAAAATATTCGTGTTTGTTTGATTCTCTGTTTATTAAATGTAGGAAATTGAGCATTTTTCCCGTAAAACTGAACTCACAGACTTTCGTGAATTTCTACAAATCTGCAATTTTATCTTTTACTTGTACATATCGTACAGTCCCCTAACGTGTTTTTCTTTCCCTGACATGACACCCCTAGGGGAACAACAATTTGTCACTATAACATCCCCGCCCACAGCAGAAAGAATCCAGAGGGCGCTCTCGGATAAGTTAACTTACTAGCATGTGAATATTTCCCCTTAAGTGAGCAATATTTGTATATATACAGAACAAAAACCCTTAACGGGTTAAAAGTTTGTGACGCAGCATTTTATTTCGATATGAATTGGAAATATGGGTCTTAAAAGTAATGATATCAAATTTGAGTGACGCTTTGCTATTAATTGAAATATATTACATAGATTTTCTTATTTCATCCTTTTTTTTTTTTTTTTTTTTTTTTTTACACAATATTAAACTAGTATGTTGTGGCCACTAGTGCTGGACGATATCAGAAATTAAATATCGCGATATATCACCAAGTTAATATGGATATTAGTGATATATTGCGATATTTCTTTCAAGGCAGGAAAAAATAGACATATGCACACGAATTTTAAAGTATACAAGTAAAGAGTGTTTTCCATGTATTTTCTGGTATATTACTACCATAACTTTATCATAAAAAAAAAAAAAAAAAAATCATAAAAAGTGAATTAATGTTTTGTGTTTCTTATAACTTATACTATTGCTTTTTAGTATACCTCTGTATAGTTTATCCTCTATTCTTCCCATTTTAAGCTTTAATTATTTTAAAATCATATTTTAACACAGCTAATATGTGATCTGTGTTTTATTTGTACCAAGTATATCAAAATTCATAATTCTTCTAAAAATAAAGCTTCAGAAAATTGTCTTAAGATGTAGGTATTAAATAAAAATGAAAATCATTTTAAATAGTTCAGAATTGCCATTATAAATAGTTCAGAATTGCCATTGAATACACCTTTTTTGGTCGTAGAGAGTAATATTTTTTACTTAAAACTCTTATATGCATCCTAAATGTCAGTTACTTGTCATTTTTATTTTTGTATCCTCTTACCAAATCATTACAATATCTTTTAAATATATATGTTCAATTCACATTCGTAATAGTTTCACAATAACTGAAATTTGAATTACATATTATATATATACATATGTGTGTGTGTGTGTGTGTGTGTGTGTGTGTATGTATGTATACATTGTCAGTATAAAAATTATATTATTTAAACAAAATTATGTTGAAGTTTCATTTTGTTACTTAAAGTAACTCATTTTGCATTTAAACCAATTTTATTTAACATGTACGGTTTTAAAAATAAAATAAATAAATAAATAAATAAATGGAAAGAGAAAAAATAAATGCTACATAAAAAAAGTAATAAACTATTCAATATTATATAATTCTATAAAGAAACTGTCACTGTAAAATTACTGACGATAAAACTTTATTTTACATCAGTTAGATAGCACCCTTTCTCCCTTCCCATGTTATCCAATGGGATTTTTGTCGCTTCGTTTTATAAAAATATTTTATTCAAAAATGAACTTTTTCGAATTCTGTTTTTTGAATATTACTCTTTGAACAGGTCGTCTTTTAGCTTAGTGAGCAATTTTTCGAAAAAATAAATTTAAATATTTTACTTAGAGATCCACACTTAGAGTCCATAATTTACTTATTGAAATAAAATATTTAAATTAATTTTTTCGAAAAATTGCCCACTAAGCTAAAAGGCGACCCGTTCGAAGAGTAATATTAAAAAAAAAACAGAATTCGAAAAACTTCATTTTTGAATGAGATATTTTTATAAAACGAAGCAACGAAAATCCCATTGGATAACATGGGAAAGGAGAAAGGGAGCTAACTTACTGATGTACAGTCTTAATAAAAAAAATATTTTATCGAAATATTTAATAATAATAAAATAATATTTAAAAAAATTACATTCCATAATAGCTTTTATTTTCAGAAGTTTTTTATTAAACGCTAAGAAAATTTGCAAAAAAACTCTTCTAGTAGTTCAGTGATGCCAGATGGTCGAAAATTATTTCCCCAAACAGGTCTTCAAATTTCCCCAAATCACGGTTTTTTTTTTTTTTTTTCGAAAAAATCCCCAACTTGATTTCTACTAAAAAAGGAAAATAAAATTTTTTTCAAAAAAAAAAAAATATATCAAGCAGATTTTTCTATGATTTAAGCTCAGATTTTTCCCCAAATGAAGGCAATTTTAGAAAAAAATCCCCAAATAGCAATAAAGCTATTGAAAGTCTCTAGTCATAGGGATAAATCATTACGTTACCAACATTGACAGAAAGTTGAAAAACGCCCCAGATTTGTCCCCAAAAATTTTAGAATTCCCCAAAAAGTCCCCACATACATTTGGTCTCCAAAATTGTCCCCAGAAGCCTCAAAACTCTCCAAAATGGGGACAAAATAACCAATCTGGCATCACTGTATAAGTTCAGCTTTGATGATCTTTATTAAACACATGTTGAAGCATGTTATTGGCCATTTTATATCGACACTTTGAAATAGACCGATATCAATGAACCAATAGCAGGAAAGGAGGTAAAACATAAGATATTGTTTTCATTCGTCATATTGCCTTTTCTGTGGTTTCCATCACCTACGATATGCATGAATGTAGAGTGGGAATTCAATATATTGTAATATATCAGAACCCATAATATATATCTCGGATAGGGATATATCGTTTCGACTAACAGCAGATCTCTTTCCTAGTAAACACACCTGCTGATTATAGGTATGAATACGCATTAATAGTGAATGGATTGTGATATTGGAGTATGTCTGATGAATTTTTTCTGAAGGGGTAGAACCGTGACCTTGAACGAAGTCAGCTTATTCAAGGGATAATCAAAGCAGATGGCTTTCAATAAATACTGGTTTATTTATTTATTTTTTATTATTATGCGGTGGCCTTTTTAAAGCAGTGATGTTTAGATTTGAGGTTATGAAGGATGGGCAATAGAGATCGTTTGGCGTGGGGTTATTTTTTCTAGTTTATCAGTGAGTAATTAGAGGAAAGTAGAAAATGAGTATTAGAATAAGATATTCGGCGCTTTTTTTCTTCGGGTCTCGTTAGCTGTTATATGTTGGCTGATCGGGTTTCATTCGCTCGAGTTTCGTTCACTCGGATGCGCACTCGGCAATATCGTTAAAGGGATATATTGGCGGAGCTAGATTTTAAATATTGTTATCGGGATATTAAAAATATATCGATACTTGGGGATATATTGATAAATAATCCAGCCCTAGTGGCCACCACAAGACTTTCTTCCAAATTTACCTATACAAATTCACTCATCTCAAATACTTTATTTAAATTGTTATTTACCCGTCAAAATTTGACGACTTAATAACCTTTAAAAGTATAACTGAAATCCTCTTATATCACACCAGCTAAGAAGCACTGTACGCGTAAAGTGAGTGCAATGGTTTTGTATGGAGTTGTCGCTCTGACACAGAATTTGAAACAGTCACTTGATATATAATACAGATATTAATAGAAGTATTTATTTACCCATAACAAATGATATTTAAATTTCTTAATTCATTACAAGGCAAATGAAACATTATAAAAATTAGTAAAAACTGAATAATTTATCATGAAATTCAGAAGCAGCAAAGTTTTCAAAAATCCTGAATTCAGATGTAGTAGTAATAGCTAATGTGTTGGTGTGTCGACACTTCATTAGTCTATCGAAGTGTCGGCACGTTATACTCTTTGCAGTCAAACTTTGATATGGTATCAAAGTTTGACACACTGGTTTCATTCTCCTCGGTGATATTTATCTATACATATATGCATACAGCGACCAGAGGATAAAATTACATCATTTTTTAACTGCTGACCAAGTAATTTCTTGAATGCTTGTTGATGTGTCGACACAGTAAAATGTATCGAAATACCCATCTCTAAAATATAGTCCCTGAAAAATTTCACCCCTGTGAAAATACTTTTTTCTGAAAGTTTGACCAGAAATGGAAAAGTTGACCTAACTAATTATGATTCTAACTTTCTTGTATTAACCAACTAATTCATGCACAACTGAAAACTATATATAACTACATTTATATTATAACTATAACTACATTTATATTATAACTATATATTATACATTTATTGTGACTGTAGATAGTTATACGTTTCAAAAAGTGATACTGCATAAACTCACACAATTTTAAACAGTTGTTCTAAAAACATTTAATTTTTTTTTTTTTTTTTTTTTTTTTACTTCATTCTTTATTGTATGTTTAGGAACAGAATATAGAAGAATTATTTTTAGAAAATTCACGACACCCACTATAAAACATTTTTTTTCTCCTCGTTTATTTTTAAAACTCAATTGAACAAATTTGGTTTAATAGCGAATCGTCCGTTGCTTTAATGCTTTTAGGAAAGATGAGCAATCATTTGAAATATATTGTATTATAAATATAAATTTATGCGAGTTCCTGTATTTTTAGTTATAAATTACTTGTAATCACTAAAACTGTAATTTATTCTTAGAGATTAAATTACTAATTATAATAATATTTATTGACAAATAGTTCTAATGTAGTAAATAAAGGCGGAGGAAATTATAGCATTTTAAGTTAGCATTTTCTTTTTTCAATAGAAGTATTAGAACTTGACATTGATTCAACATAAAAATGATATTTATGAAGAAATAATTAAAAAGAAAAAAAAAAAAAAAAGAAAAGAAATGTAATTTGGTAAAGAAAAAAGAGCTTTAAAAATAAATTTCATTTCACGGAGAGTTTCCTAGAATGTTAAGTATTGTTGGATTCGTAAGAAATTTCGACAAACGCAAATAGGAGGAGCTTTTACTATAAGAAAAAATATAATAATAATAAATAGTTACATAAAAGTATTATTTATGTATCTATAAATCATCAGTCTTATTCAGTGATTTCTTTTTTTTTTTTTTTTTTTTTTTTTAACTGAAGAATCAGATTGGCTACATGAAGCATTAAATTTAAATTGTAAGATATTTTAAAACACAAAAAGAATGTCTTTAAACAATGAACATTATTCTCACGCGTCCACTAATGACAGAAGTCTGGCTTTTAGTTGTACTTTCCTCGTCTTTGCGAATGGTAGTTTATGGGAAATTTATTGCATATATTTTTAAAGATTTTTATAATACCATTTAACCCCATACCAGTGTTGCTCGAATCCAGTTCAGCAATGAACACGCCCCTTGCGCTATTTTCTGTAAATATTTTACGGCATAAGAAATCATCCACCAGCCAGCATACAATTTATTTGAAAATATGGACTTATACATATTATTCATATAATTATTTTCATTTTTTTTTCTCTTTTCAATTAAACAAGAATGTAGAACCTATGGGCGTGTCTTTGAAATATATGCCAGAGTTAAAGGTTTAAATTTGCTTTGCAATATTTTTAAATATGCTGAAATTTCGTGCAACTATATCGGTCGCTTAAATAGGGGCGAGAAAAATATCTGCTTTCTAAAATTTATTCTGAAGAACATAACTATAAAAATACCATATAGATTTTTGCATTAAATTACAGGTGGCAGTATAGGAGAAAATTTTACATCCCTGAGAGTGTTCTGAAAAAAGAGCGGAGTACGACCCCTGGTAGTACCTAGTCTTAAGACCTCTCAAAATGTATAAATCCATAAATATGTAGAAATAAGAAGATACTTTTTATTTTTCCACTACTTTCCACATTCAAATTATTTTTTAACCATTGCACACAATATTAAACTAGTATGGCCACCACAAGACTATCTTCTATATTTACATATACAATTCACTAAGCGCAAATAATTTGTTAAAAGTGTTATTTATTAAAACTAGTTGGTACTTGTCAAAATTTGACGACTGAATAACCTTTAAAAGTATAACTGAAAACCTTTTATAGCACACCAGTTAAAAACCACTGTAAGCGTGAAGTGAGTGCAATGGTTTTCTATGGAGTTGTCGCTCTACAACAGAATTTGAAACAGTCACTTGATATGTAATACAGTTATTATTAGAAGTATTTATTTACCCATAACAAATGATATTTAGAGTTCTTAATACATTATAAGGCAAATGAAACATTAAAAAATTTATAAAAACTGAATAATTTATCATGAAATTCAGAGGCAGCAAAATTTTCAAAAATCCTGAATTTAGCTGTAGTAGTAATAGCTAACGTGTTGGTGTGTCGACACTTCATTAATGTGTCTTAGTGTCGGCACATTATACTCTTTGCAGTCAAACTTTGATATGGTATTAAAGTTTGACACGCTGGTTTCAATCTCCTCCGTGATATATATCTATACATACATGCATACAGAGATGAGAGGATAAAATTACATGATTTTTTAACTGGTAACCAACTAATTTCTTGAAAGCTTGTTGATGTGTCGACACAGTAAAATGTATCGAAATACCCATCGCTAAAATATAGCCCTTGAAAAATTTCACCCCTGTCTAAATTCTTTTTTCTGAAAGTGTGACGAGAAATGAAAAAGTTGACCTCACTAATTATGAATCTAACTTTCCTGTAATAACCAACTAATGTATGCACAACTGAAAACTATATATAACTGAAGAACATACTAATGGTGAACAAGTGTTGCAACGTAATTTATATATTTTCAGTAAAAGGCGAGAAGAGTTAAATTTACAAAAAGCATACAATGTGGACACTGAAAACAAAAGAGTAATTTAAAGAACCTTTTCTTAAAAAAAAAAAAAGAAAAAAAAAAAAAGAATGCATATTTATATAACTTCAAAACTCCTGCCTTTGGTAAAGTCCTAAGAATTGTTTTCTCCATCTAGTAATAAACTATGAAACAATTACTAAAATAATATGATCCCTCCTCCTTTTATATCCGGGCTTCGTACCGGCGTTTGTGGAGTTACACACTAACACACAAAATTACACTCATTCATATAGTCAAACAAAATTAAAGTAAATGTAAATACATAATGTATTTGGAAAAAAAATGAAAGAAGTAATTGGGAGAGATATAATATAATCCACAGATAGGCATTTTTTTTTTTTTTAATAATACCAAATACACAGCCAAATGACAGTGTTTTTATTTTTTTTAATAAACAAATTGAATTTCCTATGAAAAACATCTTACTTATTTTAAAGCAAATTGGCTTAAAAAAAAAAATGAATTTCATATTAAAAACATCTAATTTCTAAAACTTATATTTGTTGTGGATGTGGGTAATGTAATAAGATAATTTAAAAGTTATAGGTTTTTAAGATAATACGAGTATAAAAGCTAAAGATTGTTAGTAATTCTTTAAAAAAAAAAAAATATAATAAATACTCGATGACTAGATTTCCGAAAAAAAAAAAAAAAAAAAAAAAAAAAAACTAGTTCTTTAAGGGGTTAACAAGAAAAGCATTACCTTACTAGCGTCTAGGGAGAGAGTGCAACTTTCCAGCAAGAGCGGAAATGGCTGTCTGAGCATGCGTAAAGAAAGTAGATAGATTCGGACCATCGAGTCGGACTTCAGCTTTCATCTCAAATATTCTTCATTTCAATCTAAATGGGAGTGAATGCTGCCATCTGTTGGTATTAATGAAAAACACACTCTCATAAATTATTATTTTTTAATTATTATTTATTTAATATCAGAGTTATTTTTTTCCCTTTCAGGTTTATAAAAAATAAACTTTTGAAATAACATAAATGTATAAGGGAAACTAATTTGTTTTAAAATTAATTTTATTAGTGTTTTGTATTTTTCTATTAAGTGACAGCAAAAACTTTTCTTTGCTTTTATAAAAATAATTGACATCATGATAATGATAAAATGACAAAAATTTGTAATGTACTTAAAACAACAATGACTGTGTGATGATACAAACCTGTAAATAGAATTAAAACTCATAAAATATGTCAAAAATAAATAAATAAATAAAATAAAAATGAATGAATGAATGAGTGAATAACACATTTTTAGATTTTCATTACAACCCGTAATAATTTATTTTAAAAAAATATTAATATTAGCATTATAACACTTTATTCTGTTAAATATATGTATGTATGTAGATTTCTGCAAAAGTATACTGGAAAAAAAAAGTAATAATAATAATAATAAAAGTTTCATAATATTTAAATAAATTAATTTGCTCACTAAATTTCTAATAATAATTTGTACTATTTAAATGTAAAACTATATAAAATTTTCAGCATTATAAGATTTTGAATATATATATATGTGTGTGTGTGTGTGTGTGTGTGTGTGATATGGAGAGAAAAAAGTGTTTTACTGAGATTAAAATTATTAGAATATATTTAATCTATACCTAAAAGTTCATTCATATTTTAAAGGGGGGGGGGTCTTTTTTTCATTCTTTCTTCTTCTTTTTTTTTTAATTTATTTATTTATTCAATATTTAATAATATGTATATATATATATATATTATTTTACATTTACTAATTTAATATTTTTATTACCTGAAAATATAAAATAGTATATTACTTAAATTAGTAATACACTATTTTAAATTATATATTTTTTTAATAGTTCATATTTATGGTTTATTTATTTTTTAATATTTGATATTATTAATTAATTATTAATTATTATTAAATATTTAATTAATATTATTTAATATTTTTCATATAATGTTATGTTTATATTTTTAATTAAGTAAGAACACTGTAAAAAATTTTATTATGTGTATAATATATTTTTATTATTTATAAGTTACATTGTATTACTTAATGTATTTATTAATTTAATATCTTCTGAGTGTGTAAGTGTGTGTGTACATGCATTCTACACAGATATATATATGTATGTAATGTTAAAGTTCAAAACATTTCCTGAAAACTAGCATGACTTTTGGTTCTTTTTTAATTTTTGAAAGTTTAAAAAATTTATTAAATAAATTTCATAAAAATAATAAAGTAATATACGTTTAAAACAAGTCTCATAAATTATCAATTAAGAACATACTAAATGTAATAAACAAGTATTTAAATACATAAATAAAAAGCATTTGAGTCATAATATGTATAAAATAAATAAAATTTATTTTCTTTTTATGCATTATTATAGATTAATATTTTATCTCCCCCCCCCCTTCATTTTTTTTTTTTTAGCTAGATCATAGATTAAAAACATTTCTTAAAAATTATAGCATGGTTTTTGAGTCTTTGTAAATTTACAAAATTTTATAAAATAAATTTTACAAAAGTAATAATGTAATATACGTTTAAAACAAGTCTCATAAATAGTCAATTAAGAACATATTCAATGCAGTAAACAATAATTTAAAATAAATAAATAAAAAGCATTTGAATCATGGAAAAAAAGGTAATAAAATTTAAATTTTTATGCATTCTTAGCGATCATTATTCTATCTTCTTCCCTTCTCTATTTTTTTATTAGTTTTTAAGTTTATTTAATAACAGGAAATATAAATTTTCAATCTTTTCATGTTTTATTATCTAATTAAGAGATGGTGACAGCAGAAATCTTAGATTTATCCTCGGCCGAAACCTCATTTCCGGTCTGCTGGACTGTTGCACTCACTCCCTAGACGCTTGTCATTACCTTCTGCATATGCACGGCGTGGAATGCAACTACTTTAGTGCACACTCACTTTTAAAATACAATGCTACAATCAAAAACGTGCGCAGTTATACTTAGTTATAAATAATGTTTTAGAAATTCGCAAATACAAAATGGTGCTAAAGTCATTTTTTAAACTTACATTTATTGTAGCTGTAGATATTTTTACGTTTCAAAATGGGATACTGCATAAACTCACACAATTTTAGACTGTTGCTTTGAAAACATTTAACTTTTTTTTTTCAATCTTTATTGTAGGTTTAGAAGCAGAATATAGAATAATTATTTTTAGAAAAGTCATATGACGCTCACTATAAAAATATTTTTTTTTTCTCCTCCTTAGTTTTTAAAGCTCAATTGAACAAATTTTGTTTGATAGCGAATTGTCCGTTTTTTTAATGCTTTTAGGAAAGATGAGGAATCATTTGAAATATATTGTATTATAAATATAAATTTATTTGTGTTCCTGTATTTTTAGTTATAAATACCTTGTAATCTCTAAAACTGTAATTTATTCTCAGAGATTGAATGACTAATTATAATAATCTTTATTCACAAATAGTTCTAATGAATTAAATTAACACTGATGGAATTATATCTTTTTAAGTTAACATCTTCTTTTTTCAATAAAAGTATTAGAACTTGTCATTGATTTAACATAAAATTAAATTTGTGAAGAAATAATTAAAAAAGAAAATAAAATAAAAATAAATGTAATTTGGTAAAGAAAAAAGAGCTTTAAAAATAAATTTCATTTCACGGAGAGTTTTCTATAGTGGGAAGTCCTATTGTATTCGTAGGAAAGTTTCGACTAACGCTAATAGGAGGAGCTTGTTATTATAAGAAAAATATATAATAATAATAAATAAATAAATGAAAGTAGTTTTTATATATCTATAAATCGGCAGTCTTATTCAGTAATTATTATAATTTTAATTTTTGAAACTGAAGAATCATATTGGCTGCATGAAACGTAAAATTTAAATTGTAAGATATTTTAAAACACAAAAAGAACGTCTATAAACAATGAACATTATTCTCAAGTGTCCACTAAGGACAAAAGTCTCGCTTTTGGTTGCACTTTCCTCATCTTTGCGAATGGTAGTTTATGGGAAATTTATTGTATATATTTTTTAAGATTATTATAATTCCATTTAACCCTTTACCATTGTTGCTCGAATCCCGTTCAGCAATGACCCCGCCCCTTGCGTAATTTTCTGTAAATATTTTACGGCATAAGAAATGATCCACAAGCCAGCATTAAAATATTTACAACTTATTTGCAAAAATATGGACTTATACATCAGGGTTCGTACGGGCCTTATTTTTTCCCTGAGTCTCACACCAGTATGCTGAAACAATAAAATTCAACTTAATACAATAGCCTTATTTTATAACGTAAATCGTTCTACAAAATTACCGGTATAAGACTCAGGGAAAAAATAAGGCGCGTACGAACCCTGCACATATTATTCATATAATTATTTTCTTTTTTTTAAACAAAAATGTGGATCCTATGGGCGTGTCTTTGAAATAAATGCGACAGTTAAGGGTTTAATTTTGCAATATTTTTAAGTATGCTGAAATTCTGTGCAAATATACCGGCTGCTTAAATAGGGGCGATAAAAATATCTGTTTTCTAAAATTTATTTTGAAGGATTATATATTCGTTCAATTTTTTAATAAAATAAAGTAAATTAACATAATGGCTTTTAATGTTGAAAATGAAAAAAATTCAAACTATGTGAAAACTGGATTTTGCGTTTCGAAAGTTATTGGACTGAAGATTTTGAAAAAATAACTTTAATGATTAATAAATGCCGGGTAGTACAGGAGTCGTACTCTCCGTCCTTTTTTCAGAACACTCTGAGATACGAGAAATTTTCGCTCCCATTGCAACCAGTATTTTTATAAAATAACCTTAAAGCTATTTAACCAAGAAACATAAATATAAAATACCATATAGATTTTTGCATAAAATTACTGGTGGCAGTAAAGACAGAAATTTTACATCTATGATAGTGTTTGAAAAAAGGGCGGAGAGTACGACCCCTGGTAGTATCTAGTCTTAAGACCTCTCAAAATATATAATCTATAAATATGCATACTTGCCAACCATCTCATTAATAACCGTACAATTGTTAACGCCCCCTGAAAAACGGCTCTTTTCTCACACCACTATATTTTTAGAGTTATTCTCTCCAAATGTTGTTACGATTAAATAAGACTAAAATTACTCTAAACAATTATTGGTGTAAAAAAGAAGGCGGGTACAAAAAATAGTACGGTTCATAATGAGATGGTTGGCAAGTATGAATATGTTGAAATAAGAAGATAATTTTTATCCACTAATTTCCACATTCAAATTATTTTTTAACCATTGCACACAATATTAAACTAGTCTGTTTTGGCCACCAGAAGACTTTCTTCTATATTTACCAAATTCACTAAGCGCAAATAATTTATTAAAACTGTTATTTATTAAAACTAGATGGTACCCGTCAAAATTTGACGACTTAATAACCTTTAAAAGTATGACTGAATTCCTCTTATAGCACACCAGCTAAGAACCACTGTAAGCGTAAAGTGAGTGCAATGGTTTTGTATAGAGTTCTCGCTCTATAACAGAATTTGAAACAGTCACTTGATACAGTTATAATTAGAAGTATTTATTTACCCATAACAAACGATATTTAGAGTTCCTAATACATTATAAGGCAAATGAAACACTAAAAAAAAAAAAAAAAAAAAAAAAATCTGAATAATTTATTATGAAATTCAGAGGCAGCAAAGTTTTCAAAAATCCTGAATTCAGATGTAGTAGTAATAGCTAATGTGTTGGTGTGTCGACACTTCAATAGTGTGTCAAAGTGTCGGCACGTTATACTCTTTGCAGTCAAACTTTGATATGGTATCAAAGTATGACACACTGGTTTCATTCTCCTCCGTGATATTTATCTATACATATATGCATACAGCGATCAGAGGATAAAATTACATCATTTTTTAACAGCTAACCAACTAATTTCTTGAAAGCTTGATGATGTGTCGACACAGTAAAATATATCGAAATACCCATCACTAAAATGTAGCCCCTGAAAATTTCACCCCTGGTAAATTCTTTTTTCTGAATGTGTGACCAGAAATGAAAAAGTGGACCTAACTAATGATGATTCTAACTTTCCTGTAATAACCAACTAATACATGCGCAACTGAAAACTATATATAACTGAAGAACATACTAATGGTGAACCAGTGGTTCAACCTAATATATATATTTTTAGTAAAAGGCGACAAGAGTTAAATCGACAAAAAGCATAAAATGTGGACAGTAAAAACAGAAGAGTAAGTTGAAGACCCTTTTCTTAAAAAAAAAAAAAAAAAAACCAGAAAGCATATTTATATAACTCCAAAACTCCTGCCTTTGGTTAAGTCCTAAGAATTGTTTTCTCCATCTAGTAATAAACTATAAAACAATCACTAGAATAATATAAGGCCCGTCCTCCTTTATACCCCGGCTTGGGACCGGCGTTGGCGGAGTTACACTCACACACACAAAAATTTCACTCATTGGTATAGACAAACAATATTAAATAAATATAAATACATAATGTATTTGGAAAAATAAAAATGAAAGAAAGAAAATGGGAGAGATATAATATAATCCACAGATAGGCTTAGTTTTTTTTTTCAAAAAAAGATACCAAAAACACAGTAAAATGGCAGTGCTTTTTTTTTTTTTTTTTTTAATAAAGAAATTGAATTTCCATTGAAAAACATCTTACTTATTTTAAAGCAAAATTGGCTTTTTTAAAAATCAAATTTAATTCCATAATGAAAACTTCTAAATTCTAAAATTGCAAATAATATATATATATATATTTGTTGGGGAGGAGGGTAATCTACTAAGATCATTTAAAAGTTATAGGTTGGTAACATAATATAAAAGCTAAAGTTTGTTAGTAATTCTTTATATTAAAATAATAATAATAATAATAATAAATATTCGATCACCAGATTTCCGAAAAAATAAACTAGTGTTTTGAGGGCTTAACAAAATACGCATTACCTTCCACATATGCACGGAGTTGAATGCAGCTAGTTTAGCGCACACCCACTTTTAAAAGACAATAGCGACCGTTAAAACGTGCGCTGTTTCACTTAGTTATAAAATAATATTTTAGAAATTCGCAAATACAAAGTGATGTTAAAGTCATTTTTTAAACTTACATTTATTGTAACTGTACATACTTATACGTTTCAAAAAGTGTTACTGCATAAACTCATACAATATTAGACAGTTGTTTTGAAAACATTTAACATTTTTTTTTTCTTCAATCTTTATTGTAGATTTAGAACAGAATATAGAAGAATTATTTTTAGAAAAGATATGACACCGACTATAAAATATTTTTTTTTTTCCCTCGTTTATTTTCGAATTTCTTATTAAAAACATTTAAATTCTAAAACTGCAAGTAATATATATATTTGTTCGGGAATGGGTAATCTAATAAGATAATATAAAAGTTATAGGTTGTTAAGATAATACAATTATAAAAGCTAAAGGTTGTTAGTAATTCTTTATAAAAATAATAATAATAATAAATATTCGATGACTAGATTTCCTAAATAAAAAAACAGACCTTTAAAGGATTAACTATATACACATTACCTTCTACATATGCACGCCGTGGAATGCAGCTACTTTTACTTAAGGGCACACCCACTTTTAAAAGTAATTGAGCGATGAAAATCGACCCGTACTTGCTTAGGTATAAATAATAATTTAGTAATTCGCAAATACAAAGTTCTGCTAAAGTAATTTTTTAAACTTACATTTATTGTAACTGTAGATACTTATACGTTTTAAAAAGTGATACTGGATAAACTCACACAATTTTAGACTGTTGATTTGAAAACAGTTAACATTTTTTTTTTGTTGTTGTTCATTCTTTATTGTAGGTTTAGAAACAGAATATAGAAGAATTATTTTTGGAAAATTCACTATACCCACTATAAAAGATTTTTTTTTTCCGCCTTTGCTTTTAAATCTCAAATGAACAAATTTTGTTTGATAGCAAATCGTCTGTTTTCTTAATGCTTTTAGGAAAGATGGGCAATCATTTGAAATATATTGTATTATAAATATAAATTTATGTGTGTTCGTGTATTTTTAGTTATAAGTTCGTGTAATTATTAAAACTGTATTTTATTCTTGGAGATTAAATTACTAATTCTAATAATCTTTATTTACAAATAGTTCTAATGAATTAAATAAACACGGAGGGAATTATATCTTTTTAAGTTAACATCTTCTTTTTCAATAAAAGTATTAGAACTTGTCATTGATTTAACATAAAATTAAATTTGTGAAGGAATAATTAAAAAAGAAAAGAAAAGAAAAATAAATGTAATTTGGTAAAGAAAAGAGAGCTTTAAAAATAAATTTCATTTCACGGAGAGTTTTCTATAATGGGAAGTCCTATTGTATTCGTAGGAAAGTTTCGACTAATGCTAATAGAAGGAGCTTGTTATTATAAGAAAAAAATATAATAATAATAAATAAATAAATGAAAGTATTTTTGATATATCTATAAATCGGCAGTCTTATTCAGTCAAATATTATTATTTTAATTTTTGAAACTGAAGAATCATATTGGCTGCATGAAACGTAAAATTTAAATTGTAAGATATTTTAAAACACAAAAAGAACGTCTTTAAACAATGAACATTATTCTCAAGTGTCCACTAAGGACAAAATTCTCGCTTTTGGTTGCACTTTCCTCATCTTTGCGAATGGTAGTTTATGGGAAATTTATTGTACATATTTTTTAAGATTATTATAATTCCATTTAACCCTTTACCATTGTTGCTCGAATCCCGTTCAACAATGACCCCGCCCCTTGCGTAATTTTCTGTAAATATTTTACGGCATAAGAAATCATCCACAAGCCAGCATCAAAATATTTACAACTTATTTGAAAATATGGACTTATACATATTATTCATATAATTATTTTCTCTTTTTTAAACAAAAATGTGGATCCTATGGTCGTGTCTTTGAAATAAATGCGAGAGTTAAGGGTTTAATTTTGCAATATTTTTAAGTATGCTGAAATTCTGTGCAAATATATCGGCTGCTTAAATAGGGGCGATAAAAATATCTGTTTTCTAAAATTTATTTTGAAAAATTATATATTCGTTCGAATTTTTAATAAAATAAAGTAAATTAACATAATGTTGAAAATGAAAAAAAAAATCAAACTATGTGAAAACTGGATTTTCCGTTTCGAACGTTATTGGACTGAAGATTTTGAAAAAATAACTTTAATGATTATTAAATGCCGGGTAGTGCAGGAGTCGTACTCTCCGTCCTTTTTTCAGAACACTCTGAGATACGAGAAATTTTCGCTCCCATTGCAAACAGTATTTTTCTAAAATAACCTTAAAGCTATTTAACCATGAAACATAAATATAAAATACCATATAGATTTTTGCATAAAATTGCTGGTGGCAGTAAAGACAGAAATTTTACATCTCTGATAGTGTTTGAAAAAAGGGCGGAGAGTACGACACCTAGTAGTATCTAGTCTTAAGACCTCTCAAAATTTATAATCTATAAATAATCATACTTGCCAACCATCTCATTAATAACTGTACAGTTGTTAACGCCCCCTGAAAAACGGCTCTTTTCTCACACCACTATATTTTTAGAGTTATTCTCTCCAAATGTTGTTACGATTAAATAAGACTAAAATTACTCTCAACAATTATTGGTGTAAAAAAGAAGGCGGGTACAAAAAATAGTACGGTTCATAATGAGATGGTTGGCAAGTATGAATATGTAGAAAAAAGAAGATTTTTTTTTTATCCACTAATTTCCACATTCAAATTATTTTTTAACCATTGCACACAATATTAAACTAGTCTGTTTTGGCCACCAGAAGACTTTCTTCTATATTTACCAAATTCACTAAGCGCAAATAATTTATTAAAACTGTTATTTATTAAAACTAGACGGTACCCGTCAAAATTTGACGACTTAATAACCTTTAAAAGTATGACTGAATTCCTCTTATAGCAAACCAGCTAAGAACCACTGTAAGCGTAAAGTGAGTGCAATGGTTTTGTATAGAGATCTCGCTCTATAACAGAATTTGAAACAGTCACTTGATATATAATACAGTTGTGATTAGAAGTATTTATTTACCCATAACAAACGATATTTAGAGTTCCTAATACATTATAAGGCAAATGAAACACTCAGAGGCAGCAAAGTTTTCAAAAATCCTGAATTCAGATGTAGTAGTAATAGCTAATGTGTTGGTGTGTCGACACTTCAATAGTGTGTCAAAGTGTCGGCACGATATACTCTTTGCAGTCAAACTTTGATATGGTATCAATGTTTGACACACTGGTTTCATTCTCCTCCGTGATATTTATCGATACATATATGCATACAGCGATCAGAGGATAAAATTACATCATTTTTTAACAGTTAACCAACTAAGTTCTTGAAAGCTTGTTGATGTGTCGACGCAGTAAAATATATCGAAATACCCATCACTAAAATGTAGCCCCTGAAAATTTCACCCCTTGTAAATTCTTTTTTCTGAATGTGTGACCAGAAATGAAAAAGTGGACCTAACTAATTATGATTCTAACTTTCCTGCAATAACCAACTAATACATGCTCAACTGAAAACTATATATAATTGAAGAACATACTAATGGTGAACCAGTGGTTCAACCTAATATATATATTTTTAGTAAAAGGCGACAAGAGTTAAATTGACAAAAAGCATAAAATGTGGACACTAAAAACAGAAGAGTAAATTGAAGATCCTTTTATTAAAATAAAACAAAACAAAACGGAATGCATATTTATATAACTCCAAAACTCCTGCCTTTGGTTAAGTCCTAAGAATTGTTTTCTCCATCTAGTAATAAACTATAAAACAATCACTAGAATAATATAAGACCCCTCCTCCTTTTATACCCTGGCTTGGGACCGGCGTTGGCGGAGTTACACTCACACACACAAAATTTCACTCATTGGTATAGACAAACAATATTAAATAACTATAAATACATAATGTATTTGGAAAAATAAAAATGAATAAAAGAAAATGGGAGAGACATAATATAATCCACAGATAGGCTTTGTTTTTTTTCAAAAAAAGATACCAAAAACACAGCAAAATGGCAGTGCTTTTTTTTTTTTTTTTTTTTTTTAATAAAGAAATTGAATTTCCTTTGAAAAACATCTTACTTATTTTAAAGCAAATTTGGCTTTTTTAAAAATCAAATTTAATAGCGACCATTAAAACGTGCGCTGTTTCACTTAGATATAAAATAATGTTTTAGAAATTCGCAAATACAAAGTGATGCTAAAGTCATTTTTTAAACTTACATTTATTGTAACTGTACATACTTATACGTTTCAAAAAGTGTTACTGCATAAACTCATACAATATTAGACAGTTGTTTTGAAAACATTTAACATTTATTTTTTTTCTTCATTCTTTATTGTAGGTTTAGAAACAGAATATAGAAGAATTATTTTTAGAAAAGTGACGAGACCCACTATAAAAGAATTTTTTTCCCCTCTTTTATTTTCGAATTTCTTATTAAAAACATTTAAATTCTAAAACTGCAAGTAATATATATATATTTGTTCGGGAGGTGGGTAATCTAATAAGATAATTTAAAATTTATGGGTTGTTAAGATAATACGATTATAAAAGCTAAAGGTTGTTAGTAATTCTTTTTAAAAAAAATAATAGTAATAAATATTTGATTACTAGATTTCCGAAAAAAACCCAGACCTTTAAAGGGTTAACATTAACACATTACCTTCTACATATGCACGCCGTGGAATGCAGCTTCTTTTACTGTAGCGCACACCCACTTTTATAAGGTATGGAGCGAAGATAACGAACCGTGCTTGCTTGGTTATAAATAATAATTTAGGAATTCGCAAATACAAAGTGGTGCTAAAGTAATTTTTTAAACTTTCATTTATTGTAACTGTAGATACTTATACGTTTTAAAAAGTGATACTGGATAAACTCACACAATTTTAGACTGTTGCTTTGAAAACAGTTAACAATTTTTTTGTTGTTGTTCATTCTTTATTGTAGGTTTAGAAACAGAATATAGAAGAATTATTTTTGAAAAATTCACGACACCCACTATAAAAGATTTTTTTTTTCCTCCTTTGCTTTTAAAACTCAACAAATTTTGTTTGATAGCAAATCGTCCGTTTTTTTAATGCTTTTAGGAAAGATGGGCAATCATTTGAAATATAGTTATAAGTTCCTTGTAATCATTAAAACTGTAATTTATTCTTGGAGATTAAATTACTAATTCTAATAATCTTTATTTACAAATAGTTCTAATGAATTAAATAAACACGGAGGACATTATATCTTTTTAAGTTAACATTTCTTTTTTCAATAAAAGTGTTAGAACTTGTTATTGATTTAACTTAAAAATGAAATTTATGAAGAAATAATTGAAATAAAGAATGAAAAGGAAAGAAAAATAAATGTATTTTGGTAAGAAAAAAGGGCTTTAAAATAAATTTCATTTCACGGAGAGTTTCCTATAAAAGGGATGTCCTATTGCATTCCTAAGAAAGTTTGGACTAACGTTAATAGGAGGAGCTTGTTAGTATAAGAAAAAATATAATAATAATAAATATTTAAAGAAAAAGCATCCACCAGCCAGAATCAAACTATATACAACTTATTTGGAAATATGAACTTATACATATTATTCATATAATTATTTTCAATTTTTCTCTTTTTAATTAAACAAAAATGTGGATCCTGTGGGCGTGTTTTTGAAATATATGCCACATTTACGGGTAAAATTTATTTTGGAGGATTATATTCGTGCGAATTTTTAATAAAATAAAGTAAATTAACATAATGGCTTTTAATCTTGAAAAGGAAAAAAAGAAATTCAAACCATGTGAAAACTGGATTTTGTGTTTCGAACGTTATTGGACTGAAGATTTTGAGAAAATAACTTTAATGAATATTAAATGCTGGGTAGTAGAGGATCCGTAATCTCCGTCCTTTTTCTCAGAACACTCTCAGATATGAGAAATTTTAGCCTCTATTGCTACCAGTATTTTTATAAAATAACCTTTAAATTCTTTAATCATGAAACATTACTTTAAAAATACCATATAGATTTTTGCATTAAATTACTGGTGGTAGTAATGGCGGAAATTTTATATCCCTGAAAGTGTTCTGAAAAAAGGGCGGAGTGTACGACCCCTTGTCGGTACTGATAGGTACTAGATAGATATGAGTAATGTATACTTGCCAGCAACATCCCCATTAACACATTCGCGACCGCTGACGTAGATTCACGTCATTTGAAAATCTGTAACTCCAGCAATGGGCGTTTCTTCCGAAATTTGTGTGTTATTTATTTCTTAAGAATATATCCAATTTTCATATTTTTATAATGAAATATGCTATGGATACAAATATTTTGATTAGAAAGGATATATTTATTATATATATCTATTTGTAATATAAATGTGAATACAAAAAAATATTGTTCTGAAATATCATAGCTTAAGAGAATAATGCCCACAGGCGGACTTTACTGCCAAAAGACAAAAACATGCGGTCGCGAAAGTATTAATATTTGCAATGTAGTATTAATATTTGCAATGCTCAACTCCTCTTTTCACACCAGTAAATTCATACAGAAATATTCTCTAAATGCAATTTCGATAAAATAATAAGAAAAATACTCTCAAATGTACATATATATATATATATATATATATATATATATATATATACTGGCGTGAAAAAAAAAAAAAAAAAAAAAAAAAAAAAAAAGGCGGGGCAAACCATATTAATTAAGACGTGGGGAGGTACGGTTACGTCACATGAATTAAGTCCGTTTCCGGATACTCACGTAAGTACGAGCAAGGCCCCCTTACAAAAAACGTTATGGAGAGTAGGGAAGCGTGGGGCTAGTTGTCACAGGTGTAAGAAGTAACACGCAATTTACGAAATAGTTTGTAACATTTGTGATTAAATATTTTTATATACATAATGTAAGCACAATCAATTATAATGTAAGCACAATCAGTGAGAGGTTCTGTACAGTTTAGCTAATTAGTGGGAAAAAAAAAAAAAGAAGTCGTAAATTTTGATTACAGGTATGTTAATTTATACTTTAACGAAATGATTATAGCTATTTATTTAGTCTGCGTGTTGAGTTATAAAATGCATGTTTAATTTTTTTTTTTTTTTTTTATAAATCGTTATATATTTTTATAAATAAACAAAATGTTCAAAACCATACGATGGGCCAAGTTGTAACATGTTAGAGGAGTGGCTTGTGGAGATGCCTACTGCCAGAGCTCGAAGTTTCCGACCTTTCTCAGGAAACTTTCAGAAATGAAAAATGTTTGCGTTCTTTACCAATACTATATTTATACAGAAATATTTTCTGTGTTTTTATATTATAGTACCGTGATACCGTTTTTATATTATAGTACCACGAAATCGAATCACGATTTAATCGCGAATTAGAGAATATTGGATAAAAATAGTGGTAGAAAAAAAGCAGAAACTTCTCATTAATGAGAGCGTCTTGAAAAATCGGCGGAGAATTTAAGCTCTGCTAAACGCTCTCTGTGGCATAAGAATGGGTATAATGCTTATTTTTCAAAATGTGTGCACAAATTAAAATGCATGAGAGTGAACAAAATATCATTTGCTTGAATTAATTTAAACTTTGACTAAGATTGACTTCTATGTTGATTTTATCTTTAATTTTATCTTTATTTTACTATAATTCATTTGATATAATTTATTGTTACTATACCAAGAAGGTTATAATTTAATATTAGTTATTAATTGCCTTTTTTATTAGATAAATAAATGATTGATAACAAAAAACATTTTGAAATATTGTCGTTTTTATTGTTAGGGTTCCCTTTGTACTTGTTACAATTTGCCCCAAATCCGGGGCAAATTGTAACAGGCAAATAATTTTGGAAAAATATTTTTTGTACTAAAATTAGCAAAATGAACGAAAGTTTTTTTTTTTTTTTTTTTTTTTTTTTAATGAATATGATAGATGAATATGCATGCTATGGAAAACAGCAGTTATAAACAGGAAAACGCAAATACATTTCAAAATATACTTAATTTTCCAAAAACTGTTACAACCCGCCCCACGCTCCCCTACTCCACCTATTGGATTAGGGTCGTATTGTAGTCATTCGGCCTTAAACCCTACATCCAACCAAACAAACAATAAGCATTTCCGGATAACTTTGCGGAGCAAATATTATTAACCCATTTTTTTTGTTTCATTTTTGTAGAAAATTTTAAGAATTAAAATAATCATTAAAACAAGCTTTAATTTTACAGCTTAAATTAGTAATTAAAAAAGAAAAGAAAATATAGTGGAATAATTATTTTTCTCATGTAGTTTATTTTACTTTATTTATTTATTTATTGTTGTTAAACTTTTTATGTATCATCTCTTGGTACATATATTTAAGTTGGGTCACCAAACTCTCGGTTAATCCACGTTTGTAATGATCGATAGATGGCGCTTTTCAACTGTTGATGTTAGTAAATATAACAGCCACGTGTATTTATTATTGTTGTGTTTGTGATGCTACTTGCTATCTGTTCTATAAATTTTCTGCTGTCACATCATGGAATATAGATTGCCTTTGGAAAAAAATATTTCAATTTATTCAAAGTTCGATCGGAAGTATATGCCTAACCGAAGTTGAACAAATACTAGTTTCTAATCATCTGATTTTGTGTGGCGTGAAATCGAAAGATGATAATACTGTTATTATAGAAGCAGTTTGCCTCAGATCCACTGCTGTGAAGGAAAACCCCCACACACAATTAATTGTTCTTTAATAAACAATGAAAATGTGTAGGACATTAAAGATGTTCCTGCAAAGCGGGTAAAAACAATACCTGCAAACATTACGTTGCAGTTTTGTTGTACTGTAATAGATAAGTAGTTTGTAATTTTCTTAATACATCGTCGTTCCATTTTATTTTAATGCAATAAAAATAATTACTAAAGAGAATATGAATGAAATAAAACATAATAATAGGATGCAATGAAAATTATTGCGTTTTATTATTTAATAATTCCACAGTATTTTAACTGCATCTATATGTTATCTTACAACAAAGGTACATTAAAAAAAAAAAAAAAGGTACAACTATAGAGTTCGTCCATAACTGGATTTGGTGATTTTTCTTTGGCACCGTTTTGAACGATAAGGATTCCTTTGTGGATTCTTTGCAATACAATACGCTTTTGTTTACGCTTGGAATCCATCGCAACCATTTGCAAAAATGGCATTTCGCAACTAGCGTCTCGCCGCAGCGCCGGCTCCCTACAAAAATGCTAACTGAGCATGCGTACAGACTTGGATTTTTGGAAGTTGTTGGATTCGAGCAAGTTAAACAGAGTTTGGCGAGGCATCACCCTTTTAGCACATTTTCCTAATTTATGTGTATTACTTTAGTCTTTAATACAAAAAATGTTTCAAATGACAAAAACATCCCCACCGCTAAACATTTCTTTTTTTTTTTTAATAGTAACTTTATTTTTAGGAAAATTAATAGATAATTTAAAAAAATTAACTAAGAAAAAAAAAAAAAAAAAAAAAACGAAACTGCCATATCCTTGAAATATCTTCAATACAGATTTAAATTTATTGCTTTTTTTTTTTTTTTTTTTTTTTTTTCCCCGCTTAGCTTTTAAAAAAAAAAAACCTTGGATTTCGTTACAAATTTAAAATATGTAAAATATTTATTTTTAAGTTCAAATAATAAAGAAAAATTATTTTATTTAAATTTTAATTATTATATAAACTTGTTTGAATTTGTTAAATGTGTTACTTAAATTACTTCTTTTTAAATTTCCTTTAATGCAAAGATGTTTCAAATGACAGAAACACCCCCCCCCTAAATATTTCTTTCCATATTTTATTATAATAACTGCAATTTATGAATTAATAGACTACAAAGAGAATTTAAAAAATAGACCAGGTAAAATGATTAAAAGAAAAAAAAAATCTTTAAAAACGAAACCGCTATTTTCTTAAAATATCTTCAATACAAATTTAAATTTATTGCATTTTTTTTTTTTTTTTTTTTTTTTTTTTAATCTATTAAATCTATTAAACAGTTTATTTTATTTTACTTAGCTTAAGAAAAAAAAAAAAAAAAAAATAATAATAATAAATAAAAACGTGGATTAGAATAAAAATTTATAATAGAATTTTTAAATATGTAAATTATTTATTTTTATGTTTAAATAGTAAACAAAAATTATTTCATTTAAATTTTAATTATTATTTAAAATTGTTTAAATTTGTTAAATATATTTCTTTTTAAAATTTCTTTAATGCAAATATGTTTCAAATGACAACCCCCCCCCCCTCCTAAATATTTCTTTCCATATTTTATTAAAATAACTGCAATTTATGAATTAATACACTACATAGAGACTTGCTTTTTTATTTAATACTAATTCCTGCGAAGATTTTAAAAGAATATTTTTATGAGAGTTATTTAAGTTAATTAATGTGAAGAAAATAAGAAAACCTCTCAAATTGTAAAAGCATTCAGCAATTATTTCAATTTAATAAAGCATGACTCACCATCAGACAAAAAAAAATAAAATAAATAAATAATAATAAAAAAAAAAAAAACAGGCAAATGTGCAACATGAATGCACCAGTACAAGGCAGCAATTTTTCTACAGAATCTTTAAAAGTGTGTTTCTGAATGTGGGATTAGGCCTGAGTGAGATGTTCTCTGGGCAGTCTTTTTAAGGTGACCTAGCACATTCTAATGCGAGTTCCTAAGACCATGGAAAAGTCGCACAACTAGGTTAACAAGCGTGTACCTGATTCAAAGCTAGCTCCTACCATCTATCACCTTAGATGACAGAATCTCTTTGCCAGTGCAATAAATTTAGAATAAGAAATTTGTTTGAAATACAGATTTCAAATTCGAAAAGAAATTTTTTTAAACTGATATTTTGGTAGTATTTTTATTTATTTATTTATTTTTTCCATATAAATAAAAAATATTAAAAAGGTTTTGACAACAAGTTTTCGTCTGTAGTCAAAGCCTGACTATAGCACGGGAACCTGGGGCTCCTGCCCTAAACACCAAGATACAAAGATATACAAGAGCACTAAACTCCTTAAAAATGTATTCATAAATGTTTGTTAAGACTTTTTTTTTTTTTTTTTTTTTTTTTTTCTCTTTTACGAAATAATTTAAATAAAAAAAAGAACTCTTTTAAATAAAAAAAGAACTCTTTTCTTAAGTTTTTAAAGAACTCTTTTACCTTTTTTTTTTTTTTTTTTTTTTTTTTTTTTTTTTTTTAATTATTTATTAATTTTCCTAACACACACACACACACACACACAAAAAAAAAAAAAAAAAATGGTTGCTGTTTTTTAATAAAACTTTTTACCTGGTCAGTTTTTTAAATTCTCTTTGTAGTCTATAAATTCATAAATTGCAGTTATTGTAATAAAATATGGAAAGAAATATTTAGGAAGGGGGGAGAGTTTTTATTATTTGAAACATCTTTGCATTAAAGGAATTTTAAAAAGAAGTAATTTAAATAACATATTTAATAAATTTAAATAAGTTTAAATAATAATTAAAATTTAAATAAAATAATTTTTGTTTACTATTTAAACGTAAGAATAAGAATAAATATTTTACATATTTAAAAATTCTATTATAAATTTTTATTGCAATCCACGTTTTTCTTTCTTTCTTTCTTTTTTCTTTTTTCTTTTTTTTTTTTTTTAAGCTAAGTAAAATAAAATAAACTGTTTAATAGATAAAAATGCAATAAATTTAAATTTGTACTGAAGTTATTTCAAGAAAATGGCAGTTTCGTTTTTAAAGAATTTTTTTAACTATCTATTAATTTTCCTTAAAAAAAAAAAGTTGTCATTTTTTAATAAAACATTTTACCTGGTCTATTTTTCAAATTCTCTTTGTAGTCTATTAATTCATAAATTGCAATTATTGTAATAAAATATGGAAGGAAATATTTAGGGGGGGGGGTGTTTTTGTCATTTGAAACATTTTTGGATTAAAGGAATTTTAAAAAGAAGTAATTTAAATAACATATTTAACAAATTTAAACAAGTATAAATAATAATTAAAATTTAAATAAAATAATTTTTGTTTACTATTTAAACATAAAAATAAATATTTTAAATTTTTATTGTAATTCAAGGTTTTTTTTTAAGCTAAGTAAAAATAATAATAAACTGTATCAGAAACAACTTCCAAAAATCCAAGTCTGTACGCATGCTCAGTTAGCATTTTTGTAGGGAGCCGGCGCTGCGGCGAGACGCTAGTCATTTCGCAGGGATGGAACACGGGCGCAGTATTCATACCACTATCAATGTAAGGAAATTTTCTACTTCTGAAATCAACGATATTATAGGTAGTAAAATTTCTTAAACAGATTCCGGTATGAATTCTGCGCCCGTGTTCCATCCCTGCATTTCGCCATAATCACCAAAGAAAAATCGCCAAATGCACTTGTGGACCAACACTATAGTTTTTCCATGACATTTCCCAATTCGTAAAAGTCTAACCCATTCAGATTTTCTACTAACTAAACCTTTACTTCCATTAGCCGAAGCAACAGAAATTTTATATTTGTCATATGGAAATAAATGAAAGCTTAATTCTGGGTTTCTGTATCCTTTGGAATTACATTGTGGTACGCAACAGTATGTGTAGTCTTTTTTACCGGATTTATTCACTTTTATTCAATAAATAAGTGTAACTAAACATTGAATATACAAAACGCAATGGCGTATTGACGAAAGCTATTCGCGTATTGTAATTTCACTTTAGGCCACCAGAGGGCGAGCATTTCATTACAATCGTGGATAGCAATGACCTAAAATAAATAAACGCAATCTAATAATTAAGGCAGGTGGAATAACTTTGCACGGGCAACATTAAAAAAATATATATATATTTTATAATTTTTTATTTTCGATGAAACGTTAAAATATGATTAAATTTTAGCTATAGTAAAATATCTGAATTTTAAAATTTCGCGATTTATTTAAATATGGAAATTGAGACGATGAATTGGTTTGCCTTCTTACGAATGTGGCTGAATTTAAAGAAAATATGTATTGACATTAATATAAATAAATATTGATATTAATGCGAATCTCCTGGCGCCTGTAATTCAATTTGAAAATTAATGTTTGACAGTAATTTGTACGCGTTATTGGCATTTTTCATAGTCGTAGATTAAGACTTTTAAATATCATTTGAGATACGAAAATTTCGGGAACCTTCCACACTTTTCTACAGGGGTATATAAGCAGCGTTCTGCCGCCAAGGCTAGTTAGTTCAGTCTCAGATCAGAGTCAGTTCAGTTCAGTTCTCAGCCAGCTTCGCTAATGCTTGCATTGTTTTGAGCCTCTTTGAAAGAGACTTGCTTTAAGTGTTATTGCTATACAGTTTGTACTGTGGATTTGCTATTGACAGCTGTTGTTTAAGCTGTGTTTACTGGTTGAAATGAAGCTGATACTTGGTTTATGGACCTGTATTTTTCTGGAACTTTCTATGAATAATTTACTGAATTTTTGTAAGTTTCGCCTTTCATTCTCGGACAACTCACGAACCCCCAAGTACGGAACATTTCTGGTGTCAGGAGTGGGGTTGTCTGTGAATGGTGATAACTAGAGCTATGGAGCAAGAGATGAAGAAACTTCTAGAAAGCTTAGCTACCCAGATGAATGAAATGAAAGAAGGACAAAGAGAAATGAAAGAAGGACAAAGAGAGATGAAAGATAGTATGGAAGCATCGCAAAGAGAGATGAAAGATAGCCTCAGTAAAGAAATGAAGGAAGGACAAAAAGAATTGGAAGCCAGTTTGACCGAAGAAATTAAATCTAATCAAGATGAGATGAAGAGAGAGCTTTCAACGGTGAAAGAATCAATAGAGGGTAAATTAACGGTGATGAAAAATAGAATGGATGGAATAGAAGAGAAAGTTATTAAGATAGAAGAAAATTTTGAAGAGAAAGTTTTGAAAATAGAAGAGAGTTTTGAAGAGAAAGCTATGAATATAGAAGAAAATGTTATGAAAGTAGAAAGGAATTTCGGAGAGAGATTTATGAAGATGGAAGAGAATTTCGAGGAGAAAGTTAAAGAAAATGTTGATCAGGAACTGAAAGGAAGGTTTTCAGATTTAGAAGGTAAATTGAAGAGAATAGAAGAAGATCTGGAGAGAAAAGTGGAAGAAAAGTTAGAATCCACGCCCCAGGAACCTGAAAAGAAAGAGAGAAGAATCCAGAATCAGGAATTGATTAAGCTATCCACCTACGACGGCAGTTCCTCCTGGCATGTATATAACACGCAGTTTTCCATCGTAGCTGAAGCTAACGGCTGGGACTCTGTTGCAAAGACGGCTGAACTGGTAGGGTTGTTGCGGGGCGACGCCGCAGATATTCTGGAGACCCTTTCAAAGGAACAGCGAAATGACTTCGAAGCTTTAACCAGAGCACTAGAGCTACGTTTTGGAGCGAAATGGTCCAAAGAATATAGTCGACTCCAGCTAAGGTCCCGTCATCAGAGACCAGGGGAAAGCTTACAAGAACTGGCATCAAACATCCAGAGGCTTTCACATTTGGCTTCCCAGACTGTCATCCTGGGACACGCAATGATCTGGCCCTAGAATACTTCATTGATGCTGTCGGAGATCCAGATATTCAAAAAGCCCTCAGACTCTCCGGCGTGAAGGATGAGGAGTCAGCCTTGCTGTACGCCCTAAAGCTCGAGGCAGCCCAACAAGCCTCCTGTAAACATCGCCAGAACAGCACAGCAGACAAAGTGAACGGCTCTCAAGATGATCTTAAAGATATTCAGAAAATGATTGCAGAAATTAATTGAAGACTACGCATTCTTGAGAGTAAAAAAAAAAAAAAAAAAAAAGAAAAATCATGCAGTACGCATTGATTAGTAACACTTTCCAACTGTACGTAATTGTTGTATCGAATAACTTTTAATATTCTTTCCCTACGTTATCACACAACAGACAGAAGGCTTGAAAAATATACAGATAGACTAATTGATTTTAAAATTACTCTTAATCATTTTGGAAATTGTAAAAAAGGCTTAACGCAAAAGAAAATGCAGCCATTAGATTATAATTACAGCATTTGATCTCTCTGAATATTTTAGTGTAGCTCTGTAAATCAGAAAGTTAATTATATAATATTCTATACAAAATATTATTTTAGAATATAAATAATACATTTCAATATTATTATGATTTTTTCAGTAGAAAGACTTTTAAATATAACTTTTAAAAAATTCTGCCCTAAAACGTAATGCATTGGCATTTTTTTTTCGTTGTCCCTGTAAACAAACAAGATGTACAGGACCTATTAATGTCATTTTAAATGGGGAACATTCCATACGAAAAATATCTATAAAAATAACACTCATAGAACACAATGCTTTCGAATGCTTTTGGGTGTCCCTGTACACAAACCAGAAGATATATTCACTCCATTTTCAATATGGAACATCCGATAGTGAACTTCAATAAAATATATCTGTTTCGAGAAATTCCATAAATATTTACAGGAGTTAGAGAGCGGGCAGACAGATAGACAGACAGATCGATAGATACACAAACTGAAATCATATTCACACTTAAAAATGTTAGAAAGTGTTAAAAACGCTTAATGTAAACGAAAGTACAATTCTAGCAATTTTTTATTAATAACTCTTAATATAAATGGATATTTTTGTGTCACCCTGTAAATCTAATACTAATCATGCTACATTCTATGCAAAGAATTTTTTTGTGCATTTAAATAACACATTTCAATTTCCTAAAAATTCGTGGAAAGTAAAGTTATTAAAATTTTATTTATAGAAATATCTCTCATAGAACGTAATGCTTTGGAACACTTTTAAGTGTCTCTGTGCATAAACCGATGGTGGTATTTCCTCCATTTTATACAGGAAACATCCAATAGGGAATTTGAATAACATATTTCAATTTCATTGACATATGTCTACAGTAAAGTAAGAAAATATGGTTTATAGAAATAAATCTCATAGAACACAATGCTTTTAAATACTTTCGGGTGTCCCTGTACACAAACCAGTAGAGGTATAAACTCCATTTTCAATAGGGAACATCGGATAGTGAATTTGAATAACATATATCAGTTTCAGGAAATTCCATAAATATTTACGAGAGTTAGAGCTCGGGCAGACAAACAGGCAGACAGACAGACGAACATGCATATACACAAAACTGAAATCATATTCACACTTAAAAAATTCTAGAAAGTGTTAAAAACGCTTAAATTAAACGAAAGTACTATTCTAGCAATTTTAATTATTACCTCTTAATATAACTGGATATTTTTGTGCCACCCTGTAAATCTAATGCTAATCCTGTTAAATTCTTTGCACAGCATTCTTTTGTGCATATAAATAACATATTTCATTTTCCTAAAACTTCGTCGAAAGCAAAGTTATTAAAATTTGATTTATAGAAATATCTCTCATAGAAAGCAAGGCTTTGAAACACTTTTGAATGTCCCTGTACATAAACCGATGGTGATATTCTCCTCCATTTCATACAGGAAGCATCCAATAGGGAACTTGAATAACATATTTCAATTTCATTAAGATATGTCTTCAGTAAAGGTGTAAAATTATGGTTTATAGAATTACCTCTCATAGAACACAATGCTTTGAAATGCTTACTGGTGTGCCTGTACACAAACCAGTAGAGGTATAAACTCCATTTTCAATAGGGAACGTACGATAGTGAACTTGAATAACATATATCATTTTCAAGAAATTCCATAAATATTTACGGGAGTTAGAGCACGGAGAGACAGGCAGACAGACAGACAGGCAGATACACAAAACTGAGATGCTATTCACACTTAAAAAATGTTAGAAAATGTTAAAAACGCTTATCGTAAACGAAAGTACAATTCTAGCAATTTTTTATTAATAGCTCTTAATATAACTGGATACTTTTGTGCCACCCTGTAAAAATAATGCTAATCATGCTATATTCTATGCAAAGCATTCTTTTGTGCATATAAATAACATATTTCAATTTCCTAAAACTTCGTGGAAAGTAAAGTTATTAAAATTTGTTTTATATAAATATCTCTCATAGAACGCAATGCTTTGGAATACTTTTGAGTGTCCCTGTGTATAACCCAATGGTGGTATTTGCTCCATTTTATACAGGAAACATCCAATAGTGAACTTGAATAACATATTTCAATTTCATTCAGATATGTCTACAGTAAAGGTATTAAAATATGGTTTATAGAAATATCTCTCATAGAACACAATGCTTTGAAATACTTTCGAGTGTCCCTGTACACAAACCAGTAGAAGTATAAACTCCATTTTCAGTAGGGAACGTCCGATAATGAACTGGAATAACATATTTCAATTTCATTAATATGTGTCTACAGTAAAGGTATGAAAATATGGTTTATAGAAATATCTCTCTTAGAACATAATGCTTTGAAATACTTTCGGGTGTCCCTGTACACAAACCAGTAGAGGTATAAACTCCATTTTCAATAGGGAACGTCCAATAATGAACTTGAATAACATATTTCAATTTCATTAAGATATGTCAACGGTAAAGGTATGAAAATATGGTTTATAGAAATACCTCCCATAGAACACAATGCTTTGAAATACTTTCGGGTGTCCCTGTACACAAACCAGTAGAGGTATAAACTCCATTTTCAATAGGGACCGTCCGATAGTGAACTTAAATAACATATATCAGTTTCAAGAAATTCCATAAATATTTACGGGAGTTAGAGCGCGGACAGACAGACAGACAGACGGACAGACAGACAGACAGACGGACAGACAGACGGCCAGACAGACAGACAAACCGAAGTCATAAAAACTTTTCAACCATATTGGAAAGTGCTAAAAAGGGAAGACTCCAACAACTAAATGCTGGGGCTGTGGAAAAGACGGTCATATCAAACGAAGCTGCCCAGTAAGAGCACCTAGAGAAGCAACCAAGAATGTCTCTGATGTATGCCACACAGAAGGAGCTCTTCGGGAAAATCCAGATGCCTTCTTGCAGAAGGGTCCATCTGAAGATCATAAATACAGTTCTAAATCCGAGGATAAACACCAAAGAATAAAGCCAGTTGCTCGCCAAGTTACTGTCGCAACACCATCAGAACAAGATCCCGATCCATGGAGTGACGAAGAACTCAGAAAAGCCCAGTTGTAAGATCCTGACATAAAGCCAATATTACAGCTGAAGGAGACGACCAGCAACAGACCTACCTGGCAGGATATTTCCAGATTTAGTCCAATTACGAAAACTTATTGGGCACTCTGGGACTCTCTTCATATCAGAAACGGCGTATTATACAGAAAGTGGGAATCTGATGATGGGAAAAGCTTCAGATGGCAGATTGTATTACCAAGATAAAAAATTCCAGATGTTTTAGAACAACTGCATAGTAGCTCTACCGGAGGCCATTTCGGGGTAATGAAGACTCTGCAGAAAGTTCGGGAACGCTTCTACTGGTGCAAGGTAAGGGAGAAATGGTGAAAATCCTGTGATGCTTGTGCGGCACGTAAAGGCCCGCAGAAACGAAGTCGAGGAAGACTGCAACGATAGACTGCAACGTGGGAGCACCATTTGAACGGATTGCACTCGACATCTTGGGACCTTTGCCACGGACCTCCAGTGGAAATAAATACATCCTCGTCGTGATGGAATATTTCACCAAGTGGCCTGAGGCATATCCCATTCCCGGTCAAGAGGCATGTACAATCGCAGAGGTCCTAGTGCAGCAATGGGTGTAAACGTACGGCACGCCCCTACAACTTCATACCGACCAAGGTCCGAACTTTACCTCTGCTGTTTTTAAAGGACTGTGTCAACTACTCGGCATAGACAAAACCCGGACAACACCCTTACATCCCCAGTCGGACGGCATGGTCGAGAGGTTCAATCGTACCATCCTGAATAACCTCTCTCTTCTAGTATCAAGGAACCAGCAAGATTGGGACTTGAAGTTGCCATTGTTCCTGCTGGCTTATCGAAGTGCTGTCCATGAAACCACCGGCTATAATCCAGCCCAGATGCTGTTTGGACGTGAACTTCGTCTCCCTTGTGATCTGTTTGGTTGTCCACCCGATGCGCCTTCATCGCCCGAGGAGTACATCCAAGATCTCCAGGCACGATTTGAGGACGTACACAACTTTGTTCGGGAGCGGATTCACATTGCAACATAGAAAATGAAGACAAGGTACGATCTACAGGCTACACAATGAACTTGTGTAACCTGTAGATCGGAACATGAGTGGAACATGAAGAGTGGAACATGAAACTTCCTGGAACATGAGTTCCAGGAAGGAGAGAAGATCTGGTTGTGAAATCCTATTCGTCACAAAGGACTCTCTCCCAAGTTACAGTGCAACTGGGACGGACCATACACAGTCTTAAAAAGGCTGAACGATGTAGTAGTGCGGATCACTAAAACGCCTTCATCAAAACCGAAGGTGGTGCACTATAACAGGCTAGCCAAGTACCACTCTTAACGGTAAAATTTTAAAATGTAAATACGGGTAAAATTTGTGCATGCGTAATGTAAATATTTGTATATAAATACTTGTACGTATTTGTGAATTTTGTAAATATTTCTCACTTGATTTTTTATTTCTATTTTATCGTTATATGCAACTTAGTTTTTGTATTTTAGATTGTGTAAATTTGTTTAGTTTCGCCTCTTGACCAAGGGTTGCACTGCCCGGGACGTGCAGTCCTTGGGAGGGGGGCAGTGTTACAAAATTGTAAATAATTGTGTCTATTTTTGTATAAATTCTTTCGAAGAGGCTTAGTAAGTTGATAAAGTGCTAAATTTGTGCATTTCTAGTCGTTTTAGCGTTGAAATAGCGTTATTTTCCCTTAAAAACGCACTAAAAGCACCAATAAGGCAGGTAATGGATTTGGCGCCAAATTTGGCGACTTTTTCCCACCTTGGCGATTTTTTTGGCGACCTTGGCGAGAAAATCCTTATAAGGCATATACCAAATATGGAAGCTCTAATCTCATTGGTTGATGAGATACGAAAATTTCGGGAACCTTCCACACTTTTCTACAGGGGTATATAAGCAGCGTTCTGCCGCCAAGGCTAGTTAGTTCAGTCTCAGATCAGAGTCAGTTCAGTTCAGTTCTCAGCCAGCTTCGCTAATGCTTGCATTGTTTTGAGCCTCTTTGAAAGAGACATGCTTTAAGTGTTATTGCTATACAGTTTGTACTGTGGATTTGCTATTGACAGCTAATGTTTAAGCTGTGTTTACTGGTTGAATTGAAACTGATACTTGGTTTATGGACATGTATTTTTCTGGAACTTTCTGTGAATAAATTACTGAATTTTTGTAAGTTTCGCCTTTCATTCTCGGACAACTCACGAACCCCCAAGTACGCAACAATATGCAATGTCGTTCAAGTGTGCACAAAATAGGAGATTGTGAACAAACAAATGCACGTTCTAAGCGTTCTGTTTTTAGCATTAACGTCTAAACTATCTTTTCGTGCTAAATCGATGATGCTCTGCAATTTTATAATTCACTTTTTTCCCCTGTCTTGAACTGTTTCCGAGATAGGAACGCTAACTCCACTGTTTCCCACCAGGTGGCGCTGTAGGCGGTTGAATCGCGCAGCACATATCCACTGTACTATACCTACATACCACTTTTATGACTATATCTGCAGCTGTTCAGCAGTTAAAAGAGTCGGGACTGACTTTTTTGGGCACCCTGTATTTTCTTTTGATCGTAAAGATATTGCAATGGGACGTATTTCAGACCAAGACCTTTACAATAAAACAAAAAGTACCAAAATCGGATTATCTGTTCAGAAGTTCTGAGCTAACAACAACAACAACAACAAAAAAAAAAAAAAAAAAAAAAAAAAAAACATACGGTTTGAATTGAGAACCTCCTCTTTTTTGAAGTCGGTTAATTAGAGCATCTCTTACGAAGTTATAAGCTTACAAACACCACCACCAACACATAGATCGAATTAAGAACACTTTCTTTTCTGAAGTTGGTTGAAAACGACTTTGCGCTAATCGATGTGACCGCTTACAGTAACAGTACTTTGAACCACAGAGTATACGTGTCATCCGCTACGCTGCAAAGTGTGCAACGTAGTTCAAGTGTGCACAGTGTAGGAAATTGTGAAGAAACAACTGCATGTTTTAAGCGTTCTATTTTTAGCAATAAGGTCTAAAAACTGTCTTTTCGTAGTAAATCGATGACGCTCTACAACTTCGTAATTAACTTTTCTCCCACCTTGAACCGTTTTTGAGATATAGAAATACAGTTAGGCCGTTCAAAATTGGTACAGATAGGTTTAAGAGGCCTGCAAGTCGAATGGGGATATTTTCGAAAGTGTAAAGTTATTAGGAGGAACGAGAAGGGGGGAGGTGAGAGGGGGGGGCAAAAAAATAAAAATAGAGTTATCGTTCAAAATTGGTTTATAGAGGTTTTCGATACTTTCAATTGCGGATATTTTCGAATTTGTAAAATTATTAGGAGGGGCGGTAAGGGGGTGGGACTGTAAGGGGGGGGGGGCTATGGGCAAAAACAAATAGAAATACAGTTAGGCCGTTCAAAATTGGTACAGACAGGTTTTAAAGGCCTGCAAGTCGAATGGGGATATTTTCGAAAATGTAAAGTTATTAGGAGGGGGAGAGGGGGGGAAAATAAAAACAGAGTTAGATCGTTCAAAATTGGATAGAGATTTTCGATACTTACAAATCGATTGGGGATATTTTCGAATTTGTAAAATTATTGGGAGGGGCGGTAAGGGGGGAGGCTATGGGTAAAAACAAATAGAAATACAGTTAGGCCGTTCAAAATTGGTACAGACTGGTTTTAAAGGCCTGCAAGTCGAATGGAGATATTTTCGAAAGTGTAAAGTTATTAAGAGGGGCTAGAAGGGGGAGGGGAGAGGGGGGGGCAAAAAAATAAAATTAGAGTTAGATCATTCAAAATTGGTATATAGAGGTTTTCGATACTTACAAATCGATTGGGGATATTTTCGGATTTGTAAAATTATTAGGAGGGGCGGTAAGGGGGGGCTACGGGGCAAAAACTAATATAAATACAGTTAGGCCGTTCAAAATTGGTACAGATAGGTTTTTTGAGGCCTGCAAATCGATTGGGGATATTTTCGAAAGTGTAAAGTTTTTAGGAGGGCCGGAAAGGGAGGGGGCGGAGGGGCAAAAAAAATAAAATAGAGTTAGATCATTCAAAATTGGTACATAGAGGTTTTCGATACCTACAAATCGATTGCGGATATTTTTGAATTTTTAAAATCGTTCAAAACTGGTGCATAGAGGTTTTTGAACTTGCAGTTTTTGAACTTGCATTTTTACTTGCAAATCGATTGCGGATATTTTCGAATTTGTAAAATTATTAGGATAGACGGGAGGGGGGCGAAGGGGGAAAATAATAGAAATAAGCGTTAGAGCATTTTTGGAATTTTTTCCGAAGACAGTGAGAACCCGGTGCGACATTTTTTCTAATCAGATTTTGTTTCTCTTTTTTTTTTCACGTGATAAAAATTAATGCAATTCTGATAATTCAGTAATTATAGTGATTCATTTAAAAATAGGGACCAGCGAAGCGGGCGTCGCCTGCTAGTTTATATTATATTTTTCTTGTTAAAAAAAATATTTATTGTTGAAATAAGAATACACAATAATGATTTTATTCTGTTTTATTTCGAAATATATTGAAACCATCAACGAATTTTTCATTCTTACTACAAAATTTGAAGTTGTAGGTTGAATTTGCTAAGCCTCTGATTTAAAATTGAGTTTTTCCTGAAAGTAAAGTTTTCATTGCTTAATTTAGCATACTTATCATCTATTTTGGACATTTAATATCACAAACTACAAAAATAGCCATGTTTTTGGCTTTGTTTTGTGTTTTGTTACTCCTTCATGTTTATGAAGGAAGCTATGTCTTGGCTGCGGTCATTGTCACATATATCGGCTCAATTATTTTCATAGATCATGCATTGAAGCATATGATGATATTTCCTGAAGAACAGCGATTTCTGAAGCAAGTTCAGTTATTTATTTTGACGCTATCTCCGAAAAAAACTGTTATATCGATAGTTACGATTGCGAACCACCTATTATGTACAAAGATTCTCGACGTGATATCGTTAAACTAACGCGTAATTACTCTGAAGAACGCATGCTACGATATTTGGATGCCAGCTTGATTTAAGAGGATTTAAATGAATTTGTAAATATTAATTGGGTATCTGGTCCAAGGGCTGAATGTGCAACTGAATACAGTAAATTTCAAGTAGCTCAAAATCAAGATCCCGAACCTGATGAAAATGAAGAAAAAAACCTCAAGAAAATGTGTTAAATTGAAAGCATGTCTCCGAAAGTTTTTTGCTGCTGTTGTTGCTGTGGTAAAAAGGACTAAATACCACAGTCATCTTTACTTTAAAAAAGTTTAAGTTATTAATTTTCATTCTTTCCAAATTGAAAACAAAAAATTAGAAACTTTGAACCAAAATTATTTTTTATGAACTGTTGATTAGAAATTTTGCATAATTTAACTATATTACGTTTTTTTTTTTATTACGGAATTTTTGCACATCGATTTTCAATTTTAAAATTTATTTAAAACCATAATGAAATCACGAACTAATCCGATTTTCACATTTACAAGGTTTTTAAAATAATATCTATGCAGAGCCTCTTCTTGCTAACTAATACAGTCAGTTTATTTATCACCTTAATTTATCAGATTTAAATTATCTAGTAGCCATTCAACTTGAAATCTAATGAAAAATAACTAATACTCAATTTATGCTTTGTATCTTTATACTACTCAGCAAAAGTCATCTACAATAGTCATATGCATCTTACACTGTTCAACATACACAAACTCCATCTCCTAAGCGAACACTATTCGTCTAAGATCTTCCTCTCAAAAGTCATCATTTGCTTCTTCACCATCTTCAAAGCTTCAGGCTGATATGATCCTTTTTTCAAAGTCCATCTTCTGTCTTTTCACCATATACAAAGCCAACACCAGCAGATTAATAAGGTCTTTGAGCCTTTAGGCCATAATGATAAAAAAATTACCTTTGTGTCCCTGTAAAAATACTATAAGTGCTAGATTCATCAGAATCAATAGGGATCATATTTCGGTGACCTACAGCATATGAATCAACTTTCAGCTTATTCGATCAAAGCGTTTAGACGCTATCATGTTCATTTACACACATACACAAACACACACATACACATACATACATCACCGTAAAAATAGAAAAAAAGAACTCGGTGGATGTCAAGACGCATGCATACACCTGAATCTCATTCTTATTTCCGTCATGATTACAATACTTTTCTTACATAGTATGTTCGAAAAAAAAACAAACAACAACAAAAAAAAACACGTGACTTATCATATAAGATGAGTAGGAAAATTTTGAGCACACAAATTTTAAAATATTAATGTAACAAGATATAATAATAAAAAATATATTTTAAAATAATAATGTAATTATTATTTTATTGTATTTTAATTAATTTAATAAAAAATTATTAAGCCGATTTTCATTAAACATAGTTAGAAATCATCACGGTTAATCAGCGTTCTAAAAAAAAAAAAAAAAAAAAAAAAAAAAGAAATAATAATAATCTGATGTGTCACTCACATGACTTTCTCTTAGCCTGAAATTTAATACTTTAAATACAGATTTGGGATTAAGGGGTAAGAGTACTGTTGCGCAAACCTATGTTTAAACAATTCACATTAGGCTTCGGAACAGCTTTATTTGACAAGCAGTTCTGTGGCAGGGGGATATCGCTCCCCTCAGCCCCCCGTTTCATTACTGTACCTAAATTTATAACTAATTTAAATCTGTAATTAAATTCAAAAGTTCATTTAAAATTATTCAGGCAACTTTCACACGCAACATTCCTTGAAACTTATCGATCTTGAACAAACTTGTCTAATATCAATCATATTAACGTCAAAATAGAACATTTGGATCGCCTGAAATTATTATGTTTTTAATTTACTCCGACAGACCCAGACAAAGATCAAACGTTAAAAACTTGACTTTGGTATTCAGAAAGCCTCAAAACGTGTAAATATACAAAAAAACAAGCGATGAATATTTAGCTTAAAAAAATTACATTATTTACCATATGGCTATGAGGAATTAATTTCAATTCTTGAGCAGATTTCCTGGTCATGATAAAATATTACAGTAATGCACTTCCACTAACATTAAAAAAAGATTGTTATGGCTTAAATATTGGCACCCCTGTATATCTTCTGAAAGTTATGCACACATCTCATAGTGGATATAAATATAATCCTATATTAATAACACACGGCACAACAAGAAGTACATTTCCACCAGTTTTCAAGTATTGTCGCACTATAATCTAGTTCTTTTGTGTAGCCCTGTAAACGAACAATGAATGATTTCTATACCATATTCTACATAAAACATGTTTTTACGTATATAAAGTATATATATTCAATCAGTTCAGAGCAGTCTATAGATGTTAAACTCTACTTAACTGTAATTTCTCCCATAGACGTAATGTATTTGAATTCTCTTGGGTGTCCCTGAACAAAAAAAAAAAAAAAAAAAAAAAAAAAAAGAGAGAGAGAGAGAGAGAGAGAGAGAGAAAGATTTATGTCGCTAATTTTTTCTAGATCTACTGTGCTGCAGATAAACAGACCCACGCATAGATAGACAGTCTTGAAGCTTAGAGCACCATTCTTTTCTTGGTCGGGATTTAAAAGTAAATTTATCGATCGATTCAAATCCTAAAGTTCCTGTTCCCAAGTGAATAAATTTTAAGAATTAGCTGATCTGTAGCATCTTTTTTGTAGGAAATGATTCAAGAATCTTCAATCCTACTAATACGACATTGATTTTATCGAGTTTTGATAACACACAGAGAAGGAGAGAATTCTTATCATCTAATCTTTATTATGTGTCAGACAAAAAAAAAAAAAAAGAAATCCTTTCTTTCACTTTCTATTTGTTTTTACCGGTCTGTTGACAATCAGATGATACTTTCTGGCTATAAAAAGTTATTGCATCTATTGTGATGTGTCAGTTGAGAGTAAAAAGCAAGAAAGTAAAATCATGTGTCCCACATGGATTATAAAACCCTATCCAGCCGTATTTACTCGTTATATTTTCAATGTATATTTTTATACATAAATACATCTAAAAACGAGTGTGTTTTGGCTACCATAAAATTTTGTTCTATATTCTATATAAATAAAGCAAAGAGTTTGACCGCGAAATATATCTGGGTGGACCACTCCGATTTTTGATTGGTTTAGATTTAACTACTTTGGTGAGGAAAGTCGGCCATTTCTTTTAGTAAAAACTGATGAATTTTTTTTAAAAGGTACTTCATAGATGTTTAAAAAAAAAAAAAATCACTAAAAACAGTTAATTTTTTGTGAGGACACTATACACATCAAGTTATTAGATTTAAAGATATTACGTTTCAAAGATACACAATGCAATGCCAATCAATTGCTTTTGATTAAAGTCGCTCATTTTTTTTAAAAGTAAAACTGATGAATTTTTTATAAGATACTGAATGGAAATTATACTTTTTTAAAAGAGCTCTAAAGACTGTTCCTTTTTTGTGAGGACTCTATATACATCAAGCTATTATATTTAAAGATATTAAGTTGCAATGTTGCACAACGCGATATAATTCGATTGCTTTTATCTTAAAATAAGCGTCTAATATTAAAGAATAATGAATAAATTTTTAAAAATTATCAGTTTCGAAGTTACAAGAGCTGCAATTTCTAAATTACAGCGTACTTATTTCCCATACATAATTCATTAAATTTATAAACAACTGTTGATTCATTCTTAAGAATCATTCACGTACGACCATAGAGCATTGTTGCAAAACAAATGCAAAACGGAATAAATATTTAATTTAATTTAATTTGTAATATGTTATTTTGACTTTGGCCTTAAAAGGAAGGAACAACTATAGTATTTCCCCACAGCTGAATTTGGCGATTATGGCTAAATCATAAATCTAAAAATCATAAATCATATATCATAAATGATAAAATCATAAGCTAAATCATAAATCATAAAATAATAAATCCAAAATAAATAGAATGCAGGCTGCCATATTATATCGCAAACAGTCCAGAACGACATCGGTATCGTTCAAATCGGCGCCAAAGAAAAATCGCCAAATTCAGCGGTGGGGAAATACTATAGTTGTACCAAAAGGAATTTTTAATTATGTTACAAAGCCCAAAATGTGATATGAAAATTAAATAGTGATTAATTTCCTTAGAAAATTCACTTAAATTTTGTGACCAGCGAAGCGGGCGTAGCCTGCTAGTATACTATACAAATCCACGCAGTACAATTTATTGATTAAAATTCTTATTCATTATAATTATCTTCCGTGATGAATGAAAACGATTTTCCTCCCAAAGATGTCATAACACAGCAATATCGAAAGGAAGTCCATTTTGGGCCAATACCTATTTTAATCGTTTGAATGCTGAAACAATTTGTAAAATACATCCTTAAACTGCTATCGCTATTTCAGGCCTCAATAAAAGTTTTTCCTGTGTGAATATTTAATTTTAGTTTTGTAAATAATTCGAAACCCGATCATGCCAACTGGAAAACCACGCCTTGCAGTAAAAATTAAAAAAAATTCAAGTAAGCAGAAAACGAAAGGAAATGTATAAATGTGTATTTTTATGCCTAAATTATTTACCCTCGATAGCTCGAAAAAACAAACGATGAATATTTAGCTTAAAAAAATTACATTACTTACCTTATGGCTATGAGGAATTAATTTCAATTCCTGAGCAGATTTTCTGGTCATGATAAAATATTACAGTAATGCACTTCCACTAACATTAAAAAAAGATTGTTATGGCTTAAATATTGGCACCCCTGTATATCTTCTGAAAGTTATGCACATACATCTCATAGTGGATATAAATATAATCCTATATTAATAACACACGGCACAACATGAAGTACATTTCCACCAGTTTTCAAGTATTGTCGCACTATAATCTAGTTCTTTTGTGTAGCCCTGCAAACGAACAATGAATGATTTCTATACCATATTCTACATTAAACATGTTTTTACGTATATAAAATATATATATTCAATCAGTTCAGAGCAGTCTATAGATGTTAAACTCTACTTAACTGTAATTTCTCCCATTCGCGTAATGTATTTGAATTCTCTTGGGTGTCCCTGAGCACGAAAAGCTCAGTTTCGAAAATTTGACCCAAAAACAAGTTTGAGAAAGTAAAAAAAAAAAAAAAAAAAAAAAAAAAAGAGAGAGGGAGAGAGGGAGAAAAAGATTTATGTCGCTAATTTTTTCTAGATCTACTGTGCTGCAGATAAACAGACCCACGCATAGATAGACAGTCTTGAAGCTTAGAGCACCATTCTTTTCTTGGTCGCGATTTAAAAGTAAATTTATCGATCGATTCAAATCCTAAAGTTCCTGTTCCCACAAGTGAATAAATTTTAAGAATTAGCTGATCTGTAGCATCTTTTTTGTAGGAAATGATTCAAGAATCTTCAATCCTACTAATACGACATTGATTTTATCGAGTTTTGATAACACACAGAGAAGGAGAGAATTCTTATCATCTAATCTTTATTATGTGTCAGACAAAAAAAAAAAAAAGAAATCCTTTCTTTCACTTTCTATTTGTTTTTACCGGTCTGTTGACAATCAGATGTTACTTTCTGGCTATAAAAAGTTATTGAATCTATTGTGATGTGTCAGTTGAGAGTAAAAAGCAAGAAAGTAAAATCATGTGTCCCACATGGATTATAAAACCCTATCCAGCCGTATTTACTCGTTATATTTTCAATGTATATTTTTATACATAAATACATCTTAAAACGAGTGTGTTTTGGCTACCACAAAATTTTGTTCTATATTCTATATAAATAAAGCAAAGAGTTTGACCGCGAAATATATCTGGGTGGACCACTCCGATTTTTGATTGGTTTAGATTTAACTACTTTGGTGAGGAAAGTCGGCCATTTCTTTTAGTAAAAACTGATGAATTTTTTTAAAAATATACTGCATAGATATTTAAAAAAAAAATCAGTAAAAACAGTTAATTTTTTGTGAGGACACTATGCACATCAAGTTATTAGATTTAAAGATATTACGTTTCAAAGATACACAATGCAATGCCACTCAATTGCTTTTGATTAAAGTCGCTCATTTTTTTTTTTTTAAAGTAAAACTGATGAATTTTTTTTTTTTTTATAAGATACTGCATGGATATTATACCTTTTTAAAAGAACTCTAAAAACTATTCTTTATTTGTGGGGACTGTATATACATCATGCTATTATATTTAAAGATATTATTGCAAAGTTTCACAACGCGATATCATTCGATTGTTTTATCTTAAAATAAGAGTCTAATATTAAACAAAAAACAGTTTAATATTAAAGAATAATGAATAACTTAAAAAAAAATATCAGTTTTAAAGTTGCAAGAGCTGCAATTTTTAAATTACAGCGTACTTATTTCCCATACATAATTTATTAAATATATAAACAACTGCTGATTCATTCTTAAGAATCATTCACGCAAGACCATCGAGCATTGTTGCAAAACGAATGCAAAACGGAAGAAATATTTAATTTAATTTAATTTGTAATATGTTATTTTGTCTTTTTGGCCTTAAAAGGAATTTTTAATTATGTTACAAAGCCCAAAATGTGATATGAAAATGAAATAGTGATTCAACTCTTTTGAAAACTGATTTAAATTTAGTGACCATCGAAGCGGGCGTAGCCTGCTAGTATACTATTCATATCCACGCAGTACAAATTATTGATTAAAATTCTTATTCATTATAATTATCTTCCGTGATGAATGCAAACAATTTTGATCCTAGAGAAACATAATACAACAATATCGAAAGAAAGTCCATTTTGAGCCAAAGAGCTATTTTTAGCAATAAATTAAAAGAATTAAATTAAAATTGAGATATAACCTACAAAAAGAAATTTTAAGAAACGAGTATGATAACCGTTGCTGAGGAACGCAACTTCATATTTTCAGGTAAAAATGCAGGTATTTTATTTATTTATTTATTTATTTTAAACTATGTTAATCCATTTGTATATTTTCAAAACAATGAATCGATTTAATAGTTTTTCTACTCATGCTTAATCAGTAGGACAGAAACTTTGAAACACAACATATTCAACACATGGTGTGGTGTACTCCGTCACCTATCCAGAGTCCTATTAATCATGCGTGATTTACACTTAGAAAACATATTTATAGCACACTTAGAACGCTTTAGTACCTTTAAATCTATCAAATTTATTTCTCCCGCAAAAATAACTGTCTGAGACGTTTCGAATTGTCCGAGCTCACAATGCATATAGAATGATACAACAAGTGTAGGGAATGTGTTTTTTTTTTCTAACTGTTTTATACACGCTTTTATCAAGCGTATTTCTATTCCGAATCAGATTTCTTTCATTTTTCATATATTTACAAATTTATTTAAATTTGGAACTGCAGTGTACATTAATTCTAAGAAGAAAAATAATCTGGGTAAAAATAAAATGTCTGAAGAAAAATAATCGACTTTCTCTTACCCTGAAATTTAATACTATAAATACAGGTTGGAGCTTAAGAGGTAAAATAATGAGTACTAATATGTAAACCTATGTTAAAACAATTGAAATTAGGTTTCGGAAGAGTTTTATATGATAATTAGTTCTATATGAGAGGGGCGACCGTCGCTTCAACCCCCCGTTTCATTAATGCACCTACATTTATATAGAATTTAAACTTTTTGTTAAAATTATAAGTTCACTTAAAATTATTCAAGCAATTTTCACACGCAACATTCCTTGAAACTTACCAATCTTTATCAAAATTTTCCAGCAACAAACTTATATTAACTTCAAAATTTAACATTTGGATCTCCTAAAATTATTCGTTTTTAAGTCACTCTAGGATACACAAAGATCAAACGTTAAAAAACTTGACTACGGTAATCAGGAAGCCTCAAAACGTGCAAATGTACAAAAAAAAAAAAAAAAAAAAAAAGGAAAAAAAAAAAAAGAAAAAAAAAAAGCGATGAATATTTAATTTAAAAACATACTTTATTTACCACATTTCTATGAGGAATTCATTTCAATTCCCTAACAGCTTTCCTGGCAATGGTAAAATATTATTAGTAAAGGACATCCACTAACAACAAAAAAGAATGTTATCGCTTAAATATTTGCAGCCCTGTATATCTTTCAAAGATTATATACAGACCACATGGTGCACATAAATATAACCCTATAGTAATAATACATGGTCCAGCCTGAAATACACTTTCATCAATTTGCAACTACTGTCGGACTTTTATAGAGTTCTTTTGTGTAGCCCTGTAAACAAACAATGAATTATTTCCCTACCATATTGTATTTGAGACATTTTTTTACACATATAAAAAATATATATTCATTTCATTTGGTTTAGTGCAATCTATAAATATTAAAGTCTAGTTACCAGCACTTTCCCCCGTAGACGTAATGTATTTGAATTCTCTTGGACGTCCCTGTACACGAACTGTTTGCTTCATCTCAACTAAAAGCTTAGTGTAGCGTCTCTATATCATTCACATTTAGAATACCCAGTTTGGATTTTCTGCTACTATTTGTTCTTGAGCTATGCTGATAACACACACACACAGACAGACACGCAGACCATTCGCTAAAAACATGATTTTCGGTTTCACTGAACCTCAAAACGTGTAAATATAACAAACACTTGTTTTCGAAAATTTGACCTTAAAACAATACTTTCTCTACCATACCTATGAGAAAGTAAGGGTAAGGGAAAATAAAAATGAAAGTGTTTTCAATGATTTCAGAGTTTGCAATCGGGTTTTAAAGAAAATTCATAATAATTCTATGAGTATTTGAAACTCCAAATTTATTTAAAATTTCCGTGTTCATATATTGCACAGGTCTGTTATAATCTTTTTTCCCTTTTAGGTGATGCATTTGACTGATAAGTTTTTGGATGGCTGATTAAAGATAAAATATAGAAAATTTTCCATAACGTTAATTTTTTTACAGCTAATGTTTTTTTTTTTTTTTTTCTTTAAGAAATGACATTTCCAGGAAAATGTAAATTATGGGAGTGAAGAACAAGGATAGCGATTTCATGAAGTCGCCAATGAAATTGACAGGAGATATCGTGGCCGATGAAATGTTAAGATGTTAGAAAATTATTTTTAGATGCTGCCTAGACAGGGCTCACAACGTCCCTAAAACTTTACTTGTGTTTTATTATATACTCGCCAATATTTCAGATGCTGTAATATTATTTTTTAAATAATATTACAGCATTTAAACTATCAGGGTAATTTTCTTTTTAATTATAGTGGTGACAATATAATAAAACGGAGGTCAAATTCCTTGAAAACTAGAAGCCTTACATAGAATGACCGCAAGTCGTGCACTAGCGAAAAATCTCCCAAAGAAGCTTCGACATAAAACAGCATAGATTAAAAAAGATAATGCGTAATAAATAACCAATTTTCATGTATTTTTTTTTTTTTCATAAAGAGTTTCGGTTCTGTTACAGCCTTTGTGTCAAATTTTCAGATTTTCGTCTTCTTTTCTTCTTTCCCCCGTAGACGTAATGTATTTGAATTCTCTTGGACGTCCCTGTACACGAACTGTTTGCTTCATCTCAACTAAAAGCTTAGTGTAGCGTCTCTATATCATTCACATTTAGAATACCCAGTTTGGATTTTCTGCTACTATTTGTTCTTGAGCTATGCTGATAACACACACACACAGACAGACACGCAGACCATTCGCTAAAAACATGATTTTCGGTTTCACTGAACCTCAAAACGTGTAAATATAACAAACACTTGTTTTCGAAAATTTGACCTTAAAACAATACTTTCTCTACCATACCTATGAGAAAGTAAGGGTAAGGGAAAATAAAAATGAAAGTGTTTTCAATGATTTCAGAGTTTGCAATCGGGTTTTAAAGAAAATTCATAATAATTCTATGAGTATTTGAAACTCCAAATTTATTTAAAATTTCCGTGTTCATATATTGCACAGGTCTGTTATAATCTTTTTTCCCTTTTAGGTGATGCATTTGACTGATAAGTTTTTGGATGGCTGATTAAAGATAAAATATAGAAAATTTTCCATAACGTTAATTTTTTTACAGCTAATGTTTTTTTTTTTTTTTCTTTAAGAAATGACATTTCCAGGAAAATGTAAATTATGGGAGTGAAGAACAAGGATAGCGATTTCATGAAGTCGCCAATGAAATTGACAGGAGATATCGTGGCCGATGAAATGTTAAGATGTTAGAAAATTATTTTTAGATGCTGCTTAGACAGGGCTCACAACGTCCCTAAAACTTTACTTGTGTTTTATTATATACTCGCCAATATTTCAGATGCTGTAATATTATTTTTTAAATAATATTACAGCATTTAAACTATCAGGGTAATTTTCTTTTTAATTATAGTGGTGACAATATAATAAAACGGAGGTCAAATTCCTTCAAAACTAGAAGCCTTACATAGAATGACCGCAAGTCGTGCACTAGCGAAAAATCTCCCAAAGAAGCTTCGACATAAAACAGCATAGATTAAAAAAGATAATGCGTAATAAATAACCAATTTTCATGTATTTTTTTTTTTTCATAAAAAGTTTCGGTTCTGTTACAGCCTTTGTGTCAAATTTTCAGATTTTCGTCTTCTTTTTTTCTTTTTCTTTCTTTCTCTTCTATTTTTTTTTCTGAGAAAACTCTCACGTGATAGGAAGAAATAAAGACAAGCATTTCTCATTTTAGTGTATCAGAAATCATTAGAAACATCGAAAACAGTGAAAAAAAAAATTGAAAAGGAAGATTTCACAAACGTGTGATTTTGGATATTTAAAAAAAAATAAATACGAAATGCTCTTCTCTTAAAGCATTATTTTAATGAATAATAATAAATAATTATTATTTATACTACAATTAAGTAATGCTATTTCTATGTATATATTAGGGCAGGGCCCGAAATTTCAACTTAGAATTCACTCGCTGAAAAAAAAAGTTACTCGCCACAAAATATGATTAACTTACTCTATCTTTTACGTTAAGGTGACCAGAATTTTCTTTTTGGGAAAAAAAGGAGAAATTACGCAATGTCTTATGTTATATATATCAAAATAAATAAATAAATAAATAAATAAAAAATAAATAAAACAGAAGACATTCAATTTTGAAAAAGAGGTCATTTTTAAGGATACAAAATTGAATGAAAATGATTATAAAAAACCGATTCAAAAGCTACTTTACACAAGTGATGGAAACATTTTTATCACAAATGACGAATTTGTATCAGTACACCTAAATTTAAATTAATAATATACGGATACGAGAGGAAAAATCCCTAATTTTTATAGATATCACTGGACAATATAGATTTTTTTTTCTTTTGTGGTTCTTTCATGCAGTTACATAAAAAAAAGTTGGTAGACATTTTTTTTTTAAATCAAAATCATAATCATAAAAGATAAAATAAAATTCTCAAATGAAAAAATAAAATTAATATTCTGCAGATGAAAAGATTTGTTTTAACGAACAGTCATTTTTTATCAGCATTTTGTAAAAGTTCTCACAAATATAACCTAAATTAGTCTAAGTAGTTAATAAGTTTTTAAAGTAGGTAAATAAAGGGTATTTTTTTCACCTGTCTATATTTTGTTCATTGAAGAAAACAGTCGCTTTGTGGGAGCGTTTATGGCTTGAGGACATAAAATGAATTCAACTAACTTTTGCATATTTTTCTGAGGTGGTGGTAGTGTTATCATTAAGACCAATTGTCTGCTCTTGGACTCTAGGCCTGAGTAGGACAGTCTTCGTGTGGTCTTTCTAAGAGGTCCTAACCCATATCTAAGCTAGTTTCGAAGAAAACCACAGAAAACTCATAACGGCTAAGCCAACGAGCGCGACTGGTTTTCGAACCCAGCGCCTAACGTATACCAGCTTCGAGGACAGAACCTCTCGGTCAATAGTTGGCCTATTTTTATGAGGAATATTATCCATGCAAAAGTGAGAACACACGTGAACCCGCCGCATATCAACCGGAGAACTACCTTCTTAATGATTTTATGACAATTTCAATAGTGATTCCGTGTTTTGGAACAAAGAACCGTACAAATACAGGGAATATTTTTATTTCTTTGTGATTCGAAGAATCTGAATAGACATAAACCATGATATACTTTGGCAAGTTTATTAGAATGTTGTTCTTTTGCGAACCTAACACAGAAAAAAGTTAGTGTTCACCGTTCGATACAGTCAATAGTCGATTGAGCTTCCCAGTTTTGCGAAATTTTTTAAATTAAGGACTAAATCCTTTTCATTTGAAAAAGAGGACAGAGGACAAAAAACATAAAAGAGGACTTTTTAGTCCTGTAATTTTTTTTTTTTTTTTCGTTTAAGAGGGCAGAGCGTTAAAAGGGAAGACTGTTTTCTTAAAAAAAGTATGTCTGGTCACCTTACCTAAGATTAACATGATTTTACTTTTTAAATCGATATATATATATATAATATAAATTTTTTTTTTGGTAGCACCATATACTGTAAGAATTCTATCTACATTTAGACCAACATTTTTTTCGCCACAGTAAAATTTCCACTCTCTAATGGCGAGCTGGCGAGCGGAAATTTCGCGCCCAGTATTAGGGTATCAGCTAAGATGTTAAAAATTCAAAAGGAGGTAGGGTACACCTAGACGACTCGGAATCATATTGCAATGCCGGGTCGGAAACGTCTTCCTGAGGCATGCAACGGCTTAGGAGAAACAGTCTATTTGGTCAAGTAAACTCTTGTAATCTTATCTCTAGTTCTGTGGAACAGCATTACTTGACACAATGCATTGATCTATCGCAGGGTCCTTCTAATGTCTTTTTTCATGCTGATCTATCTGTTCATCTAAACAAGCAAATAGAACTTCCTTATTATCCAAGACATCTGACTCTTGAAACAATTAACAATATTTCAACGGATACTGGCTCAGGTGTACACAGACGGCAGTAAGAATGATAGTTGTAGTACAGCCAGTGGAATTTACAAAAAGTCACAAAATCAAAATGTAAGAATTCAGAGAAGGAATCCTGACTACTGCTCTTTCTTTCGCAGCGAATTTAAAACCATTGATGAAAGTATTGATTCACTTGTGAAAGTAAAGAAATCTGGATTCTCGCAGACAATAGAAGCTCTATCCAACACTTGGCCAGTTGGCATAGTATGAGAGATGATATTGGAGTTAATATTCTTAGAAAGTTGAAGGGTCCTTCCTTGTCTCTTAATATTTTCCTACAGAGAAATATATCCTATGTTGATATCAGGGGCAACGAGATTGATGGCACACTAGCCATGGCTGGTGTCCGGAAAGCCTTCTTGTCTTCTTTGTCACTCACCTTAATGGATCTTTTTTCAACGGTCAAGAACAACAATAAATCCTCTTGGTGTATTCTACCAGTGAACCACTGGTGTCTAAGTAACCGGTCAGATGACTCTCTGCCACTTCATTGTAATAGGTAATTTCAAACTGCCCTCATGCACTTCCTGAGTGGTTATCTGAAATCTGTGACATTTTTAAGTGGTTCCAAGTTTTTAAGACCTTTGCCCAGTGTTCTATTGAACAAGCGTCCTCTGATCTTATTTTCGCGTGCATAGGGCTTACTAGGCAGGATCTTAATGACAATCCTCTAGTGATTCTAAATTTATTTAGGATGCACAATCTCATGGACCTGATTTAGTCCTGCTAGTCTCGGGGATCAGCAACAACAGCAATTATTTATATATATATATATATAGCTATAAATAGATATAGATATAACTTAATAGAATTGTATTATAGTGACATTTTATACTTTTGTAATTTTCTTAAAATTTATAATAACTAATTATTATGTTTATATTAATAACCTATAAATTTACAGATTGTTGGTATGGAATCATACATGTAAACTATTCATAAAAACAATTTGAATATTTAAAACTTAATTATTTTTTTACTTTATATTTAAACAATAAAGTAAACATTCTATTCAAAAATATTTTTGTGAGAAGAAGTGAATAAATAATGAACATTTTAACATGTTAAAACATTGCAATTTTTCTCGAAAAAATAATAGTTGTTAGAAATTTAAGATGTTTCCCAAATTTTAAAGGTAATTAAGATATTTATTTATTTCCTACACTCATTTAAAAATGATACTTCTGCAAGTCTAATCAACATTTTTCTCATATAACGTGATGAGGGAAACGATTATCATTATCATTTATTATATGCATGGAAGTTATCAAATAAAGACATATAAATGCAAATTTTATGATGTTTTCTACTGCATCCTTTTTTTTTATGACCTAGTGCATCAATGTGGAATTATGTTTTCTTTTGTCATTTCCTCTTAAATATTATTTAATTACTATATATTTGTTTATCAATATAGTTTAATGTAACCTTTTAAAATTTTATAAAAGATATGTATGTTATTTTCGTGATAGAAAAATACAAATTATATAATTTGGATTAGTTTCCATTGTCAAAATACATCATGTACATATTGAAAAATTATTATGCTTAGGTCCCATAAAACTTTATTCTATATTATTATATATAATAGCGCCACGTGCAGAGAAATTTAATCAATTAAATCCAGGTTAATAAATTCAATCAAATTATTCAATGTTAAGTCAAGGTCTAAATTATTATTAAGTTTATTTAATTCCGTCCAGTGATTGCGATATAAATGTCGACAAATTCTGCTAACATACAAACAAAGACAGATATACATTTTCGAAAAATGATCAAATCGTGTCAATATTACAACCTGAAACGTGCAAATTCTCCAGAATCCGAAAATGAAAAAAAAAACGAATTCAATATATTATTTATGTGCATATAAAAGAAAGTATTGATAAAAGTCTCTAATGACTGTTTTTACAGACATGTCAATTAGAAATGGATATTTTTTAATGCAAAGAAAAAACAAACATAAAATTTTAGAAGGTCATCAAGTCATTCCTTTCGAATCATTCATTGTTAAGGTCTACACGTATTTAGAGCAAAACAAATTTGATGTAAAGATGGGCTTAACTACATATAATGAAACGGCATGGGTAATACCTGAATAAAATCAATTGCAAATATAAAATAGGCAGGGTTAGATTACAATTCCAGTTTTTAACTTATACAAAATATTAGAAGTTTTAAGAAAACTTGTATGTGATGGTAAGAATCAAGAAAACGTAGTATACATATTTCAAAAATGCATTTATATATAATTTATTATGAAAAAAAAATTCGATTTTCTATTTGGACTTTTATTTATACACTTTCAAGAAAAAACTATCTCAAGTATCGATTAAAGCAATTATTAGATAAAATGATATATGAAAAAAAAAAAAAATTAAATTTTATAGAAAACATCACACGCAATTGCAGAGAAAAAATATGTTTTGAAGTGGCCGTCACTTACTTTTGTATTTCATTAGACTTAAATTTCACTTAAGTATATCAAAGTCTATTATTCTAAAAGTTAAGTTTATAACTCACTTAAATTTCAATATTAATTAAATATTGAAATTTAAGTGAGATTTATAATCTACTTATTAGAAAATTGAATTCTTAAATTGAACTAAAAAGAAAAAAAAATGTCCCTAAATGATCTGAGATATAGCCATCTAGAAAGGTGATTAACGAACCACTTGTCAGCTGTTATAGGCACAAATTAAATAAGCGAAAGTTTTCATAATATATACCGTGTATATCAACTTTGTGAATTTACCTGTTATAAAATCTGAGGTATAGCAAGGTATAGTAAATCTGAGGATAATGGAATAATGGAATAGGCAGTATTGCGCACGTCTGTACGCTTTCGGTACATGAAAAAAAAAAAAAAAAAATCACTGGATAAACCTATCTCAAAATGGATGAATCTGAAACCTATGCACATTTGTGTACTGCAACAGCCAATATTGCGCACGTCTGTACGCTTTGCGAACATGAAAACAAAAAAAAAAAAAAAAAAAAAAAAAAAAAAAGAAAGAAAAAAAAAACTTCACAGGATATCCTATCTCAAAATGCATGAATCTGAAATATATGCACCATTCTGTACTGTAGCAACCAGTATTGCGAAAGTCTGTACGCTTTGCGTACATGAAAAAAAAAAATCACTGGATACATCTATGTCAAAATGCATGTATCTGAAACATATGCACAATTTTGAACTGCAGCAGCCAGTATTGCAAACGTCTGTACACTTTGCGTACATGAATTTATGATCAATTAATTTATAAAATAACTTTGAATTTGTTTATTTTACACTTTAACGGTTGGGCATTAGTTATTTCATAGAATAACTAGGTAAAGTATGAAATTTTTTATCTACTATATACTTTAATTGACTTATCTAGTTATTTCATGAAATACCTAGTTATTTCATGAAATACCTAGTTATTCTATGAAATAACTGAATTATACACTTTTACGGTAACATAAACACAATATATGTTTATATTATATATAGTTATATTATCAATGTATTTTAACACAAACTCAACACTAGTGTAAACGGGGCCAATATATGTAGATACTTATATACAGAGGTGTCGGTTACGGTAACAGTGTCGCGAGTTCAATGGTTTTTTCCCATCTCAAAAATGCCCAACGCGCCTAAAAAAGTTTTCACTTAAAAAAAAAAAAAAAAAAAATAAATAAATAAATAAATAAATAAAATAAAATAAAATAAATAAGTAAAGAAATAAATAAACTTAAAAAATAAATGGTATGAAATAAAGTCAGGGCTAAAAGTACTCCAGAATAAATTAAAATATTGGCATCTATGCTTATAGTGACCATTCTGTTCCGCTGTACGCAAGCACTGAGCTAGAATATAAGGAGTGATAACTTCCGATTGAATAGAAAATTGAATTGAATTTAATTTAACAGGAAGTTATTACTCCTTATATTCTAGCTCATTGCTTACAGACAGCGGAACGGAACACGTATCCCGCTTAACAATGCCATCTCTCGTCTGAAATTCATCCAGATAAAATTAACATAGTCATCTTGAATAAATTAGCATAGTCATCGTTCACAACATGTTTCTTTCATTTTTACACGGTAGAAGGCTATAATTCTTTCACGTAGACAAATAGCGAGGAAATATAACAGCATCATCTGCGGGCCAATATATTTACAGTTTGAATAGATTATTATAATGGCCTTCTCAAATTTACAATTTTTGGACCTTATAGTCATAGAATATTCAATAGAACGAATTGCAGCGTGGCAGTGGGAGATATCTAGTCAAAGACAAATAAAAGATAAGAATTTGTCAAATTCATTGTTTCATAAAATATAGCGCCTTCAAATTTTTAGTAACACACACAGATATACAAATAGACAAATTCTAAAAATTGTCGTATTCAAGACATGTCGAAACGTATAAATCGTCAAAAACCAAGAATATAAAGTTTACAGGCAAATACTCTTTTCCTACGTAAACAGAAAAAAATAATAAAGGATTTATTATTTTATAAAATAATCTTTTTTTGTTTTCATAGATCATCGCAACATATAACAAATTAAGCATTTTAAATAACAGAGTTTCGTTATTTTACATGTAAAATCTATTCGAAACGTAGGAAATACTTAAATGATTACTTTTATCTTATAATTTTCGCTTTAAAAATGTAGCTTCAGCTGATTTATTCTGATGCATTTCCTGATTAAATAAGAGTTGAAGGAAGTTGATTATCGTTTCCCTTTTATTATATGCGAGAAAGGCATCTAATAAATAAAGACGCACATAAGCAAATTATAGTATCATTTCATACCGCAATGTACATCTTTTATGGTCCAGTGTAATGGAATGCTATATGGAATTGAATCTGGAGTTGTGGTATGCATTTAATCACAACGTAAATAAGATTATTTTATTTATTGCTGTAGCTTCATGTAAACATTCCAACCGAATGATTTTTTTAAAATAGATTACGTGGTTTATTTTTATTCCATACTATAATTTATTTATTTATTATTATTATTATTATTATTATTTTAATAAGCTGTCAATAAATATTTACTGTATTTCGATCAATATATATTTTGGATCGACGATTTAAAAAACAAAAAGATTGTTTTAATTAATAATGAAACTTAATAAAAAGAAATTTAAAAAAATGTGGGGACCTAAATATAGGTATGTGAGACCCCTGTTTATACTAACTATTTAGTATTATTTTGAAAAATAGTCTCCATAGAGAAATATATTTTATAATAAATATATAGATATATATACACGGATATATATAAAATTAGACCTCTGGGGGTATCAGAACATGAGATTTACTCGGCCTTGATCAGGATCAAAATTGGAGTTTCTGTTATTTGCTGGTGCTGCCATCTTTCGCCATCTTTCGCTAAGTCGACCTTCCTCCCTCGTGGTGCTCCTCTGAAAAATGGAAGGCGCTCTTCTGCTGCCTTAAACCCGAGTAGTTCCACTACCGGGGCTTAGAATTTCCGAGTGGCATAAGAAACAAACAAACATATAGGATATATATATATATATATACGTATATAACAACCGTATTTTTTTTTTAAGGAATATTCCGCCATTTTTTTTTTTAAACAACATTATTTAAAAAAAAAAACAAACCCGTATACGTTTAAGAAGAATTTTCTTAATAAAGAATTGTGAAAGATTCCTTATAAGAAGGCGCGTCATACGCATCCTTTCTATGTGTACGATTAAATATGTGCTCGTGCATACGCACAAATATGTTTAATAATAACAAATATAGTAATAATAATAAACACCGTGATTGTTTTTCAATGTTTTTTACATTTTTACATAAAATAAATTTTTTCAATGCCTTTGTGTTACTTCTAAACTAAGTTTTATAGAGATCAGACAATATCACGTAAAATAATTTTATAAATATAAATAAAGTTTTGCAAATTGTAAGTAAGAATCCCAGTTAAGATGCTGTATTCGTTATACTATATGTTTTAATTTGTCAAAAATGTTAAAGAAAAATATACTGAACAGAATTATGTGGAGAGCATTAGTTCTAAAAATAAAAAACGCATTCAAGAACAATTTTCTTTAGAAATGCAAATTTATGATTATAGAAGAAACTTTTACTATTTTGTGTTGTGATACAGATTCAGGTTATGGTTGCCCCTTAGATAGAGGAAAAGCTCCCGTCACGCATGCGTAGAAAACTACCTTAACGTGACATTATTTGGCCATTTATCGCTCTTTTGGCAAGTTTTATTAATTAGAAAAGGGCACGTTTGTTTACAAATTCTTCCATTCGTAGGACCAAAGCCTCCTAAACTAAATGCCTTCCGCGTGGCTCGAAAACTTGGCAGCAATACAAGAAGAACATAGCCGGTAGATGGCGCTTGATACCGTATATAAAGTTCTGTTTATATTCCATTATTCAATTGACTTTCAACTGAGTTGTTTATAGCTAGTATTTTATTAATTTATCAGATGTGAGCGGGTTTTTTACGTATCGTGTAAAACATGGTTTATTTTGTAATTTCATTTTGTAATTCGGACAGTTGCCGTGACAATATACGTTTTCATGAAATACCTAGTAATGCAATTCAACGTAAAAAATAGCTTGCAAATAATTGAAGAAAATGTATGTAAACTACATAAATAATTAGTACAGAATTACCAAACCTCCGGATTTTTGAATACAAATATTTTTTTTCACAGAAATATTCTTTTTATTTATTATCGTAAATTCTGTAATTAAGACGAAGATAAATTTAAATGAAATTATGATATAAAAGTTTGCAGGTTTGACAACTCTGTTAATAAGCTCAATTTAACAAGTAAAATAGCTATGTTTATTACAAAATAAAATGAAATTTGTATTTATTTATATTGATGTAGGAATACAGAAAAATAACTTGTTCTTAGTTACTTTCAAGTATCTAAGATCTTTTTGAAATGAGTTAACTTATAAACTTTAGTAGTTTATGAATAAAACTATAAAATACTCCAATATAGGAATAAGACTGATTTATAATTTTTTGATACCACATTTTTTTTTTTAAGACTTGTGTAAATGCGCATAAAAATTTGATTATCTCAGTGAAATCGAAACAAAAATGTTGGAAATATTTAAACGAAAAAATAGATAACTTTTATTTCTACTTTTGTTCTTTTATTGAAAAATTTAGTTTTAAGATTCAAAACATTTCAAAACAAACAAAATAGGTATTGTAAATAATTTTCATGCATTATAAATAAATTTCCCATTTGTTTCTTTGTCTTTGATTTAATAATTTATTTTTCTTAAATTAATATTACTAAAAAATAAATAAATAAATAAATAAAATAAAGAGGGAAAAAGTGTGTGTCACTCACACAACTATATCGTACCCTGCATTCCCTTACTATAAAGATATATTGCATATTAAGTAGTAAGATCATTCAGGTAAGATAATAAAGTTAAGTAGACTTTAAAAATGACTTCAAATATGTTAGAAACAATTTTATTTGACGTATAATTTACGGGAGGTGAGATAACGCCCTATTCAGTCAAGGCTGTTGTTATTTTGCTTTTAAACTTACCAAACTTGATCAAAATTTTCAGGCTGAAAACTTATACGAATTTTAAAATACCAAATGTAAATTTCCTGCATTTATTTGTTTTTAAGTTATTCTGATAAAAAATATACATATACGTAGATCATCGTTAAAAACTGGACTTTCATATTCAGGGCCAGATAACCTCAAAACATGTTATTATTCAAAAGGACAACTAATAGAGTGTTTATATAGTAATTTTGAAGAACATCGTTGGAGCTGTTTTTGAGATAAGGGCTTATGGTCCAACTTCCGGTTTTCAATTTTCACCAAAATCTGGGAAATTTATCTGTACACTGCCTCAACTCTAAAGTTTCGCAGTTCCATCTTTATTAGTTTCGGATATATGATAGTCAGAAAATTCCCCATATTCATATACTCACACGCACGCTTCACTGGCTAATTGCCAAAAACTACTTTTTTGGACTCATGAGACCTTAAAACATGTAAATCAGGGAAAAACTCGATATCGAATTTTTGGATCGAATGCAATACTTCCATTACCTATGGTAGTAGGGTAATGAAAGTAAAAAAAAAATCAAGGCTGTTATTTATTTGTCCTTAAATTTGCCAATCTTGATCAAATTTTTCAAATTCAAATCTAATGCGAATTTTTAAAATACAAATGTGAATTCCCAGCATTTGTTTGTTTTTAAGTTATTCTGATAACAAATATGCATAGAGAAAAATCGCTAAAAACTGAAAATTTGATTTTTGCATTCAGAGAACCTCAAAACGTGACATTCAAAAACCTGAGTTGAAAATAAAACTTCAAAAATATTTTGTTTACATTATGGGTATGAAAAATTAAGTTTCCTTCCTCAGCAGAATTCGTCGACATAGTAAAGTGTAGCAAAGCACTTTCGTCAATTACATTCTATAGAAAAGAACGTTTAGCTTAATTTTGGGTAGCCCTGTATGTTTTGAATAAACTATGTGCACATCAGAAGTATATCCGAGTTAGACAAACCGACGCGCACAAACAAACCGCTAAAAACATTACTTTTTTATTAGGGAGACCTCAAACCGTGTAAATATAACACAACTTTACTTCGAAAATGTCAATCAGTTTCGAAAGCATACCCTCTCGGAACTGGTGGAGCTAATAAAATCTTGAATAATAATAATAAAAAAAAAGAACTTGGCGAGAGAGAAATCTGATACTCAAGAAATCCTTCATTTTAAAAATTTAAATCTTAATGGTTATTTTATCTATTTATTTATTTATTTTTTATGATGGACTAGACAACTGATTGTTTTCGTGTCCATTTTTTATTACTGAATGTTAATTTATCTCCTTAATGTGCTGGTCTACCTTTCTTATAAATAATATAAAATTATTAATTTAAGAAAAATAATTCACACTTAATAAGGTAAAAATGTAGCGTGAAGGACATGACAAAAAAAAAAAATGGTTTTAATAATTTATCATTATAAATTAATTATTCTAAATTGAAACTCATTTAAAGTTCAGAGATTTTAATTTATATAAACGAGATTTTCATCTGATATCTAAATTTTAAAAAAGTTTGAAATTTTTATTAAATTCATGTATAAAAATGAATTTAATAGCGTGATAGACCAGCCATGTTTTTGCTTATTTAATTTTAAATTTCGTTTTCTAATTAATAATAAAAAAAAAAAAAAAAAAAAGTGTTATTTATTTGATACATTTCATGTATTTCCTATTAATAAAATTTAAAGTAATTGCATTAGTTGAAAAACTAAAATATGGTCTTGTCCACTTTTGAAGTATTTTTTAAAATATTTGAATATTTTATTAAAAATATTGAATACAATATGAATATAAAGCACTTTCACTTTATTTTTTCAAATTAAAAAAAAAATGCAATTTTGGAATTAAAAATGAAATTAATAGCTAAATTTTTAGATGAAAAATAGAATGTATCGATGGAACAGAAGGAAATTCTTGCTCTGCGTAGGTACTGTATCCTATCAGTAGTTTTGTTTTTTAAATGTTGCCTAGTGTTTAACATTAGAATTCGCCGCGATTGGAAGGCATTTAGTTTAGGAGGCTCTGGTAAGACACAATCAATACAAACGTGATTTTGAATAATCATGAAATGACTCAGTACTGAAACTAAGAATATACAGAAATTTTTTTTTAAATAATTTTTACGAGTTGTAAAAGTTATATTACATTTCGTACACATTTCATTCACCTTTTAGAATCAAATACACAACTAGAAAAAAAAAAAAAAAGCACTTCGAACTTTAATGGAGTTTAAAAATGGCGCTGCTAGCAAAAAGGAAAGAAGAAAAAATCGGAGGAAAAACTTCCATGAGGGTTATTGCGTGTTTTGATAAAATTGTCGCCAGAGACTTGCCAAATGAAAACAAGGCCAAATCTGTGAGCATGCGCAGTGAAAGTTCAGATAGAGAGTCTTTCCTCCATGTACCTTTTAGACAGGTTATGCGGGTAACAAAGTATAAATTAATTGATGTTGCATTTAATTATTACATTTAATTAATTATTGATTGTTGTGTGTGTGTGTGTATTTTACAAGGTTTCTAAAAAAGTTCATTTTGTACCTATAAACTCATTACTATTAGAGATTTCATTGGCAAAGAGTGTCGTTAATTGTTAACAATTAATTATGAGTGTGTAAAATGTCCTGTTAAGCTCAATGGAGGCTCTAGGCACAAGAGACAATCCTTTTTATATTCTTGTTACCTTGTTTTTGCAGTTAACAACGGAGGTTTAATCTTTAGACACGGGCTCTTTTGAATCTCCACAGAGCCATCGGAGCCCCTCTCTAAAGGTTAAAATCGCTCAAAACCGCTGCATAGTGGTGAGCTGCCACCTTCCGTCTTAGCATCTTAGAATCAAGCCTCCAAACTTTCAGATATTTATAATATTCAATAACATGACCCATTTTGATAGATGTATATATTTCATAACATAGAATAATGGAGGCTTCAACAACTTAACTTGAAGCATGCACAAGCAGTGTTGACAGAGTTTATAAAATGTAAACAAAGTAAGTAAACAGTTGTAAATGTAAAAAAAAAAAAAAAAAAAAAAATGTAAGTCATATTTGATATATATAATAGGCAAATCGTCTATTATATAGGAGGGGTGATCAGAAAAAAAGGTTACAAGCTGCAGCATTTGAAAACTACATATTGTGGAGAACTTTTGTTTTCCCAGAGTGGAGACAGATGGTGCTACTTGTCATACAACTGGTGTGCGGGTAGGTAGTGAAAGTTCCTAGACGGTTCTGGACGATTGAAATGACAAGAAGCTTAGAAAATTGGTCTCGTGTGGAAATGCGAGCCGTGATTCGATTTTTATGGGCAAAGAATGTGTCCGCGAAGCATCTGACGCAAACGGCCGGGCATGTTGAGTGAAGGTGTCATCCTCCTGCATGACAATGCCAGGCCCCATACTGCTCAAGCAACGCAGGAATTGTTGCGACGATTCAGGTGGGAAATCTGAAGTCACCCCCATACAGCCCATATTTGGCAGCCAGTGACTATTTCCTGTTTCCGAGGTTGAAGGAGCACTTATCCGGCACACAGTTCTCTTCAGACAGTGCTGTGAAAACACCTGCCGAGACCTAGCTCAATGGACAGGGACCTGATTTCTACCAAGACGAGTTAAACAAGTTGGTTCTGCGTTCTGATAAATGCCTAAATAGACTTGGTGATTATACCGAAAAGTGATAGGCACGTATGCCTCTTAATTCTCTTTTGTATTTTCTGTCAGTTGTTAATAAATATTTCTTTATTTCACTTGTAACCTTTTTTTTTTATCACCCCTCGTATTTCAGACATCACTTCTCAAAATTATTTGTGACTCCTGAATAAAAATATCACTAAGTCTGGCAACACTATGCACAACGTGGTTATAAATAAAGTTCCATTTTAAATCCTCCACCTCACCCACACACACACACTCAAAAAAAAAAAAAAAAAAAAAAAAATCTGGAGTGACTCCACTGCACTGTCCGAACATGAAGTAATTAACGGTTGTATAAAAAACAAGAAAGAAAAATCATGCAGTACGCATTGATTAGAAACACTTTCCAACTGTACACAATTGTTGTATCGAATAACTATTAATGTTCTTTATTACATACAAACTTTGAATAAACACCATAAAATGCAATAAACTCGCAACAATTGTTTCGGGTCGAAAAAACACACGACCCTTCATCAGGCGAACAAAGTAAGCACGAGTGCTGCAGTCAAAGCGACAACGCACCGTGTGTTTTTTCGACCCGAAACAATTGTTGCGAGTTTATTGCATTTTATGGTGTTTATTCAAAGTTTGTATGTAATAATTTTTACAACGCCAGTTTTGTGATGCTTCTTTATTAAATTAATGTTCTTTGCCTACGTTATCGCACAGCAGACAGAAGGACTGAAAAACATACAGATAGACGAATTGATTTTAAAATTACTCTTAGGCATTTTGGAAAGTGTTAAAAAGACTTAACGCAAAAGAAAATGTAGCCGTTAGATTATAATTACAGCTTTTAAAATCCCTGAATATTTTACTGTAGCACTGTAAATCTGAATGTTAATCATATCATATTCTATACAAAACAATATTTTAGAATATTAATGATGCATGTCAATGTTCTTAAGATTTTTGTAGAAGAAAGTTTTTTAAATATAACTTTAAAAAAATTCTGTCCTAAAACGTAATACATTGGCTTTTTTTTTTTTTTTTTTTTTTTTGTCCCTGTAAATAAACTATTTGTACAGGACCTATTAATGACATTTTAAATAGGGAACATTCCATAGGGAACTTGAGTGTATCATTTTAAAAAAAATCTCAAAATATTCACGGATAGCCGGAGACAAACATACACAAAGGTAGACAATCGGACAGACAGATGCACAAAATGAAATCATATTCCCACTAAAATTATAAGAAAGTGTTAAAACGCTCATGTAAACAAAAGTGCAATTCCAGCATATTTTTATTAATACCTCTTAATGTAACTGATTATTTTTGTGTGGTCCTGTAAATCTAATGCTAGTCATACTATATTACATAGAAGGCACACTATTTTGTGCGTACGAATAATATATTTCAATTGCATTAAGCTTTGTGGAAAATCTCCTTATATTTAAAAATTATTAAAATTTGTTTTATAAAAATAACTCTCATGCAACACAATGCTTTGGAGTACTTTCAAGTGCCCCTGTACACAAACCAGTTAGAAATGTACTCTATTTTACATAGGAAACATCCGACAGGGAATTGAGTAACATACTAAAATTTCATTAAAGTTTCTATACATTAAAGGTATTAAAATATAATTTATAGAAACTCCTCTCATAGAACACAATGCTTTCGAATATTTTTGGGTGTCCCTGTACACAAACCAGAAGAGGTATCCATTCCATTTTCAAAAGGGAACATCCGATAGTGAACTTGAATAAAATATATCGGTTTAAAGAAATTCCATAAATATTTACGGGAATTAGAGCGCAGAAAAACAGACAGACAGACAGATGGACAGAAGAACAGTCAGACATATACACAAATTGAAATTATATTCACACTAAAAAAATTATAGAAAGTGTCAAAAACGCTTAATGTAAAAGATAGTACAATTCTAGCATTTTTTTATAAATAGCTCTGAATATAACTGAATATTTTTGTGTCTCCCTGTAAATCTAATGGTAACCATGGTATATTCTATGCAAAGCATTCTTTTGTGCATATAAATAACGTATTTCAATTTCCTAAAATTCGTGGAAAGTAAAGTTATTAAAATTTGATTTATAGAAATATCTCACAAAGAACGCAATGCTTTGGAGTTCTATTGAGTGTCCCTGTACATAAACTAGTGGTGGTATGAAAACTATTTTATATAGGAAACACCCAATAGTGAACTTGAATAACATATTTCAATTTCATTAAGATATTGTACAGTAAAGGTTTAAAAATATGGTTTATAGAAATACTCTCATAGAACACAATTCTTTGAAATACTTTCGGGCATCCCTGTACACAAACCGGTAGAGGTATAAACTGCATTTTCAATAGGAAACATTCGATAGTGAACTTGAATAACATATATCAGTTTCAAAAAATTCCATAAATATTTACGGGAGTTCGAGTGCGGGCAGACAGACAGACGGACAGATACACAAATTGATATCATATTCACACTTAAAAAAATGCTTGGAAGTGTTAAAAACGCTTAATGTAAACGAAAGTAGCATGCTAGCAAACTTTTAATAATCTTAATATAACAGTATATTTTTGTGTCACCCTGTAAATCTAATTCTAATCACGTTATATTCTATGTAAAGCATTCTTTTGTGCATATAAATAACATATTTCAATATCGTAAATCTTCGTGGAAAGTAAAGTTATTAAAATTTGATTTATACAAATATCTCTCATAGAACGCAATGCTTTAGAATACTTTTGAGTGTCCTTGTATATAAAACAGAGTTGTTATTTAGTCCATTTTATACAGAAAAAATTCAATAGTGAACTCGAATAACATATTTCAATTTCATTAAGATATGTGTACAGTAAAGGTATGAAAATATGATTTATAGAAATACCTCTCATAGAACACAATGCTTTGAAATACTTTCGGGTGCCCCTGTACACAAACCATAAATTCCATTTTCAACAGGGAACATTCGATATTGATCTTCAATAACATATATCAGTTTCAAGAAATTCCACAAATATTTACGGGAATTAGAGCGCAGAGTGACAGACAGACGGGCAGACAGACAGACAAACCGAAATCATTAACACTTTTCAACCTTGTTGGGAAGCGTTAAAAATGTTAGAAAGGGTTAAAAAACGCTTAATGTAAACGAAAGTACACTTTTAGCAAATATTTATTAATAGCTCTTTATATAACTGAATATTTTTGTGTCACCCTGTAAATCTAATGCTAATCATGCTATATTCTATGCAAAGCATTTTCTCTTGTGCTTATAAATAACATATATCAATTTCATAAAACTTCGTGTAAAGTAATGTTATTAAAATTTATTTTATAGAAATATCTTTCATAAAACGCAATGCTTTGAATTACTTTCAAGTGCCCCTGTACACAAACCAGTTAGAAATGTACTATATTTTACATAGGAAACATCCGATAGGGAATTGAATAACATACTAAAATTTCATTAAAGTTTTTACACATTAAAGTTATTAAAATATAATTTATAGAAACTCCTCTCATAGAACACAATGCTTTCGAATATTTTTGGGTGTCCCTGTACACAAACCAGAAGAGGTATCCATTCCATTTTCAATAGGGAACATCCGATAGTGAACTTGAATAAAATATATCGGTTTAAAGAAATTCCATAAATATTTACACGAATTAGAGCGCAGAAAAACAGACAGACAGACAGATGGACAGAAGAACAGTCAGACATATACACAAATTGAAATTATATTCACACTAAAAAAAATTATAGAAAGTGTCAAAAACGCTTAATGTAAACGATAGTACAATTCTAGCAATTTTTTATTAATAGCTCTGAATATAACTGAATATTTTTGTGTCTCCCTGTAAATCTAATGGTAACCATGCTATATTCAATGCAAAGCATTCTTTTGTGCATATAAATAACGTATTTCAATTTCCTAAAACTTCGTGGAAAGTAAAGTTATTAAAATTTGATTTATAGAAATATCTCACAAAGAACGCAATGCGTTGGAGTTCTTTTGAGTGTCCCTGTACATAAACTAGTGGTGGTATGAAAACTATTTTATATAGGAAACATCCAATAGTGAACTTGAATAACATATTTCAATTTCATTAAGATATGTGTACAGTAAAGGTTTGAAAATATGATTTATAGAAATACCTCTCATAGAACACAATGCTTTGAAATACTTTCGGGTGCCCCTGTACACAAACCAGTAGAGGTATAAATTGCATTTTCAACAGGGAACATTCGATGTTGAACTTCAATAACATATATCAGTTTCAAGAAATTCCACAAATATTTACGGGAATTAGAGCGCAGAGTGACAGACAGACGGGCAGACAGACAGACAAACCGAAGTCATTAACACATTTTAACCTTGTTTGGAAGTGTTAAAAATGTTAGAAAAGGTTAAAAACGCTTAATGTAAACGAAAGTACACTTTTAGCAAATATTTATTAATAGCTCTTTATATAACTGAATATTTTTGTGTCACCCTGTAAATCTAATGCTAATCATGCTATATTCTATGCAAAGCATTTTCTTTTGTGCTTATAAATAACATATTTCAATTTCATAAAACTTCGTGTAAAGTAATGTTATTAAAATTTATTTTATAGAAATATCTCTCATAAAACGCAATGCTTTGGAATACTTTTGTGTGTCCCTGTAGTGGTGGTATTTGCACCATTTTATACAGGAAACATCCGATAGTGAACTTGAATAACATATTTCAATTTCATTAAGATTTGTGTGCAGTAAGGGTATGGAAATATGGTTTATAGCCTCTCATAGAACACAATGCTTTCGTAATACTTTGGTGTGTCCCTGTACACAAATCAGTGGTGTTATTTACTCCATTTTATACAGGAAACATCCGATAGTGCACCTGAATATCATATTTCAATTTTATTAAGATTTGTGTACAGTAAGGGTATGGAAATATGGTTTATAGAAATGCCTCTCATAGAACACAATGCTTTGAAATATTTTAGGGGGTCCCTGTACACAAACCAGTTGAGGTATAAACTCCATTTTCAATAGGGAACGTCCGATTGTGAACTTGTATAACATATTTCAATTTCATTAAGATTTTTGTACAGTAAGGGTATGAAAATATGGTTTATAGAAATTCCTCTCATAGAACACAATGCTTTGAAATATTTTCGGGGGGTCCCTGTACACAAACCAGTAGAGGTATAAACTCCATTTTCAATAGGGAACATCCGATAGTGAACTTGAATAACATATATCAGTTTCAAGAAATTCCATAAATATTTACGGAAGTTAGAGCGCGGACAGTCAGACAGACAGACAGACAGACAGACAGACGGACAGACAGACAGACAAACCCAATGCAGAAACACTTTTCAACCTTGTTGGAAAGTGTTAAAAACTGAAGTGAGACATGTCGTTAAATGAACAAAAGTGAAAATTATAATGGGTGCTTGAGTATTTTTTGCCATGTTTAATTTTACATGATAAAATATTTAATTTTTATTGAATGTTGTTTTTATACTGAATCAAATTTTGGTCAATTTTCTTTAAAAACATTTTTTAGTTATAATATGTATTCTTGAAACGAAAGTGCAATATTATTTATATTGGATTAATAAAATTCACGTAATTTGATAGAATAAAATTTACGTTTATTAGGGGAAAATAATTTAAAACAAATATGTCACATATATTAATGGAATAGCTATATTAACAAAGTTTATCTTATCACTTTAAAAGATATAGATTCTGACCTTACACTTTTCATAATTAGGAATTCAAGTACAGTAGACTCCCATATGAAGCGGGGGATACGTTCTGCACAATAGGAAATTGCATTGTGCGGGACAAACACTCTCAGACCAATTTTTGCAAGTTCAGTCCAATCCGAAAAACCTTTAGTTTATTTTTTTATTAATTGTGTTTTTACTGTTTTTTAAGTAAGATCTTAGTGTTTACTTTACAAATTAACTTATTTTCGTAAAATTAACTGAATGCAGGCGGAAAGTTTTGATGGCATTCGAAAAGAATAATAAGCCCCTCCCTCTGGTTACTTCTGAAACAATAAAATCTTTAAAAAAAAATTCCTTTTTCGTAATTTTATTTTGTTTGACTTCTTACAGGACGTAGACATATTTAAACAAATGGCATTTACCGTTTCGATTGTTGACGACGAGATTTCAGTTATTTTTTAATCACGAATTTGCTAAATAATTTGGTCTTTTAGAGGCGGTACTTACTACTCAAAATAGGAATGCTTTTGAACAGCATCTCTTTTTTCTTAAATATTAACCATCCTTTCCCTATTGGTTTCTTGTTTAAACCTTGTTAGCTATATTTTTGAATATTATACATTCTAGGTTTCTACGCCTCAAATTATATGCGACTCGTTATAGAAGAACTTTCATGGGGGACTTACTTTACAAAATAAATATATGCCAAACAGAAATAGATAAATTCTTTTTTATTAAATATTAAACATTTTTTATAATTTTTACCTCTATTATTATTATGATTATTATTATTATTATTATTATTACCTTTATTATCTTTATTATTTTATCTTGCTATCTACACTTTTGTAATTGAGTATTGTAGGTTTCATACACCTCAAGCTATTTAAATTTTAATGCAAGGACTAAAGCTCCTTGTAAAGACAACCATGGATGGAACTGTATGCGGGGCTAAGATCCAGGCATGCCTATTTAGTCGGTCTTACTTAGAATACAAGAGAACACAGAATTAAAAAAAAAAAAAAAAAAAAAAAATCTTTCCTTTAAAATTGATTTTGTTTCATTTTTTATTTTATTTAATAAAATATTTTGAAAAAATAATTTCAGTTTATTAAAATTTTTTATTAAAATAAATGCATTAACTAATACTTGTATAAATATCTTTCATTAGTTATATATTACATCTTAATTCCTGTTGCATTATTTTTGTAATTAAATATTAAACTATTGTTATTAATATTTCAAGTTAAGCTTAAGTTGCTTACGACGTTACTTTCCATTTTAATTAATTCTCGAAAAGAATTTCGCAAATTCTTTATTTTACAAGATTTAATTCGTGTTACATTACTAATATTATGTTATATTTTAAAATACAATGATTTAATATGAATTACGTAACAGCTGAACGAAATTAAACTTCAAAAGACACAGATTATGAATAAACATTTTGAACCAAATATAATGAGCTGAAATATTCATTTTATAGTGGATATAATTAAATTTAAACATTTACTTTAAATGAAAATGTTGCTATTTGCAGTTCCCAATCTGTTACACATATCGAGCTAATTATAATAATTGCATAATGAATAGCATGATGGTTACAAACAATTTATAGAGTTATATTATTTAACGTTTCTTTTAGTTTCTTTTGTGTATGTTTTATTTGTAATGTGCGTATTTTTGTACAATTAGTTAATTTAACAAAATTGGATATTCGATCAGTTTTTATTATTTTAATAATAGAATTACGTGTCAATATTAATAGAATTTGTAACAAAACAGCAAAAGAAAAATAATCTTATACAATTGCGAAAAATTCATACAGTTGCATTTTAAAATAAACAGTAAAAACCGAAATATTCAATTTATTTAATGGAGAATGATGCTTCCAAACGCCTGTGGTACATTAGCAAATATGCCATCAATGTAATTTATTACTGAATATTGTTAATATCCGAATTTTGTTCACGTCACTTTTGTTGATAAGTGTTATTCTACTGTTTTAAATCTAATTAAATATTGAAGAGAATTCCCTTACAAATAAACTGTTTGAAAAGGGGGCGTTTACTATTAGTGCTCTGGAATAAATTAAAATGTTAGTATGTTTACATTGATTGCATATACAAATATCATAAATTTATATTGTGTTAATGTATCCTAAATTAGAAAACTCACATTCTGTGATTTTTTTGCAGCAAGTATTTTTTTTTGCTTTTAGGCAAGTGATGTGCGTACTTTTTTTGTCTAATGTAGGGCGATACAATGGTTTTGAATAATAGAAAAAAAAATCACATTTTGAACTTTATGGTGATGTCTTATTTCATTTTATTTTATTTTGTTCATTTTTTATTAACAGAAATTCCTTTTAAGTGATAACTAGAGCACTTTTTAAGAATAGTACATTTTCTGTAAAACAATTTAAGTTTCGTTTAATTAATTAATATATATATATACCTTTACTAAAATTTTAAGGTTTTATTTAAGTTTTTTTTTAGGTTTCTTTAAACAGGTATTTTACAGGTTTTAGAGGTATTTAAAATAAGGTATTATCAAGGCTTTAATGGTGCAAAATAAAGCCATAATAAAAGCTCTATTAATACCTCCACAGATTTTTCACGGATACATTATGGTATTTTTCAGAAAGTTATTGCAGGTTTTTTATAAATACCAAAAGGTTTTCATAAATTACCATGACTCATGTAGGTATTTTTAATATACATACAAAGCTTTTTTTAAATACCTTCCCAATGTTTTTTTGAAGGTTTTTCCTTAGGTTTCTTTTTACAGGTTTTAGAGGTATTTAAAATAAGGTATTATCAAGGCTTTAATGGTGCAAAATAAAGCCATAATAAAAGATCCATCAGTACCTCTATAGGTTAAGGTATTTCTATAAAATTTATTTCAGGTTTTTTATAAATACCAGAGGGTTTTTATAAAGAACCATGAAGTTACGGCTTCGGTATCATTTTGTATGTTTGATGGTGACATCTAGGGAGAAATTACTGAACTTCTGTACTTTCAATCATTTTCTTTCACGCTTGCTTCCGGAGGGGATCGAACTGAAGGACTTCGGGTTTGTAGTTGCGTGCTCTCACCAATCGGCCGACGGGCCTTGATTACTTGCTTCTTGATTATTTAAAGTAGCGTTTTGAGATTAACCTATTGCCCGCTGGTGTTGCGTTCACGCAAGACCAGAAATAATCGCGCTTAATAGTTAACTAAAAAACGTATTTTATATTAAGTATTGTTTTTTAGTGAGAAAAGAATAGATTTTTTTTTATGACCTAAAAAAAAAAAAAGATCTGAAAAATAGTTTTAAGTTTAAAATGGATTTCAAACGTGAAACACTGTTCAAACAAAAAAAATTCAATATCTTCATATCTGAATGAGTTTAAATAACTTGTAAAATAAAATTTATGTAAAAAACAATTTTTTACCGTTACAAGCTTTTTATTGTGAAGCCCTAAAAAGCACAAAATAAAAATTTATTCTGGCAAAGAAATGCTACAAAGAAATGAAAGCTTCAACACTAAGAAAATTTTAGAGAAAAATATAGGTATTTCCCTTTTGCAAGGGATGAAAATTTTTAAAGTTCAAAATATTTTAAAAAGTTTCGAGACCAATATTCTTAGTTATTAGTTTTTGTATAACCATTAGTTAGGCTATAAATTTCAAATGTCTCGAAACCTTTTAAAAATATTTTGAACATTAAAAAATTTCATCTCTTATAAAAGGGAAATACGTATATTTTTCTCTAAAATTTTCTTAGTTTTGAGACTTTCATTTCTTTGTAGCATGTCTTTGCCAGAATAAATTTTTATTTTATGCTTTTAAGGGCTTCACAATAAAAAACTTCTAACTTTAAAAAATGGTTTTTTAATTAAATTTTATTTTGTGCATTTTAGTTAAAAAAAAAAATCAAAATTACTGAGGATATTGTGTAGACAACGGAGGATTTTCTTTTATCAATTGACATTTTTTTTTTTTTTTTAATCTGCAAAAAGGAACCATATCGGCTTTCGAGGACCGAATCCGGGACCATCGAGTTATCAGCATGACGCTCTAACCAAAAGTTTAAGAACAGTCAAGAAAAGTCATAGAATATTCTAGAAAAATCTATCAAATACATAAAAAGATATTTTTCTCGGATGCTTTTTGAAATATTTGGAATACTTAATTTTTTTTTTCTTTTGCAAAAGGGAAATATCTATACATTTGTTTAAAATTTTCTTGTTGTTGAAACTTTTATGATTTTATAGCATGTCTCTGCAATAATATTTTTTTATTATTATTTCAAACTGTTTAGGGCTTCACAACAATAAAAAACTTTCAGTATTATTTTCATTTATTTATTTTATATTTATTTATTTTTATTTTTACTGAATTTTTATTTTATGCATTTTAGTAACTCAAATAGCTTCTTAAAAGAAACTATCGAAATTCTTCAGGATACTGTGTAGACAATGAAAGATTTTCTTTTATAAATTGACATCGTTTCTATTAATTTTCTGTAAAAAAGTAACACATCAGCGTTCGAGGAACGAACCCACGAGCATCGCGTTATCACCATGATGCTCTAACCAAAAACATTAACGAGCGACGAAAAGGGTTGTTTAAATTTACACTAAAATGGAGGTGCCTTAATTTTCAGAGTGACACAAAGACACGATGACAAAAATCCAATTTCAATAAAAAGCTTCTAATATATATCTATAACTTTTTTTTTTTTTTTTTTTTTTTGTGTGTGTGTGCTATTTAGTATTTAAAAAAAGAAGAAAAAAAAGCTGCTTAAAAAAACTCTTGAAAAATTCTTAGAGTACTGTGTACACTATGAAAAATTTTCTTTTATCCACTGACATATTTTCTATTAATTATCTGCAAAATTTAACGCATCGCTCCTCCGGGAATCGGGAATGGAACTCACAATCATCGCATTAGGAACTTGACACTCTAACCAACTGAGCCAACCAGCGGCAATAAAAACCGCTGACATGAGGTGCCTTGTTTATTAGCGTGACAGAAAGACGCGATAACGAAATCAGTTTCAATAAAAAGTTTCTAAAAAGCTTCTAAAAATATTAATTAATGTATTTTTTACTTAAAACTTTTTATTTTGAGCTTTTTTAATGTCAAAAATATTTTGCGTTTTCTAATATCTAAAAAGAAAAAACACTTCTTTAAAAAACTCTTCTTGAAATACTGTATAGTGAACAAAAAATTTTCTTTTATCAATTGACACATTTTTTACTAATTATCTGTAAAAATTTAACAGTTGGACCTCCTGGGATCGAACTCTCGACCTTCACGTTATTAACATGACGCTCTAACCAACTAATTTTAGAAGCGACAAATTGAGCAACTTATGTTTAATTTAAAATGGAGGCGCTTTGTTTGTTAGCGTGAGACAAAGACACGATGACAAAGTCAATTTCATATAAAAAACTTCTAAAAATGTTGTCGAAAAAAAATAATTACTTTTTAGTCATCTGTAGTTTTTTCTGTTTTTATGCGCCCTCAAGGAAATTTCCGTAAACATTTATATTTATTAATTCTATATTCTTATTCCACTGACGTTGTACAAATATAACACTCTATTTTTAGCAAGATAAGACTAATTTTCATAATTTTATTTTAAATTATTATTGTTATATATGATCAAAACAATGAACGTTACTGTTTTTATTCAGAAAAAAATCATTATTTCTAGTTTTGGCGGTTAATGGGTTAAAACTGAAATTAATTTTAAATGCGTGTTATTTTCTGATTTATGAGATGAATGTATTAATATTTATTATGTTTTTGATAAATTAATGGAAAAATATTAATGAATCTCAGATTAATTTTGAGTATTCAATAATTGTTTTTTTTTTTTTTTTTTTTTTTTTTTTTTTCTTTTTTTTAATATTATGTTTTGTTCCGTAGAAATTGAAACTGATAATTATTAATAATAATGCACAAAATTGTTATTATTTTACTGATTAAAATATTTAGTCAATGAGTAATAATAAGTTAATGAGTAATAATAAGTTAAAAATAAACTTATCAGCTTATTATCAGCGATGTATGTAACCGAAACCTTGGAAAACTTCTAAAAACCTAAAAATATGTAAAATTTCAAGAGATTTCTTAAAAAAACCTAAAAGAAACTTAGATGACGTTTCTTTTCGGAAGGTATTTTTTTAATCAAACTTCAATAAAAGCTTTTAAATGCCTGGAAATATATATTAAAACAAAAAAAAGTCTTTAGAAAACCTTAACCATTTCTTTACCGTAGCTGGAATTTCAGTATGTGCTTAAAATACCAAAACGCCCGGAAATTTTTTGTTCACTTCTTTGCATGTCAAATGTCATCGCAAAAGGGATCACTTTTTCTATGGGAGGGGGTAGAATCAAGTGACACATCAGCAGTTTCCCTGGGGTAGGGTTAGGAGAGAAATTCCGCAGAAGACAACTTTGAAAATACTTTTCTAGAAGCAAATGCTAATCTGTTTGTTCATTAAATTGGGTATTTCGGTTCTTATTGTTAAGCAGATAATTTTCTCTGCGGATTGAAACATAGAGATAATACTATCTAAAGAATTTAGAAGTTTTACTTGGAATAATCTTTACTATGCAAATGCATTGAACTTGAAAAGAATGAATTAGACCTTGAGATATGAAAGCATTGATGGGCTTTAAAACTCGGATTTTAATCCCTTTCAAAAAAGAAAAAAATATATATATAAAAAAAGAAAGAAATATATGTGTATATATATAGAGAGAGAGAGATTGTACAATGCAGGTTAAATTCTAAATGTACTTTTTCTTTTAAATTCTGAATGAAAAAAAAAAAAAAAATAAATAAATAAATAAATAAATAAATAAAAAGTTACATGAAAAATATACTCAAGAATTTTGATGGAAAATATTTTAAAGGAAATAAAAAAAATATCTTTTTTAATGTAAACGTTTTTAAGTTAGCAATATTGGAATGAAATAAAAATGTTAACCGTAATAATAATAAATAAAATAAATATTTTGAATAGAAAACAATACATTCTTTTTTTTTTTTTTTTTTTTTTTTAAATAATGTATTATATTAGATACCAAATGTTTTGTTTATCATGAATTATATTTTGGAGTCTCTTCATAATTTTTTATGTAAAAGAAATAAACGAATAAAAAAATCAGAAATAAAGAAGAAGAGGAAAAAAAAAAAAAAAAAAACTAATATAAATGTTTCTTGTGAATTAATATGAAATTGTAAAATATTCGTTCAGTTGCCATTTTTTATTTTAAGATTTAAACTTTTATTCCTAATTTCATTATTGGGACGGAGGACTATAAGTTTCAATCTGGAGTTTTTATAAACCAGTTTTTTGTAACACCAAAATAAATTAGAAATGTCAGTCCTATCGTTAAAAAATTGGTACTGAATAAAAGGGGCGATTTCTCTGAATCCAGAGGAACAAACAGTTTTTCGACACGACAAACAATTTTCTTTTTAGATTAACTAAAGTGTATGAAATTTAGGTGGAAACACTTCGTTTTAATTCATTTCTATCATTTTAAAAAGTACGTGGCTCGGTACAAATTCAGTACCGAACGAAAGGGGCGATTTTTCTGAATCTGAGGGGTACAAAAAGTTTTTCGAAGCAACAATTATTCATATTTATTTATTTTATTTTATTTTTTAATTAACTAAAGTATGAAATTTAGGGGAAACACTTCGTTTTAATTCATTTCAGTCATTTTAAAAAGTACGTGGCTCGGTACAAATTCAGTACCAAACGAAAGGGGTGATTTTTCTGAATCTGAGGGGCACAAAAAATTTTTCGACGCAACAATTATATATATTTATTCATTTTATTTTATTTTTTAATTAACTAAAGTATGAAATTTAGGTGTTAACACTTCATTTTAATTCATTTCAGTCATTTTAAAAAGTACGTGTCCCAGCTTTACGGTCAAAAAATGAGATAAAAAATAATATTAAAAAATAAGAACAAAAATAAAATTTTTACAGATTGAAATTAATAGTCCTCCGTGCTAAACTAAATTCTTCCTTTGACAGAATTCTTAATTTATTTTATTTTTTAATTAATTTATTTTTATTTTCTCTCCCCGTACCATTTAAAAAGTTTTGGGAATACACTGTAAGCAATCACTAATATGATTAATCTATGCTGTAAAATTCCTTCTGTAAATTTTAATTTACCATTTATTCATAACCTCTCTATTTTATCATTATTATTATTATTTATTACTTACGTTATAGGTTTTTACTTCTAAATATTTAAAAGATTATAATTTAAAAGGAGGTATTCAAGAAATAAGTTCATTCAGTTATTACCCCCCCCCCCCCCCCCGAAAAAAAAGGTGATTTTTTTAATGCATACTTTTTTTATTTATATCTTACATCAATATCGTTACATGATCTCTTTTGTTAGTGAATTTAATTTGACATATCTTTTCATTGACGAAAGACTTATAAAATAAATTTAAATATAGTTTTTCAGATACATATGAAATATATGATTTATTGTGTTTTAATTTAATTGTTTTATAATTTATTTATTAAAAAAATATCTCATTTATGTAATAATCAAATGTATTTTTTAATTTAGATTGTTATTATTATTATTATTATTATTATTTTAATTTTTAATTGAAATCTAAAATGTTTAAATTTTCCTTAGATGTAGAAGAGAATTTTATTATTATAAACCTACTCTAAGTTAGTCAGGTACAAGTTTAGAAATATATTATCATTATTAGAAATATAAATTTTAGTAAGGGAGGTTTCTGATGTTTTAAAAATAAAACGTAAATAAAACCATTTTTTATCTATATATATAAAAGAAGACTTCCTGAGGGAGAGGAAATATATTTCATAATTAGGAATTCAAGTACAGTAGACTCCCATATGAAGCGGGGGATACGTTCTGCACAATAGGAAATTGCATTGTGCGGGACAAACACTCTCAGACCAATTTTTGCAAGTTCAGTCCAATCCGAAAAACCTTTAGTTTATTTTTTTATTAATTGTGTTTTTACTGTTTTTTAAGTAAGATCTTAGTGTTTACTTTACAAATTAACTTATTTTCGTAAAATTAACTGAATGCAGGCGGAAAGTTTTGATGGCATTCGAAAAGAATAATAAGCCCCTCCCTCTGGTTACTTCTGAAACAATAAAATCTTTAAAAAAAAATTCCTTTTTCGTAATTTTATTTTGTTTGACTTCTTACAGGACGCAGACATATTTAAACAAATGGCATTTACCGTTTCGATTGTTGACGACGAGATTTCAGTTATTTTTTAATCACGAATTTGCTAAATAATTTGGTCTTTTAGAGGCGGTACTTACTACTCAAAATAGGAATGCTTTTGAACAGCATCTCTTTTTTCTTAAATATTAACCATCCTTTCCCAGATTTTCCCTATTGGTTTCTTGTTTAAACCTTGTTAGCTATATTTTTGAATATTATACATTCTAGGTTTCTACGCCTCAAATTATATGCGACTCGTTATAGAAGAACTTTCATGGGGGACTTACTTTACAAAATAAATATATGCCAAACAGAAATAGATAAATTCATTTTTATTAAATATTAAACATTTTTTATAATTTTTACCTCTATTATTATTATGATTATTATTATTATTATTATTATTACCTTTATTATCTTTATTATTTTATCTTGCTATCTACACTTTTGTAATTGAGTATTGTAGGTTTCATACACCTCAAGCTATTTAAATTTTAATGCAAGGACTAAAGCTCCTTGTAAAGACAAACATGGATGGAACTGTATGCGGGGCTAAGATCCAGGCATGCCTATTTAGTCGGTCTTACTTAGAATACAAGAGAACACAGAATTAAAAAAAAAAAAAAAAAAAAAATCTTTCCTTTAAAATTGATTTTGTTTCATTTTTTATTTTATTTAATAAAATATTTTGAAAAAATAATTTCAGTTTATTAAAATTTTTTATTAAAATAAATGCATTAACTAATACTTGTATAAATATCTTTCATTAGTTATATATTACATCTTAATTCCTGTTGCATTATTTTTGTAATTAAATATTAAACTATTGTTATTAATATTTCAAGTTAAGCTTAAGTTGCTTACGACGTTACTTTCCATTTTAATTAATTCTCGAAAAGAATTTCGCAAATTCTTTATTTTACAAGATTTAATTCGTGTTACATTACTAATATTATGTTATATTTTAAAATACAATGATTTAATATGAATTACGTAACAGCTGAACGAAATTAAACTTCAAAAGACACAGATTATGAATAAACATTTTGAACCAAATATAATGAGCTGAAATATTCATTTTATAGTGGATATAATTAAATTTAAACATTTACTTTAAATGAAAATGTTGCTATTTGCAGTTCCCAATCTGTTACACATATCGAGCTAATTATAATAATTGCATAATGAATAGCATGATGGTTACAAACAATTTATAGAGTTATATTATTTAACGTTTCTTTTAGTTTCTTTTGTGTATGTTTTATTTGTAATGTGCGTATTTTTGTACAATTAGTTAATTTAACAAAATTGGATATTCGATCAGTTTTTATTATTTTAATAATAGAATTACGTGTCAATATTAATAGAATTTGTAACAAAACAGCAAAAGAAAAATAATCTTATACAATTGCGAAAAATTCATACAGTTGCATTTTAAAATAAACAGTAAAAACCGAAATATTCAATTTATTTAATGGAGAATGATGCTTCCAAACGCCTGTGGTACATTAGCAAATATGCCATCAATGTAATTTATTACTGAATATTGTTAATATCCGAATTTTGTTCACGTCACTTTTGTTGATAAGTATTATTCTACTGTTTTAAATCTAATTAAATATTGAAGAGAATTCCCTTACAAATAAACTGTTTGAAAAGGGGGCGTTTACTATTAGTGCTCTGGAATAAATTAAAATGTTAGTATGTTTACATTGATTGCATATACAAATATCATAAATTTATATTGTGTTAATGTATCCTAAATTAGAAAACTCACATTCTGTGATTTTTTTGCAGCAAGTATTTTTTTTTGCTTTTAGGCAAGTGATGTGCGTACTTTTTTTGTCTAATGTAGGGCGATACAATGGTTTTGAATAATAGAAAAAAAAAAAATCACATTTTGAACTTTATGGTGATGTCTTATTTCATTTTATTTTATTTTGTTCATTTTTAATTAACAGAAATTCCTTTTAACCCGTTAGTAGTCGCTATAAACAGCGCCACCTATTACAGATTACGCACTTTTTATTTAACTGTCACCAATAATTTTAAAAAGTGATGTGATCGACGTTTCTTCAAGTTTATTGGCGTTTTATGTATATCAAATGCCACTTCTAAAAATTTTTGGTGGCTATCGAATAAAAAAATCTGGCAACACTTAAGGATGGGCGGCAAATCGACCAACTAGCGACTACTAACGGGTTAAGTGATATCTAGAGCACTTTTTAAGAATAGTACATTTTCTGTAAAACAATTTAAGTTTCGTTTAATTAATTAATATATATATACACCCTTACTAAAATTTTAAGGTTTTATTTAAGTTTTTTTTTAGGTTTCTTTAAACAGGTATTTTACAGGTTTTAGAGGTATTTAAAATAAGGTATTATCAAGGCTTTAATGGTGCAAAATAAAGCCATAATAAAAGCTCTATTAATACCTCCACAGGTTTTTCACGGATACATTATGGTATTTTTCAGAAAGTTATTGCAGGTTTTTTATAAATACCAAAAGGTTTTCATAAATTACCATGACTCATGTAGGTATTTTTAATATACATACAAAGCTTTTTTTAAATACCTTCCCAATGTTTTTTTGAAGGTTTTTCCTTAGGTTTCTTTTTACAGGTTTTAGAGGTATTTAAAATAAGGTATTATCAAGGCTTTAATGGTGCAAAATAAAGCCATAATAAAAGATCCATCAGTACCTCTATAGGTTAAGGTATTTCTATAAAATTTATTTCAGGTTTTTTATAAATACCAGAGGGTTTTTATAAAGAACCATGAAGTTACGGCTTCGGTATCATTTTGTATGTTTGATGGTGACATCTAGGGAGAAATTACTGAACTTCTGTACTTTCAATCATTTTCTTTCACGCTTGCTTCCGGAGGGGATCGAACTGAAGGACTTCGGGTTTGTAGTTGCGTGCTCTCACCAATCGGGCGACGGGCCTTGATTACTTGCTTCTTGATTATTTAAAGTAGCGTTTTGAGATTAACCTATTGCCCGCTGGTGTTGCGTTCACGCAAGACCAGAAATAATCGCGCTTAATAGTTAACTAAAAAACGTATTTTATATTAAGTATTGTTTTTTAGTGAGAAAAGAATAGATTTTTTTTATGACCTAAAAAAAAAAAAAAAGATCTGAAAAATAGTTTTAAGTTTAAAATGGATTTCAAACGTGAAACACTGTTCAAACAAAAAAATTTCAATATCTTCATATCTGAATGAGTTTAAATAACTTGTAAAATAAAATTTATGTAAAAAACAATTTTTTACCGTTACAAGCTTTTTATTGTGAAGCCCTAAAAAGTACAAAATAAAAATTTATTCTGGCAAAGAAATGCTACAAAGAAATGAAAGCTTCAACACTAAGAAAATTTTAGAGAAAAATATAGGTATTTCCCTTTTGCAAGAGATGAAAATTTTTAAAGTTCAAAATATTTTAAAAAGTTTCGAGACCAATATTCTTAGTTATTAGTTTTTGTATAACCATTAGTTAGGCTATAAATTTCAAATGTCTCGAAACCTTTTAAAAATATTTTGAACATTAAAAAATTTCATCTCTTATAAAAGGGAAATACGTATATTTTTCTCTAAAATTTTCTTAGTTTTGAGACTTTCATTTCTTTGTAGCATGTCTTTGCCAGAATAAATTTTTATTTTATGCTTTTAAGGGCTTCACAATAAAAAACTTCTAACTTTAAAAAATGGTTTTTTAATTAAATTTTATTTTGTGCATTTTAGTTAAAAAAAAATCAAAATTACTGAGGATATTGTGTAGACAATGGAGGATTTTCTTTTATCAATTGACATTTTTTTTTTTTTTTAATCTGCAAAAAGGAACCATATCGGCTTTCGAGGACCGAATCCGGGACCATCGAGTTATCAGCATGACGCTCTAACCAAAAGTTTAAGAACAGTCAAGAAAAGTCATAGAATATTCTAGAAAAATCTATCAAATACATAAAAAGATATTTTTCTCGAATGCTTTTTGAAATATTTGGAATACTTAATTTTTTTTTTCTTTTGCAAAAGGGAAATATCTATACATTTGTTTAAAATTTTCTTGTTGTTGAAACTTTTATGATTTTATAGCATGTCTCTGCAATAATATTTTTTTATTATTATTTCAAACTGTTTAGGGCTTCACAACAATAAAAAACTTTCAGTATTATTTTCATTTATTTATTTTATATTTATTTATTTTTATTTTTACTAAATTTTTATTTTATGCATTTTAGTAACTCAAATAGCTTCTTAAAAGAAACTATCGAAATTCTTCAGGATACTGTGTAGACAATGAAAGATTTTCTTTTATAAATTGACATCGTTTCTATTAATTTTCTGTAAAAAAGTAACACATCAGCGTTCGAGGAACGAACCCACGAGCATCGCGTTATCACCATGATGCTCTAACCAAAAACATTAACGAGCGACGAAAAGGGTTGTTTAAATTTACACTAAAATGGAGGTGCCTTAATTTTCAGAGTGACACAAAGACACGATGACAAAAATCCAATTTCAATAAAAAGCTTCTAATATATATCTATAACTTTTTTTTTTTTTGTGTGTGTGTGTGTGCTATTTAGTATTTAAAAAAAGAAGAAAAAAAAAGCTGCTTAAAAAAACTCTTGAAAAATTCTTAGAGTACTGTGTAGACTATGAAAAATTTTCTTTTATCCACTGACATATTTTCTATTAATTATCTGCAAAATTTAACGCATCGCTCCTCCGGGAATCGGGAATGGAACTCACAATCATCGCATTAGGAACTTGACACTCTAACCAACTGAGCCAACCAGCGGCAATAAAAACCGCTGACATGAGGTGCCTTGTTTATTAGCGTGACAGAAAGACGCGATAACGAAATCAGTTTCAATAAAAAGTTTCTAAAAAGCTTCTAAAAATATTAATTAATGTATTTTTTACTTAAAACTTTTTATTTTGAGCTTTTTTAATGTCAAAAATATTTTGCGTTTTCTAATATCTAAAAAGAAAAAACACTTCTTTAAAAAACTCTTCTTGAAATACTGTATAGTGAACAAAAAATTTTCTTTTATCAATTGACACATTTTTTACTAATTATCTGTAAAAATTTAACAGTTGGACCTCCTGGGATCGAACTCTCGACCTTCACGTTATTAACATGACGCTCTAACCAACTAATTTTAGAAGCGACAAATTGAGCAACTTATGTTTAATTTAAAATGGAGGCGCTTTGTTTGTTAGCGTGAGACAAAGACACGATGACAAAGTCAATTTCATATAAAAAGCTTCTAAAAATGTTGTCGAAAAAAAATAATTACTTTTTAGTCATCTGTAGTTTTTTCTGTTTTTATGCGCCCTCAAGGAAATTTCCGTAAACATTTATATTTATTAATTCTATATTCTTATTCCACTGACGTTGTACAAATATAACACTCTATTTTTAGCAAGATAAGACTAATTTTCATAATTTTATTTTAAATTATTATTGTTATATATGATCAAAACAATGAACGTTACTGTTTTTATTCAGAAAAAAATCATTATTTCTAGTTTTGGCGGTTAATGGGTTAAAACTGAAATTCATTTTAAATGCGTGTTATTTTCTGATTTATGAGATGAATGTATTAATATTTATTATGTTTTTGATAAATTAATGGAAAAATATTAATGAATCTCAGATTAATTTTGAGTATTCAATAATTGTTTTTTTTTTTTTTTTTTTTTTTTTTTTTTTAATATTATGTTTTGTTCCGTAGAAATTGAAACTGATAATTATTAATAATAATGCACAAAATTGTTATTATTTTACTGATTAAAATATTTAGTCAATGAGTAATAATAAGTTAATGAGTAATAATAAGTTAAAAATAAACTTATCAGCTTATTATCAGCGATGTATGTAACCGAAACCTTGGAAAACTTCTAAAAACCTAAAAATATGTAAAATTTCAAGAGATTTTTTAAAAAAACCTAAAAGAAACTTAGATGACGTTTCTTTTCGGAAGGTATTTTTTTAATCAAACTTCAATAAAAGCTTTTAAATGCCTGGAAATATATATTAAAACAAAAAAAAGTCTTTAGAAAACCTTAACCATTTCTTTACCGTAGCTGGAATTTCAGTATGTGCTTAAAATACCAAAACGCCCGGAAATTTTTTGTTCACTTCTTTGCATGTCAAATGTCATCGCAAAAGGGATCACTTTTTCTATGGGAGGGGGTAGAATCAAGTGACACATCAGCAGTTTCCCTGGGGTAGGGTTAGGAGAGAAATTCCGCAGAAGACAACTTTGAAAATACTTTTCTAGAAGCAAATGCTAATCTGTTTGTTCATTAAATTGGGTATTTCGGTTCTTATTGTTAAGCAGATAATTTTCTCTGCGGATTGAAACATAGAGATAATACTATCTAAAGAATTTAGAAGTTTTACTTGGAATAATCTTTACTATGCAAATGCATTGAACTTGAAAAGAATGAATTAGACCTTGAGATATGAAAGCATTGATGGGCTTTAAAACTCGGATTTTAATCCCTTTCAAAAAATAAAAAAATATATATATAAAAAAAGAAAGAAATATATGTGTATATATATAGAGAGAGAGAGATTGTACAATGCAGGTTAAATTCTAAATGTACTTTTTCTTTTAAATTCTGAATGAAACAAAAAAAAATAAATAAATAAAAAGTTACATGAAAAATATACTCAAGAATTTTGATGGAAATTATTTTAAAGGAAATAAAAAAAATATCTTTTTTAATGTAAACGTTTTTAAGTTAGCAATATTGGAATGAAATAAAAATGTTAACCGTAATAATAATAAATAAAATAAATATTTTGAATAGAAAACAATACATTCTTTTTTTTTTTTTTTTTTTTTTTTTTTTTTTTTTAAATAATGTATTATATTAGATACCAAATGTTTTGTTTATCATGAATTATATTTTGGAGTCTCTTCATAATTTTTTATGTAAAAGAAATAAACGAATAAAAAAATCAGAAATAAAGAAGAAGAGGAAAAAAAAAAAAAAAAAACTAATATAAATGTTTCTTGTGAATTAATATGAAATTGTAAAATATTCGTTCAGTTGCCATTTTTAATTTTAAGACCTAAACTTTTATTCCTAATTTCATTATTGGGACGGAGGACTATAAGTTTCAATCTGGAGTTTTTATAAACCAGTTTTTTGTAACACCAAAATAAATTAGAAATATCAGTCCTATCGTTAAAAAATTGGTACTGAATAAAAGGGGCGATTTCTCTGAATCCAGAGGAACAAACAGTTTTTCGACACGACAAACAATTTTCTTTTTAGATTAACTAAAGTGTATGAAATTTAGGTGGAAACACTTCGTTTTAATTCATTTCTATCATTTTAAAAAGTACGTGGCTCGGTACAAATTCAGTACCGAACGAAAGGGGCGATTTTTCTGAATCTGAGGGGTACAAAAAGTTTTTCGAAGCAACAATTATTCATATTTATTTATTTTATTTTATTTTTTAATTAACTAAAGTATGAAATTTAGGGGAAACACTTCGTTTTAATTCATTTCAGTCATTTTAAAAAGTACGTGGCTCGGTACAAATTCAGTACCAAACGAAAGGGGCGATTTTTCTGAATCTGAGGGGCACAAAAATTTTTTCGACGCAACAATTATATATATTTATTCATTTTATTTTATTTTTTAATTAACTAAAGTATGAAATTTAGGTGTTAACACTTCATTTTAATTCATTTCAGTCATTTTAAAAAGTACGTGTCCCAGCTTTACGGTCAAAAAATGAGATAAAAAATAATATTAAAAAATAAGAACAAAAATAAAATTTTTACAGATTGAAATTAATAGTCCTCCGTGCTAAACTAAATTCTTCCTTTGACAGAATTCTTAATTTATTTTATTTTTTAATTAATTTATTTTTATTTTCTCTCCCCGTACCATTTAAAAAGTTTTGGGAATACACTGTAAGCAATCACTAATATGATTAATCTATGCTGTAAAATTCCTTCTGTAAATTTTAATTTACCATTTATTCATAACCTCTCTATTTTATCATTATTATTATTATTTATTACTTACGTTATAGGTTTTTACTTCTAAATATTTAAAAGATTATAATTTAAAAGGAGGTATTCAAGAAATAAGTTCATTCAGTTATTACCCCCCCCCCCCCCCCCAAAAAAAAAAGGTGATTTTTTTAATGCATACTTTTTTTATTTATATCTTACATCAATATCGTTACATGATCTCTTTTGTTAGTGAATTTAATTTGACATATCTTTTCATTGACGAAAGACTTATAAAATAAATTTAAATATAGTTTTTCAGATACATATGTGAAATATATGATTTATTGTGTTTTAATTTAATTGTTTTATAATTTATTTATTAAAAAAATATCTCATTTATGTAATAATCAAATGTATTTTTTAATTTAGATTGTTATTATTATTATTATTATTATTATTTTAATTTTTAATTGAAATCTAAAATGTTTAAATTTTCCTTAGATGTAGAAGAGAATTTTATTATTATAAACCTACTCTAAGTTAGTCAGGTACAAGTTTAGAAATATATTATCATTATTAGAAATATAAATTTTAGTAAGGGAGGTTTCTGATGTTTTAAAAATAAAACGTAAATAAAACCATTTTTTATCTATATATATAAAAGAAGACTTCCTGAGTGAGAGGGTGATCTATCAACGCCCAGACCAAACCCCTGGACCTAGAAGCATGAAATTTTGTGACAATGTTCGTTCTATGACGTAGGCATCCACTAAGAAGCGATTTTACAAAATTTGCCCCCCAAGGGGGGAAAGGGGGAAAACGTGATTTCACAAAATCCTTCATATCTCAAACAAAAAATCAGATATCCGTACACTTTTTGCTTTAAAATAGAGCTAACACAAATGTCTAAAAACCAATTTCTGGAATTTTCAAAATTCGGTCCCCAAGGGGGACGGGGGGGCAAAACGTGATTTTGCATAATCCTATATATCTCAAACAAAAAAATAGATACACGTGAAATTTTTGCTCTAAAATATAGCTAACACAAATGTCTAAAAATCAATTTCTGGAATTTTCAAAATTTGGTCCCCAAGGGGGCAGGGGGGGGGGCAAAACGTGATTTCACATGCGTAAAACTGCATAATCCTACATAATCTCAAGCAAAAAAACAGATATCCGTAAAATTTTTGCTTTAAAATATAGCTAACACAAATGTCTAAAAACCAATTTCTGGAATTTTCAAAATTCGGTCCCCAAGGTAGACGGGGGGGGGGGGGCAAAACGTGATTTCACATGCGTAAAACGTGATTTTGCATAATCCTATATATCTCAAACAAAAAAATAGATACACGTGAAATTTTTGCTCGAAAATATAGCTAATATAAATATATAAAAGCCAATTTCTGGAATTTTAGAAATTCAGCCCCCATGTGGGGCAACAAGGGGGGGGGGCTATGGGGCAAAAACAAATGGAAATACAGTTAGGCCGTTCAAAATTGCTACAGACAGGTTTTAAAGGCCTGCAAGTCGAATGGGGATATTTTAAAAAGTGTTAAGTTATTAGGAGGGGCGTGAAGGGAGGAGGGGAGAGGGGGGGAGAGGGGGGCAAAAAAATAAAAATAGTGTTATCGTTCAAAATTTGTATATAGAGGTTATCGATACTTACAAATCGATTGCGGATATTTTCGAATTTTTAAAATTATTAGGAGGGGCGGGAAGGATGGTGGGGCGGTAAGGGGGGGTATGGGCAAAAACAAATAGAAATACAGTTAGGCCGTTCAAAATTGATACAGATAGGTTTTAAAGGCCTGCAAGTCGAATGGGGATATTTTCGAAAGTGTTAAGTTATTAGGAGGGGCGTGAAGGGGGGAGGGAGAGGGGGGGAGGGAGAGGGGGGGGGCAAAAAAACAAAAATAGAGTTAGATAGTTCAAAATTGGTATATAGAGGTTTTCGATACTTACAAATCGATTGCGGATATTTTCGAATATGTAAAATTATTAGGAGGGGCGGGAAGGGATACAGGAAGGATAAATACAGTTAGGCCGTTCAAAATTGGTACAGATAGGTTTTTTGAGGCCTGCAAATCGATTGGGGATATTTTCGAAAGTGTAAAGTTTTTAGGAGGGCCGGGAAGGGAGGGGGCGGAGGGGCAAAAAAAATAAAATAGAGTTAGATCATTCAAAATCAGTACATAGAGGTTTTCGATACCTACAAATCGATTGCGGGTATTTTCGAAATTTTAAAATTATTGGGAGGGGCGGGAAGGGGGGGGGAGCGGTGGGGCAAAAAAATAAAAATAGAGATAGATCGTTCAAAACTGGTTCTTAAAGGTTTTTGATACTTACAAATCGATTGCGGATATTTTCGAATTTGTAAAATTATTGGGATAGACGGGAGGGGGGGGGGCGAAGAGGAAAAATAATAGAAATAAGAGTTAGAGCATTTTGGGAATTTTTTCCGAAGGCAGTGAGAACCCGGTGCGACATTTTTCCTAATCAGATTTTGTTTCTCTTTTTTTTCACGTGATAAAAATTAATGCAATTTTGAGAATTCATTATAGTGATTCATTTAAAAATAGGGACCAGCGAAGCGGGCGTTGCCTGCTAGTTGAGGTATAAACGGAGGTATTTTCTGAATATCATGCAAAAACTTATTATCATCGATGTATTTATCCGAATCCTTGGTAAATCTTTATAAAACCTAAAAAAGTGCAGGTTTTCAAATGTTCAAAAACTAAAACTAAAAAAATACGTTTTTGGTTGCAGGTATAGTGGTGGTATTATTTAAATACTATAAGAAAACTTATTATCATCGATATATTTATTTGAAACCTTTGGAAGCCTCTATAAGACTTAAAACAGTGCAGGTTTTAAAAGGTTTTAAAATTAAAACCTTTAAAAAACAATTTTGATTGTAGGTATAGTGGAGGTGTTATCTAAATACCATAGGAAAACTTATTATTCTCAATGTATTTATCTGAAACCTTGGAAAACATGTATAAGACCTAAAACAGTGCAGGTTTAAAAAAGGTTTTAAAAATAAAACGTTTAAAAAACGTTTTTGACTGTAGATATTATCCAAATGCCATAGGGAAACTTATTATCACCGATGTATTTATCCGAAACCTCGGGAAACCTCTAGAAAACATAAAACCACGTAGGTTTTCAGGAGGTTTTAAGAATAAAACCTAAAGAAAACTTAGATAAGGTTTCTTTTCAGGAAGTATTTTTTAGCGAAACTTCAAAGAAACCTTTTAAATACCTGAAAACCTAGATAAAACCATAAAAAAAGTTTTAGAAAACCTTAAATTTTAGCAAGGGATATATATATATATATATATATATTAAAATAATATTTGTCTTTTTATATTCGTTGTATAGTTAATAATATATTCTGTTGTATTTTTTTTTTTTTTTTTTTTTTTTTTTACATTTATAGTACACGTAAAGTAATTGGTGTATTTGTTTAAAATCGTATTATTTGAACTTTCAGTTAAAATATTTTGAAACATGTTTAAAATGTAGAAAGAAACAAGCTTAAAATATCTACTTGTACGCTTTAGAATATATTGAAACAACCATAAAGTTTTACTGCAAAGTTACAGTCGATTTGAAAAGACATACAAAACATTTGGAAAAGGTCCATTATTAAGGAACTTTTTGTGCCTTCAAGAGCCATTACTTCTATAATACAAAACGTACTACAATTTAAACAGAAAATGCATTTCTTGCAAATGTTACTAAAATTTAAGGAAATGTTACTTTCAAAAAATATATTTATTTTTTAGTGATATTAACGATATTCAAATAATTAAAATATCAATATTGCACAAATTTCCATCAGGTGCATTATTCAAAATGTTGTTGTCAAAAATATATGTGTATATATATATATATATATATATATATGTGTGTGTGTGTGTGTGTGTGTGTGTGTGTGTTAAAATTTAGAGATTTTTGAGATTTTTTGAGATCTTTGAACTTTTAAAAGTTAGTTTTATAATGTATAAATCTTTTAAAATTCTAAAAACTTTCTTCCTATTGTAACAGAGTCATGCATGCCTGTTTACTAAAGACTATTTTACTATTTTACAATTCTCTCTTTTTATCAATTGTTTAATGTAAAATTATGTTTAATTCATTTTTCGGCAATATGAACATAAAAGAATTTAAAACTTTATATAAAAAACAGAAATTGGAGTCATGTTATTCAGAAATATGAAGGTAATATTCTTTTTAACACAGACATTATATATGTGTGTGTGTGTGCATATAGTGAAAGTTTTTGTCTCATAAAGTTTCATATAGTGAAAATCTGAAATTACAATAAATTAGTGACAAAGCAAAATCTGTAGAAACATGTAAGTTAATAAATAATAAAACAGTAGTACAGAAGTTCACAAGACTGGTTGCTGTAATCGACTTCACATACACCGTTATTAAACAAAACATGAGTTGTAATTACATAGCGTAATTTTATATGAGTTTTCTATGTAAGTGGAATCTTATTGATATAACAGGCGAGGTATTTGCTAAAAAATTAATATACGGACAGTTTATGGGATACGATTTGCAAATTAAAAAAAGACTTTTTTAGTTTGGAAAACGTCAATTGCTGAATTTTTGATACCTTTGCTGAAGTTGAAAGCTGGGATTGTTCTGTATTGGTGTTTATTTAATTTTATTAATGTTTTGCCATGTTTTTATTTAAATAAATTTCCCGTATTTTACTAAAGATTTGTGTTTGTTCTTTCTATACCATGAGGTAGGTGAGCCAAAGATAGCCAGTGTTCCTAAGGTAGTCCACCTCCCTAGAAGTGGTATTATTTAATTTTAATCATAAAATAGTGATACGGTATTGGAAATCATGTATCTTCGTTGTATATGGATAAATTTGAAGAGATTATCTTGTTAGACCGCCATTGTGCGCAGTAGTTTCATTTTAGGGGAATAGTCGTTCTAATTTCCAGGTAAGAAGATATTTTAATTTACATGCATTTAAGTTCTTAGAAATTTAAGTTGTGATATGTTTCCTAAAATCTTTTTTTTTTTTATTTTCGATCATTTTAACAACATTTGCTTCATTCATACTACATTTATCAGATTAAAAGTCTTATGCCGCGCAAAATACGGACATATGCATGTTCGCAAGGCAGCCCAGATGTCTGGCAACCTTGGAATATGTGGAGCAATTTAGTAAACAAATACGCAAATTAATATAGTAAAGGCAACTTTCAAAATATCGTCGTTTATTCTCTAACAATTTCCGCACTATTGAGAACAGCAGAAATCTCCCGAAAGAATTCAATTAATCCCAGAAGAGAAGCCCTGAACTACTTTCCGCAAAAAGTGGTTGAAAGATTTTGTGTGTCGAAAGATAAGATAAATAAGAGCAAAAATCCAAAAAATAAAAAAAAGATCGTCGCAAACCCATATTAAAAATGTTTTCAATATACTGGCCACATTTTAAACACTATGCGCCTAAGGTGGCCCATAAGCTACAATTTTGGAATTGTATAATAAAAATAATTAAATTACATCATACAAAGAAAGTTTTGCTTGATATGTAAAAGCAATAAGTGCTGCATTTTACGAAAAAAGTCCAGTTACATACACTTAACTAGAAAATTATAAAAAATTCTCAAAACCTAACTATGGCCAACTTTGGTTCACCTAATTTATTTCTTGTTTGTGCAAAAATAGTACTTATTTATTTTATTTATTTATTTATTTATTTTTTATGGTCAATTCGACTATTTTGAAAATAAATACCCCAAAGAACATACTAATGATTTTTTTTTTGTGATATTGAAAATTTTAACAGTGATAACTCTATGTTTCTATACTATTGTGAACAAAGTACTTATATACTATTGCGTACTAGTATGTTAAAAATTTTTAACGACGCAATGCTGGTACAAATTAATGCATTGATAAATAGGTTGTTGCAGTTATTTCATGAACTACTTAATTATAGTAAAGATCAAATACAGGGTTAATACGGATTGCTGCAAACTCTGATAAATAGTGTAATTAGTAAGTTTATGTGTGGATTGTTGTATTGATTGATGGATTTTAAAACTAAAGGCATTACATATAACTATTACGACTTATAAAAAAATAACACATAAAAAGTGGTACCATTCGGTTTTTCTTATTTTTATTTTATTAATATTTCTAAAAATACATTAATTTTTAATAGAGAATCTACAGATTTATGCAGAATTATGATAATATTTATTTAGAGAAAAATAGTTTTCGAGAATTTTAGCTCTATTATTTTTTCTCTTCTGTTTCAAAGAAATATATTTTTGAATTAAAAATATCCTATACATATAGCATTGAAATACCTTTTTAGCAGATTCATTAACAAAAAGGAATATTTTAAGGTTTTACATAAAATATTATAAAATTTTGAAAGCTATTTAACACTTTGATTCGTAAGAATTTTTTTTTTACTTTACTATACAAATAAAACCTAAGCAGTAATGATGTTTCGGCAGGTTCTTTTATGTAATACATGAAGTAACTATTTTTATACATATTTAAAATGTGTTAAAATCATAAAATATAATAATAGGTAAAACATATCGGTATATATGCAAAAGTTTTGAAGTCTAGAAAAAAAAAAATCGTAAGGGAAAAAAAATAAAAAAATACATGCGATATATCGGTTAAATATCTGGTAAAAATACAAAGCAGATTCGGAGGACATAAAAAAGCGAAATTTGGTATATGAATGAGTGTGAAGAGAAAATACCACATGTAAGTTTCATTCTGGAAAGAAGTATTGAGTAGAGATAAATAAAAGAGTTAGATGAGACCAATGTATTTGATAAGGACGAGGTGCCGCTCAACAATCTAGGAGCAGTGTCAAGCGATTCTAGCTATGATAGGACCCTCCTCCGAAACGTTTATTTAAAAACTCAGGAGAAAAAAAATCAAACGCCTCCAGAGTAGGTCTCCCACGTGGCAAGAAGCGATAGTGACAGATGTAGGATTAAATAATTTTTGATTATGTTTGTGCCAGGATTGCACTCCACTCGACAAATGGCATTTTGGAGCTTTGAATAGTTTTATTTTTCTATTTTTAGTTCTATTTTGTTCACTGATAAAAATCACTTCACAGGCAATCCAAGAAATAAAAATTAGAGTTCATTTGGAACAAACAGTTTGTTTAAAGGAGTAAATAAAATTATCTTATCACAGTAGAACATTAGGCAAGCTTGGCCGATGATGTTCTTTTAGAGCTTCACCCTGAGAATCCTTAGCACTATCCATGGCTGTACATTTGAGGCTTGACGTAGCTAATACTGTTGTAACTTGACAATTGCCATATCTATCCAGGAGATGAGGAAAGTTTCGGATAAGGAAAATCAAAGTGAGGAAAGCGTTGGTTAAGTGGAGAGAAGTTTAATTATGTTTAATTATAATTTAATCTATTGAATTTGATAACAGTAAGAGGTGATCATAGATCATTTTTTCAGTTTTGCTCTTAAAGTTTGATATGTTAAAATGTTTGGGAGCCAATTTGCTGGTTTTGGGGTTGGATTTCTTATGTGCAAGAGGATGTAGTATGTGTGTGAAACTGTGCCCTCCTCTCCACAGGGGCACTCAGGTGAGTGCAAGCAATAAAAACGAAATAGATTGCTGGCAAATGGAGCGTGAGAACTTAGAAAAGCGGTAATTGGTGGTGTAAGAGACCATGTAGTGGTAGAGACATTAGGGATAAGATCATAGGTGGATCTTCCTTTAGAGGAATTCGTTGAAAGACATTGTCATTCCCGCTTTAGAAGATTCTTTAAATTATTTTTAATATAGGAGGGGGGGAGGTAATTTTACTTTTAATTGGCAGGTTTTTATTGCCATTTTTGGTATCCTATCTGCATGTTTATTGCCCGAGACACCTCTGTATGCCGAGACATGTGCTAATATGACTGTGTTTTAGAAGTGTGTTAGAAGTAGTTTAATTTGATTAACAAGAGGATGTCTACTCCTGCATCGAGAGATGGCCTGCAGACTAAAGAGACTGTCATTGTAAATGGGTATTGTTGAGAATTTTTCTTAGTTATCTTTAAGCTATATTAAAACGTTAAGTACAGCATATAATTCAGCTTGTAAAACTGAGTTTCTCTCAGCCAGTCTGTATGTCAATTGGTGTGAAATCAAGTCTTCCATGAAGACACAGAAGGCTGCGGCCACCCCACGATCATCTTGGAGCCATCGGTATAAATCGCCACAGGAGCAGTGGGAGAGAAACTATTTTTGGTTAGATTTATAAATTAGGTGTTATGTCTTCCATCAGGTGCAATTGCCAGCTTGAGTTGTGTTGTTGTAATGGCATATTGGGGAAATAGGTATTTTGAAGGTCATTGTTATGTAATTGGATGATATTTGTTTTAAGATAGTTATATTTTAGCTGAAGATAAATATGTGGAACGCCAGTGATGACAATGAGGGCGGCAGTTGAGAATACCAACATGTGGATTTGAGTCAGAAGAATGCTGTTGCAATGGCTCGAAAGAGACCAGAATTTGGTGATGGAATACCGTCCTGTGGATTTGAGTCAGAAGAAGGCTGTTGCAATGGCTCGAATAGAGTTGATTAAATTTTCTGTGAAGATTTTGAGTTGATCCCGGTTTGTGATCTGTTGTTGTTGTTGCATGAGAGTTTGTGCTTGTTGTTTTAGTAGTTTGGTGAATTTTGTGATGTTTCCTCTATTTGTTGCAAATCTACGTTGTATCGAGCCCCTCTACATACTTTGAAAATTTTGCCAGATATTTTTGAAAGACCAAATACTTCCAGAAGATGACATCTTTATTTAAAAAACTTATTTACAAGTTTCACATATTCACGATATATAATTAAATTAATTACAAAAATACAGAAATTATTATAATCATTTTTGTGCTATTTCAAATTTATATAAATTTATATTAATTTTTATAAAAGGCAGCTTATATTCCATTATTTAAATGTAGATAATTTTTTTCTGATTGTCGACAGTTCATTAAAAATATTACGTACTAAAACAGAAGCTTATCTAGATATAATAAAAAGCTATAAATAGAAAATTCAAATTCAAATTGAATCAGTTTTGTTTTTCGGAGTAAGAATGGTGTGGTTTATTTTTTATTTTACTTATTTATTTATTTATTTATTTTCTTTAAAAAAATAACCCAATGCATACATTTATTATTTATCTTTATTTTTATCATAAACGAATATATATGGTTTAATGATTTATACTTTTATTATTGTACTTCACGATGATATGCTTCTTTTTTTTATACTATGGACGTAACTTCGCTAGTTTTCAACAAGCTAAATACTTATTTTTAAACAAAATGAAGCATATCATGTGTGTCAATGCATAAATATATTGAATTTCAATTTTACTTCACTTTTACAAAAAATTTTTATTGTAAAGTAAAACTTTATTATTGGAATATCCATACGATATTCTTATAGAACAATTCATGAATCCCAAAAATTTTAAAAAATATATTTGTATTTTTTCTTACCTAGTACATTCTATTCTATTGGCTAATTAAATGTTTTAAGCTGGTTATTATATATTCTTCAGTGTACAATAATCCAGGAAACTTTATAAATTCTTTGTGTTTCTTAATAAACTTAGTTTCTCATTCGGAATTCTTATTCAAGGATAATCAGTTATTTAAGACAATTGCAACTGAATCCTTGAAATATACTCTGAAGATTAATGTTGTAATTCCGAGAACATTTGGCCTTATCTCATTAAATGAAGGAAATGTTCGGAGAAAATAGATTTCAATGGAATACTTTCACATTATCTGAACCTATGCATCCCTTGTTACAATATATCTTAAAGAATCAGTTTTCATACAAAATACATTGTTATTATAGAAGTAACAGTGCTAATAATAGTTCTAGTAGAAATTCTCATATAAAATGCGTGAAATAATGCGTACATTATAATTTATAGTAAATTGAAACATGCGTATTTTTATACGCGCAACATAAATATGCATTTTCCTGGAATATTTTATTATATATATATATATATATTATTTTTAATAAATTAATTTTATCTTATACTTGACATTACATTTGAATTTTTTCTTGAATTCTTGATCTTCAAAATGTTAAAAATTCTACAGGTATTTAAGAAAACGCTTAATATATGTTGGATGTTTTATGGAACCTACTTAGAAGAATTAGGAATGGATTTTGAAATTTACTAATTAGTTTTCGAAAAAAAAAAAAAAAAGAAAAAAGAAAAAAAAAATGAAAATTGCATTTCTAGGTAAAAATTTAGAAATAAAGAAGAACATGCTTTCTGTTACATTTTACATATTTAACATTGCATTGGCTAGATTCTTGTTATGTGAAATAATCTTTCTCTATAGCTCTTTTTAGCCTAATTTCACATCAAATATTTTCATATGATGTTATTTTTTGATTAATTTTATTTGCAAATTAAGTTTTGTTTTGTCCCACTCGGACATTCGACATAATGAAATTTGCATTGGAACTTCATTATTAAAGATATTTATTTCCTATCTTATTATATTTAATATTACTTCCAGCACTATGAGTTTCCTTTTAATTTTATGTATATATATATTAAATCGATCGTGCCTAGTTTTTTTCCAGATTTTTTTTGTTTCTTTTCTACGTAGTTTTGAGTTATGGGTATTCGTATTTAAAAAAGATATATATTTAAAAAAAATGGGATGTCATAATTTAAAAAAAAGTAAATATACTCATTGATAATAAAAACTGGATAAATAAAAGTTGGAGTTGCCACTCAGGGGCTACTCCGCACGATGCTACTGCTAATAGAAATATTTAATTAAATATCTATGATATCACATGCGCGTATTATTGTAATGTAATTTCATTTTGAGAAATCCGTTTCATAGTTTTCGATTTATTAAAAGAAGTTGTAAAATGTATAGATAATAAGAAGTAAATTTATACAATCTAAATTTTATTTGAAATTCCTTTTTGTTTTAATTAATAATTTATATTTTTTTTTTGTGAAAAAAAAAAAAAAAAAAATGTATATTTGTGCTTTTATTAAAAATTAAAACGTTTTCTGGTATTTCATGCATAAATAATAAAAAATAAATTATATATATATATATATATATATTGAGACATAAAATTGCTTATTAGAGGAATAGGTGATTAGAGGAATAGGTGTAAAAATATAGGCACCTTTCTATTAGTTGGTATGGGAGGTGTTGATGGTTGGCAGCAATGATTGCGGATGGTGCCATTTCTTTATAGTGGAGAGTTGGAAACCCTTATTTCAAGTAGTGTTGATGCAATGTGAGTTAATGTGCAAATTGTCGTTTGAATTGGACTGCAAACTTTTGACAGGTATCTAAAATCGTTTTCTTTTCGTGCTCTTATGGTAAATTTAAAATAATTTTACAGTAATATCTAGCAAGTGTAGATCCTAAGCTTCTTTTAAAAGAACGCCTTTAGGAGAAATAACGAGATAAAGGCTAACTTTTTAAGGTAAGGTTGGTGTAAATATGGGCACGATTTACTGGTGTAAATGTGAGCCCATGTAACTTCATATGGAGTTTCTAGCTTCTATGTATTTCCTTAACATTTCCTTAACAAGAGAAACACTACTTGTGGATGCAAAGCAGCAAGGTCCAACCTCATCATTTGATGACCATACAAGGATGAATTGACTAAGTTGATTAACAAAAGTGCTCAAAAGAAGACATCCTTGTATTTTCCCGTGGCCAGGGTCCAGTAAAGTAAACGAACGGCCACGGGTGGAAAGACAAAGGATTTCAAAGAAAAATATTCGACCCATGAAGCGATATGATTCATCATCGGATATATCAGACTACTGTGATTCTTCCATCATCGACAGCGATGGTGATATCACCACGGACATCAACGTCGGGTATATTCGAGCGATGCAACTCTCATCTTTGTGATGGTACGTTCTCTGGACACACTCGTGGAGAACAGTAGTATAAATTGTTATTTGCTAAAAGTGGGAATACTTAGATTGGTCCGGTTTCTAAAGAGACAATTACGTCATCGATTTCTATATATATATATATATATATATATATACATTTTTTTTCTCTCGTGATAAATGGATTTTTTTACATTTTGTATTGTTTTATGATGTTTTAAAACATTTTAAATATTTTTTGCGACTTTTCTGAAAAGGGCTCATTTTTGCATCCCATTTTTTTTAGTTACTTTTTTGAAAGCATTTTGTAAATATTCATTTTCGAATTGACATATTTGAAATTAATCATTGTTTTGCTCTCTTTCCTTTAGTAAACTTGTTATAGTTTATAATGAATGTCAAAAACGTAGAATTTTTCGAAATTAAAGTATCTTTATGACAAAAATATTATGTGAAACTTTATGCTGTTATGGTAATCCATAAATGAATCAGGTAAATATTTATATTAAACAATTGTCACAGTATATCTTCAGATATCTTTTGAATATGTAAACATTCTTCAAAAAATGGGCATTTGTTTTGTTAACTAAAAAAGAATAAGAAAAATAGTGCTCAAAATACGGTAAGAAAGAACGAAAAAATTTCACCGATTAATTTTAAAATGTTACATAGTAAAATTCTTTTTACGACTCCTATACTTGTCAATTAGAAAGTTTTTATTTTTGATTGAAAAAGACTGTTAGAAAAAATGTAAATATTTATCTTTAAAACCAACTGATTTATGATACTTGTGCCATAAACTATGCTTAAAATATTGACATATGCTATTTTTCAGTATCTTTGAAAAGACTGTTTCTTGGGGGAAAATAGAGTTCATATACAAAATAATATTTGGAATTTTATATCGAAAATGAACTTACATAGATTCTAAATAGACAGAGATAAACAGTGGTCTGCCTACGCATACCACGTGATGAGTGCGACCTTCCATTTCATTGTATGACGTTTCACAGTTTGGGCAGACTATAAAAATTATGCATATAAATAAAAGTATATGTTACAAAGACTATTATAAAAATATCTCACGAGTGCTTTTTATAATCTGATGTAATATCATTATTAATACAGTTAATTAGGCATTAACATGCATTTCGAATGTTTTTAGAATTTAGTATCTTTCATAAAAGAAGAATTTTGAAAACCTATATCCACATTTTATTTTATTTTAATCATAATATCAATAATATATATATATATATATATATATATATATATAAATGAATATTTGAAAGAGTTAAATTCCAGTTTAATGGTAAGGATCGTAATAAATTTAATCATCTACACTCTGAGAAAAAAATCTGTAACTGACATCTAGAATATAAATTTAGGCTCTAGAAAAAATAGTTCCGTGTCATTCTTATAAATCCTAATCCCCTATGAAAGCGATTTCTAGAAACATTTTATTCAAATTAATTTTTGTCATTTATTTTGAAATTAATTTATATATGTATATATATATATATATATATTCTACCTGGAGGTTTTAAAATTACCCTATTTGGACCTTTGTAAATAAATTTCCATAAGTCGTATTTCGTTGAAACTTGGTATTTGTGTTATATAGTCCATGGGGACAGGAAATTTGGAATAAAAATTAACAGTTTAAAATATTGAGCAGCGAAATGAGTTTTTGAAAAGACGTAGAAAGATGTATAAAAAACGTTATCGAAATTTGGAGAGTTTGGAATAACCAGAAGTCAATGTTTGAAAATGTATCTTCACCATACTTTTAAATGAGAAATATCAATCCTTTTTCATTAAATTATGTTATTAGAACGGTAGTAATTTTTTAATTCCACTGCAATAATATCCCCGCTTCAAAGACTTACGAAAAACCGTGGACACAGACTCTGGAGACAGAGCTTGATAAAGATTATGTTTGAAGAGGATGGAGAAGTTGAGAATGCTGCGAGAGATAAAACGAATAAGAAAGGCAAAGAGAAACTGTAGAATAAGTCATATTCTGTGATGGAAAGAGCGTCCGGGTGTGTTACCGGCGGCTTTTCTCGCAAAAAAAAAAAAAAAAAAAGCAAAATCATTACTTTTTTTTGCTTCAGAACGTGAATACTTAATTGCAGTGAATTACAGAATCACCCGTACTTTAGATTAAAGCAAAGGCAAACCACATGACGCTGTACTTGACAAAGATTACTGGAAAACGAATGTTTTTTTGACTACGACAATATGACTTCTTCCACAGTTTTATTTGGAATCAGTTTCCACCATCTTTCCCGCTGCGTTCCTAACACTCGAGTCTCTTCAAATTTATAATTATCTTTCTCAAACCATTTTTCTTAAGGAAGGTTGTTTTCTTATCTCTTGGCATCCAAAATAAGACTTTGTGACCCATCAACATCATTTCTTCTGACAATGTGCCCAACCCAGCTCCATTATAAATTTAATTCTAGAAATAACATCAGTAAATTTTGTTTGCTTCCTAATCCAATTGTTTCACTTTTTGCCTCTTCGGGTGAAAATTTATAAGCATCTCTCCATGCTTCTCCGGGGTTTGAAGTTTTTTATAATTTTAGAGGTTATTTTCCAAGTTTCTGAAGCATAAGTTAAAACAGGCCAATGCACTGATATTTTTTTTTCTTTTCAAACAAACTCGGTGGTCACTTTTGAATATAGAGTTATTTCTTTCAAATGTTCTCCATAAAAGTTTAATTCGGTTTTTAATTTCTTTCATGATGTTCCCATTCATCGTAAGGACTTCTCCCAGATAATTTTAACAGCATACCATTTCTGATTCATCCATATCAACAGTGATCTCAAATGAAGAAATATAGAAATTATATATAATTTTTGTCTTTCTGTGGTTCATTTTCAGTTAGACGAGCTTGCTTTGTTTCATCAATTCTTGAAGTTTTCTTACAAATCCTTAAATGAGGAAGCATTATATATATCAATGTTTGGAAAATTAATGCTTTAAAAATTCTAAAAAAACAGCTTATTCTTCAATCTAGTTTTACTAAAAATGAAAAATTTAAAACTTTCAATAAACCTATTAGTCATTCAGAAAGTTTATTATTACTTATGTAGATAAATCCCCTAATAATTATGCCATTATTTGTAAAGAGTTATATAAACAGATCTTAGAAATCTCTATTTTAAATAGCAATTTTTTTTAAGCGAACCACCTTAACAACTGAAATTAAGAATAAAAAGAATTTAAACTATCATAAATTATTAAAACTCAAATGTAAAAATTTCAGCTCTCCATACATAGTTATTATTCCTAAATTTCATAAAACGCCAGTAAAATTTCGCACAGTCACTATTGTTTGTATATAATAATGTTGCATATAATAATGTTGCTTGTAATCTTCTTTTAAAAATTTTAAAAGAAATGTATAGCTTAACTTTAAACTATGACAATAAGCATTGTGTTAAAAATAGTTTTCAACTTCTACATAGCATTAAAAATTTCAAAAATATTACAAATATCTGTACATTTGATTTTAATGATTTATTTAATAATGTAGACATTCACGACTTACATAACACTATGTTAATTCTTTTTAATTAACTTAAACATAGTACTAAAGAAAAATATCATTTCATTACTTTAAAACATTACTAAATTTTATAATACATAATATTCTTATTCTGTAAAATCACATTATATACCAAAGTATTAAAGGTATTACACAAGGTGGTCCTGCAAGTAGTTTATTATCTGATTTATATCTTTATTATTATGAAAGAAATTTCTCTTTGCATAATGACTTAATGTTCTACCGATATATTGATGATATTATCGTTTTTTAATTTTACTGATAGCAATACTAACACCTTCATAGATAATTATCCTCAAAGTCTTTCATTAACTAAAAATGAAATGAAAAATAAAATAATAAACTTTCTAGATTTAAAAATTTATAGTGAAAATGGAAAATTAGATTTCGATATTTTCGATAACAGAAAGAATTTTCTTTTAAAGTTAATTTATTTACTCATTACAAATCATGCTTACATAAAACTATTTATAAAAATATTCTAATTGATTTCCTCTACAGAATAAACCATCCATGTTCAGATAAATTTAAAAGTAAAAACGTTAAATCAATCAATCTTCAAGCTAGACTTTATGGTTATCCTAAATCTAGTAAATTCAATTATTAAATCTTATTTATAATTTAATCTATCCTGGTATATGGTGTTAACATTAATATATATATATATATATATATATATATAAAGGTGCAATTTTGTGTATTTTAAACCCTCCCCCCGAAAAAAAAAAATAAAATAAAATAAAATAAAAATAAAATCACAAAAAATAAAAGACCACAAAAAGGTGGCGTTTGGGTGGGCAGATGCTTGATTACGGAGGATGGGTGTTGTTGTTTGGCTGAATGGTTGGGAGGGATTGTTAAAATATTAAAAAAAATGAGGGGTCATTTTTTCACTCTAACAGATGGCGCTCATTCATATATAACTTGTTCTTTTGAATCCATGAAACACTTCTATCTCTACAGGATATTTATGAATTGCGAATTTACGTAACTCAAAATAATCTTTGTAAAATATTCAAAATAATTAAATTTTAACTTTTAGGTTTTATTTTTAAAATATAGAAGAAAATATTTAAACTTTGTAATAAATTCAAAATTAATTAAATTTTAACTTTTAGGTTTAATTGTTAAACATAGAAGAAAATAATTACACTAAAATTTAAACTAAAATTTATTTTACTTAATCATTTGGTAGTTGAATTCATTTCCCTTTTTAACTGTGACTTTAACTGTTTTCGGTCTCTTGGTTGTTGTGGAGTAATTTACATTTTTCAAAAGTAAATAATGTTAAAATTTGGCTTATTGAATTTTCTTAGGGTTGATTTATTATGTTGGGATTGGTGTTTTATGTTTAATAAGTTGATTGCCCTCATGTTTTTTCCACTTCATAAGTTTATTTCTTTCTTGTTTTTTTTCCATTTCAAAAGTTTGTTTCTAACTTGGTATTTTCCTCGAACTTTTTGAAATTATTTTCATACCTTTTAGGTGACCTTGAGCATTGCATGCTGTAAATTTTTAGCAGTTTGCATACAGCATGACAGAAAGATCACCTAATTTGCATACAACATTCATTAAATGCCCTTGAAAAAGTGATGAATCTGTATGCTTCAATATCGGGTTGCTTATTTTTTCTTCTTTTCGCCAACTTCATTCATTTTTTCTAGTTCTTCATGTGATACTTGGTTTCATATGATGCAATGTTTGAAAGGGTTTTCAATATACATACATACATATTATATATATATAAGATTCTCGAGCCATTTTTTCCTTTAAAATACTTTAAATTCCATAATCGATATTTACATCCATAATTAATAGACACCCTGAATAATTTGAAATAGAAAAGAAATATCATAAAAACTGCATATAAGCATAGGGTCCTAATACCTATTAAATAATTTTTAAATGTATTGAATATCGGCATATTTTCAAATATCAAAGGAACAATAAATACAATAAAAGTGAAATATATATTTTGAAATAACTACTCAGTCTATTCTGCATGTTTAAAGTATTGAATAATTCAGCAATATTCAAATTATATTCAGTAGTAGGTATTATTCAGTATTTCATATTAAAATCTGCCCATCAAATATGTCAAAGGTTCATACATGTATATCAAAATTCACGCTGAATCGTAGAAATATTGAACAGTGATTTAATTTTTGCTGAGTTGAGCAATAAATCCTTTATCTTTCAAACGATTCATTTATAAGTCACAAATGTAATTTAATCATCTGTATAAGCAATTGAAAATATTCTGTTTGAAAATAAATTTTTGAAATCGTAAATTTCAGATGTGCGTCAAAATTTAGGACTAAAATTAAAATTACGTTATTTTATTCACGATGAATGCAAATTATAAGACTTCTCAATATTAGAACTTGTTAAATGTGACATTGTGTAATTTATGTCAACCCACATTAAATAAACACGTGAAATACATAGTTTGACATTTTAATATCTTTCAATAACATAAAAAAATAATAAATAGAAACTACAGAATATTAAATTCAAAGGTAAAATGAAAGATCACGTAATATTAAAGACACTGTTGTCTTACGGTTTTATGTCATTCGTTTATTATTACTATCTTCGGAAATTATTTATTATATAAATTTACTAGCCGTTCTTTGCACGTTAATTTAATTTTTATTCCCAGTATGTTATTAGTCGATATTTAAATCTGGTATCGATAACAGATAATCACTATAACGTATTTCCTGTAATCATATCGATTACAGGAAATACGTTATAAAATATTCAAAATAATTATATTTTGGAAGAACTTTAGTACACATACTTGCCGAAATTTGAAATTTGGCCACGAAGTAGCTATGTCGTTTCTCACCAAGGTCCTTCTAACGTAACTGCAGTAGTCATTTTAAAACATCGAAAAAAGAGAAAAATTTAAATGTCACCAAGAGGGTACTGTGCTAAAGCTATTCCCAAGTCACTTAAAGAGCACAGTTCTTTGTGATTTAAAATTTGCAAATGTACATTTTTTTTTAATGTGGAAACTAATATTTAATAACATATTAACTTTTATCCATAGACCTATTATTACAGTGGACGGACCATTGATTTATTACGGGAATATAAAAAAATGTGGTAAAGAAGAGCCAGATAGTTGCAGGTAAAAGGTTAACTTTTAGCCAATATCACGTTATTGACAAATATTGATTTTGAATGTTTTTTTTTTTTTTTTTTTTTTTTTTTTTAATTCATTAAATGATAAAGCAACAAAGTAAAAATAGTGTAAAACTGTACCTTTTCAACTTTTTATTTTATTTTATTTTTCATTTAATATAATCATCTACTGAAAAGTATAATTTAAATAAATTATAGTGAAAACAATATCGATTTTTTTTTTCCAGATAATACATGCAATTGTTATTTTTAATTTAAAGATATAAATATAGCAGTTGTAAAGATTTTACAAAAATAAATACTTAAAAAGTACAAAATTATAAAATATAAAAAAAATCCTAGATGTGTGAAATGCACAGAACATCTAATCACCATTGCTTGCAATAAAATATGTTTTATATACAAAACAGTCTAACTTTTAAAAGGAAATTTAAATTTAAAAACAACTTTCATAACGGAAGATATCATCTGCGTAAGAGAACACGGAGTTTATATCAAAAAGTAAAAAAAAAACAAATAAAAAGTAAAGTTCTTTTTTCTTTGGTCGAATATAGTCATTTTAACGCATCTACATACAAAGATATAGTACTTTTTAATTGGTTACAGAAACGTTTTTTATTTATATCTGTAAATCTGATTAAAATTTAAAATCTTTGATGGATATAATTTTATGTTGGGTACAGACCTAAACCTCAGTCAAGTGTCATTTAATTTCGTCTAGCCGTTTTTACGTGATACTCGGTTGAATGAAAAATGTTCTTTATAACTCAACCCCTAACCTGCATATAGAGAAAGTATTTTGAAATCATTCTTGGGTTCTCTTTTTTAAAAAACGTAAAAACAACGCAATTTTAGCATTCAAAGCGTTTTACTGACAAAAGCCTTATGCTGCTTGCGGAGGCGTTTTTTTTAACCATACCTCTAAATCTAAACAAAATTTTGGAATATTCTGTAATATAATTCTCAATTGGGTACAAACCTAAATCCTTGCCAAGTGTCGTTGAATTCGGTCAAGCCATTCTCATGTGATACCCAGTGAAAAATAGCGTTACAGACATACACACACACGCACCGAAAATTTTTAGAAGTCATTTTTGGCTTTCACGATGCGTGAAACATGAAGATATTGCAAAATGTTTTGATTCTAAGAAATTTACAGACAAAAGTTGGGAGTAAAAGAAAAGCGTTGTTATGACTGACCATACGGGTAAGGGGAAATGTTATTAAAAGTAACTACAATTAAAGGCTTTCGTCTCGATATAGAATGTGTTTCTGTGAGATTCAGCTGCGCATGCTCACAAGCAATATTAGGGCTCCTATATTCAGTAGTTATCACTTATTTGGCTAACTGAAGAAATCGCGAAGAATTGAATCGCTGCACTCTCTAGATTATGTATTTACCGGCTGTAAACCAACTTCGAAAAATAGATTCCTTAATTAACTATCCTATTCTATTAATCAAAAAATGGAAAATGATGCGTGTGCCATGAATTTAATACAGCATTGTTTTGTTTGTGTAAATTGTACGATTAAAAAAAAATCGTTTTAAATAAATTTGATCGTAAACTATAATATTGTATTTATTTATTTACTACTACGACAGGACTATTTCTTTCAGACAGCCATTTTGTGTTGTCGCCATTTATTGTATTACACCTTGATTTTTTCTTTCTTTTAATTTAGGTAATATTTAATTTAAAAAGTAAAACGTGCATGTAGAGAAAGAAATATAATGATACTGGATGCTTTCATTTTATTTGATTTATAGAGATGTCAACGATATAGGGAAAACTACTTTAGCCATCTTTTTTCTGATAATAAACAGAACGAAAAACGGATAATATTTTATCAGGAGACATTTTGCATGTTTAGGCAATTAAAAAATGTTTTTTTCTTTCTTTCTCTCACATTAAGTTGAAAAATACGTAAAATGAAATTAAGAAAAATTGTTCTAATACAATGGAGAGCTTGAAAATCTTGGCAAAATTTGAAATTTGGGATTGAAGAAACTCGGATTTTCCTTGTCAGAATCTTGACATGCGCAATTGCAATAAATAATTTAATTCAACGCCAAAATAATATAAAAATTTTAAAATCCACTAAATTGGTTCTATATCAGCTGTAACCGAAAACTTTTAACAAACGAATATAAAAATCAGTTGCTAAGAAATACAGTGCAGTTACGGCATGCTTTCATACTGAAAAACATACCAAAAAATTCCGTGTAGTACTAAAATAAAATCTGTTTCTTGCAAAATTAACATCTGTTACTTAGAAAACAAAAATAGGCTTCGGATTTTCTTTTTTTTTTTTTTTTTCTTTTAAAGACAATCCCATTTAATATGTACAACAATTTTTACTCATGAACTCATAAAATAAAATTTGCACATAGTTATATTTTACTATCAAACTTGTAATTAATTTAAAAATAACCTTCAATTTTAAAATAGGTTACTATATTTTTAAACGTGGATTACTTTTATACCTTCTATGTACATATACATATTCATTAACATAATATTCTATTTTATTTAATTTTATTGCAAATTTAAGTTAACTGCTATTGTCAATACACAACATAAAAATTAAAAGCAATATAACAATAACATATCAATAGTAATAACACTCATAAGCAATAACATTTCAAATGCAAAAGTAGAACGAGAAAGTTCCGGAAGATATTCCGGAAAAGTTACTTTTTATTTATTTATTTATTTTTTTAATGTGAAAAAAATTATCGCCAAATAAAAAATATGCCAAATACAAACGCATGCGCTTCAAAAGCGCTCATAAAGAGAGAGCCCATTCTCCTACGAGTTTCTACCCAGTTAAAGTATTAACAATAATAAATATACTTAAATGACGTTAATTGTAAGATTTTTGTAAACAAATATTATTGTAATAGAAGTGAATATTTCAACGCAATAATTAAAAAAATCTCAAACAACAAAATAATTTTTAAAAGAGTTAAAAAGGTTTAATTAAAGAAAAAAAAAAGACCAGATTAGGTTATAAAAAAAAAAACGTTAAATTAATAGAGAACACATTTAACCTAAAATTAGTTTTCTTCTTTTTTTCAGTTTAGGTAATGTCTTGTTTTCTAACTTGATTTTTATTTTTCCACAAAAAATGCACCTAGTATTGTAAATGACACAGCTTTCCTGCAACAAACTGGCGCAAGTAACACATTTAATCAAATCCAGTTGCTTGTCTTGTTATCCTCTGGTACATTTCTTGACATTTAATGCACCTATCCTCATTCTCTTGACATTACCAATTTGCTGTATAAATTCTCTTAAGATGGAAAGTAATGGGATCACTTCATGTACTCCCCGAAGTAACAGATGCACAAACACATCCATTTTGTTAGGAGAGATTTCGCAGAATTTTCATTATTAATTATTCTCTTTTACAAATTGTTTCGTTAAAATTATTTTGTACTACTACTATTCTATAGAAATTTCTTGGTGGGTTTATGAAAATATAAGCATCTATTTTACAAAACTAAACAAAACAACCATGTTTTACCTACACGCGCAAACGATGTAACATGCACATTCAAGCAGGAAATCTACTACTGTTGTAAAACTACCTGGAGTTGCTAATCGCCCACTCTTCTCCTATTATTCGATCTTTCATGTGCGTCGATTTATCATCCCTTCAACTACGCCACATCTACTAGATTTACTTTAGTCTTTCTTAATAAAATGCATGGCAGAAAAACATGCCCTTTATTATACACAGATACATACACTCATTCATATGTATATATATGCGTGTGTATGTGTGATTGTTTGAATTTTACCCTTGTTACACATAGTTTTTAATTCTCATACTATATGCACACATGTTATTTATCTATCTGTCTATCAATCAATCAATCTATCTATCTATCTATCTATCAACCTATATAGTATATATATATATATATATATATATATATATATATATATATATATATATATATATATATATATATATATATATATAAAATTATGAATTTCCCCGGAGTAAATGTCATCAAAATTCGCAATAACCAAAATGAATTATTTTTAACTAAATTAATAACCTGTATAGACTATTTAATATATATTAAACAAGTTTTTCTATATATATAAGTATCTATAGTTCATAAAAAATGATAATTTAATCAGTTTAGGTTTGTGTTTAAAATCTGTATCGGTTACTTACTATACATCAATATATATATATATATTCTTTAACAATGACTTCACTTTTTGTAGTCGTTTACATGGCAAACCTAATGAAGTTTGTGGATAATTAAAGTTTTAGCATTAAAAATAATTTTTTATTTATTTAAAGAAAAATACTTCAAAAAATTAAATTGTTGCGATAGTTTACCTTAAATGAGTTTTTTCTATAATATTGTTACACATGAGTGCATAAAATTTTTAAACTGTATCACGATATCTGAACGGAAAATTAGTTTTATAATTTTCCACTAATTAGATTTTTTTTATTAAAAAAGTAATTATGTAAAGGAATATGCATAAATTGAAAGTAATATTAGTTTATGAAAAGGCCAAAATTAAATAATATTTGAAGGTATTAGCGTTAAAAGAAGTATAAATAAATTAAATATGTAGTATATAATTCAAACACGTAAATTTTAAATTGCGCTAAAAATAAACTTAATGATATTTTCAGTACTCGTGTTTGAAAATTGAAAATATCATTTGCTACAATTATCAAATAAGCTTCGGAGATTTTATTATATTTTACATAAGGTCTCAGAAGAATCACCTTTATTACGCCAATTTTTAACAGGTATATAGCGTTAATCAAAAATATGTACTTTTAATTAAAATTAATATCAACTGAAAAACAATTAAAACAAATATTTAAAACTCGCAGGCTTTGCCCGCTTCGCTGGTCACTAAATTTAAGCTTTTCTATATAGCTTTATAAGCAAAAAATAAAATATTGAAATTGCTGAAAAGCTCGCTTCAGGTCCCTGCTGCCCTCGGCAGCGATTTGGTCATCCGCTAAAACTCGGGCGCCTGTCCCTATTATTTGCGACAGTGGTTTACCAACAGGCTTGCATTTAGGTGCTTATTAGATAACAGTTTCGAAATAGGTAGTATCGAAAAAATTGAAGCATCACTTTTATATTTGAATCTCAGCCACATATGATCAACACTATACGTGACGCACATAATATTTGCTTTTACGTTATTTCTTATGTTTATTTTGTTTATCCGATCAACCATAAAAATGATAACAATTTCACGCTAAATATTATAATATGCTATGACCGGCTACGTCTGTCGCATGAGACAATTAATTATTTGTGGATATATATAATTCATGGTTTGTAAACCTGATCATAGTACGCCTTAATATAGTTCTCTTTGGCGACTTTTGAATTTTTGTCACCATTTTAGATTTAATCCCGTGTAACAATAACCCAAGTAGCACCGGAACGTTCTTTGTACGTCTAATAACGGTTACAATAGTTCAAACACCGTGTTTCGTGTCAAAAGAACGTTCCATTAGACGTTCAAAAATGGTATTATTTAGAACGTTCAAAAAAAGTGTGCATTGTACCTTCCATAAAACGTACAATTTCAGTTCTATACAAAACGTTTAAATGTAACACCGTCATAAAACGTTCTGTCTCAGTGAGATTATTACGAATAGGACAAAATGCCCAGATTCAGTTTTGATTTCGTAATATTCATTGAATGTTGGTGTTAGGATTAAAACTAACTACACGAGGGTCCCAGTGGCGGATTTAAGGGGGGGGGGCTAGGGGGTCTGAAGCCCCCCCCCCAAAAAAAAAAACATTCACAATTGAATATTGCAATTGTAAGTTTTTTATTGGTCTAGAATAACACTTTGAAAAATCTTAGCCCCCCCCCCCAAAAGTCAAGTTTTGGATCTGCCACTGGAGGGTCCTAGGTCTGGATGGTGTGTCCTCCGTGGAAATCATTCTAAGAATGAATAACCCTTATTTATGCGAGTTTCAAAGAAAATCACGGAAAGCTCCGAAAACCCAAGTCGACGAGCGCGACCAGGAATCGAAACCAGCACTTCCCGTCTGTAAGGTTCGAGAGTAGAACCTCGCGGTCACTAATACTCATCGGGAAGTTACAGAAATGAGTTTTTTTCTTTCTTTAAGCATAATTTTAAACTTTTATTATATTTTATTTATGATTCTATTTAAGTTTGAATGTTACTGGTAAATTATCAATATTGATAATGTTTTTAAATCATTTCTCTCTTTGATTGTTCTTATTTTATTTATTTATTTTTTTTATCCAAATTTTATTTAATAAATTTTAATAAAAGAAAATTATTTAATATATATTTCAAAAATTATTTTCTTAATAGATGAACATTTTACGTAGCCATTCTCTTTTAATTAAACTGTTTAAAAGAAATCTTCTACCCATCGCACTACTTTATTCTGTAACATTCTATATAACAGCGCCACTTAACCAGTTAACATGAACAAAAATTTAATAAACACTGTATCTCAAAATTAAAATTTTACATATTAAATTTGTTGCAGATTTCAGTAACACATGCTGAGGTATAGCTATCTAGAAAAATTGCATAATAAAGAGTACTATATCGGCCGATATATACCCAAACTGAATTATCATAGTTTTTCATAATATATATTTCACATACTCATGTTAGTGAATTTTTAATAATAATAATAATAATAATAATAATAATAATAATAATAATAATCTGAGATATTGCTTTCCTTTAAACGGGATTGAGTTGCAGCACATTAGTTCCACCTCTCAATCAATATATGCTCAAATTAGATCACCATAGTTTAACATAATATCTATCTCACATATCAAGTTTGGTGCAGTTTTATTCAATAGAAACTGAAATACTGCCCTCCGTTACATGGAGGGGGGGAGGCATTACATAATAGCTGAGCACCTATTAGGTCATATATTCCAAAAATTAATCAGGGCTAGTTTAAATAAAAGTTCGACTAAATATCAAGTTAGGTTAAATTCTGTCCACTGATTCTTCAGATGCAATTTCCACAAAATTTTATTAAGATGCACAAACAAGTTCTAAAAATTGTCGAATCCTATCGAGGACGTCTCATGGAGTGTTAAAACCCCGAAAATTTCCATGCATCCATTGCGTTCTTTTTATGTATACAGAAAAAATAAAGTGTATGCCATTTCTGATCCTTTCACTGAATATTTTGTTCAATACTGAAATATGCACTAAAACAAAATATGCTTTTCCGTTTAATTCGAGATTTTAAAATGGAAAAATAAAGTGATCTCATAAGTTTTTCAAATACTTTATAAAAATTTAAATAATTGTTTAACTCAACTCCATTTTTCCAAAAAAAAAAAAAAAAAAAAAAAAAAAAAACCTATGTTTTCCACAGCTATAAATGCTTAATAAATTCTTCTGTTTGAAATGTTGAACTTTAAACATGATTATTCCGGATGTAAAAAGGGAAGAGCAGATGAAATTGACATCTGTGGAATGCATTTATTTAATTCTCGCTGACTGTGCAAAGTCAAACAAACGCCAGCGCCAGGTCTTGGGAATGTCGAATGTCGTGTCGTTATGTGAAGCGGTAATTTTAAAACATGTAATCTGTTTTGTTCAGTTTTCGCGTTATAATGACTTGGATAAGCTTTAGAAAAGGTAAACATGTAATATTTTTAACCTGTAATATTCTCTATGTTCTATTTATTAAAGTCTTATTTTAATATCAATTAAACAATCATTTTCATATCTGCGTAAGTTCTTAAGACTAACTTTTGATACTTGAAAGCAACGTTTTATCGCAGAAAAATCTGCTACAGTTACAGAAAACCGCTTAGAAATTATGGATACATTTTATTAATTTAGTCTTCTCAAATGGAAATGGTTAAAATGACTATTTTTGTTTATTATGTTTCTGAATGAAGTAACATAAAGAGTTTAAAAGATGAGAGTAAATTTTAAGTGAATGCCCTTGCAGACTGGTCATTGTGTATTTTAAAATGCTAGTTGCAAGGGTGTTTTCTTGAAAGAAAATTAAGAAAGTTTGAAGAAAGGTTTGTAAGGTTTATGAAGAAAATTAAGGTTTGTAATTCTTTTTTTTTTTCTTTTTAAATTCTGAAGTATTTATTTAATGTTTATATGATCATATATATAATCTAGGTTATGCAAATTGCATATTTTTAAAATAATATCCTAAGTTTCACTGACTTATAATTTTAAATATCTCTTTACTGTAATTTATTAAATAAAATATATCAACTTGTTTAACTGCATAATAAAACAAAGATTCAATTCAATTCAATTTTATTCCACATCTTTATAAAAAAACATATTCTGCTTTTAAAACAAACAAAAAAAAAAGACGATATTAATAAGTAAATAAATGATATACTAAGAAATAATATATTAATTATAAATAATGTACTTACAATATTATTTATTAATAATAATAATATTTACATTTATTAATTATTTAATATGCCATGATAGCATAATCACATCAAATGAGTAAAAATTGTGTTGATTCAATTTAAAGAAATTTAAACATTTAAAGAATACCAATTACATTGCCATGTGGAATAAATTTAAATACCTGCAAACATCATTTTTGTAAACTGCTGCTGTAAACTGAAAATATGTATACACACTTGCACTGAAATTTAAAAATATGAAGTATGTTAAATATTTTAGAAAAATATTTTGATTAAAAAAATATTTATATATTTAAGTATTTGGAAATTTTTTAAATTTCTTCCTTCTAACTAATTTTTAATTTTTCGTTTCAATTTCTTATTATTATAAATTAACAATATATTTTAAACTCAATTATATATTATTTTAGCGGTGTATTGGTACATTCATTTTCGAAATTATTTTTTATGTTGAAATATTAAAACTTTCTATGAACTTAAGCATTCAAATATATTTATAAACTATCCATGGACTTACAAAGTAGTACCCAGAAATGTTTAGAATATACAGGGTGCAAAGTCGAGAGCAGGCCTTTATTCGCGCAACAATTGGTCTCAGATGTCCTCCAATAAGAAAATGTATTTACAAAAAAAAAAAAAAAAAAAAAAAAAAAGTAAGCAAAAAGTAAGTGCTCATATTTTTTAAAACATTTTGTAACTGAAACTATATATTTGCGACCAAGAGTTGCGGAGATAAAGGTATTCTCGTGACTATGCTTTGCACCCTGTATTTAAAAAAAAAAAAAAAATAGTATAAATGAATTTTTAATCTTAGTTAAAGCCAAGCAGCCGATATAAGATCACTGAAACTACATAGAACAATGAGAAGGAAATTACAAGAAATTTAAATAACATGGGGAGACTGATTGTGATTTATTGAAGCATTTAATTTTTATTTATTGATTTTTATTTTATTTAACTTCAGTCTAATCATAAATTTATACCTGTATTGTAAGTTGCAATTTTAATAATTTTACCGGTGCGTAAAAACCACATGAAACTCAAATCAAAAGATACAAACAAGCAACGAGAAAATAAAAAATTAAGACATCATTTTGAACATTTTTTTTTTTTTTAAGGAAAAGCTTAGAACGGTAGAAAAAAAAATTCGTCAGGGGTGACTCGTCGTTGAGCTTTAATGTACGATTTCGTTCGTTAGCAGCTATAATAGCAAATTGCTAGCGGGCACCCTATCGTACAAGAAATTAATTGAAGTTAAAAATGAAGAATAAATTGGAATAAATTATTTAGTTCAAGAAATCAGAGAATCAAACAGAAAACAACCATGAAAAACAAACATTAATCATAGGATGACGCATTCGGAATCACAAGGATTAAAACAAGCAAAATAATTCAAGAGTTTAGTTGTACATAGCAGATGAAGAATAATGATACAACACAGCAACGGGGATATAAATTACTTTTTTTTTTAAATTCAAATAATGTTTAAAAAAATTTAACATACTTACTATTTCTTTAATTTCAACGTATATGTATGAAAAATTCCATATTTTATGACAGTAATTCCCAAAAAGTGTCATAACGGCTCTATATCCCTTAAAAAATTCCTTAAATTTTTGCATTTTTAAAAAATTTCTTTTTTCCCCTAATCTGAAGATAATGACGTTATAGTATTAATTACGAAACTTTGAATAAACATCATAAAATGCAAGAACTCGCGACTGCTACAAACAAAGCACGGCTGCTATAAACAAAGCGGCAACGCATTCAACACACTCAACGTGCTTGTTTGCAGTTCTCGCGCCTACATTGTTCGCCTGATGAAGGGTTGTGTCTTCTTTTGACGCAAAACAGTTGGTGCGAGTTCTTGCATTTCATTGTGTTTATTCAAAGTTTTTTAATTAATACTATAACTTCATTATCTTCAGATTCGGGGGAAAAAAGAAATTTTTTAAAAATGCAAAGATTTAAGACATTTTTTAAGGGATAAAAAGACGTTATGACACTTTTTGGGGAAAACTGTCATAGAATATAGAATTTTTCATGCATATACGTTAAAATTAAAGGAATAGCAAGTATGTTAAAATTTCTCAAACATTATTTGAATTGAAAAAAAAAAAGTAATTCATATCCCTGTTCATGTGTTGTATCATTATTCGTCATCAGCTATGTACATTTTACTTCTAAATGCCCGTACTGAGGTGATTTTTTTATAATGACGTCACATTTTTTTTTTGACTACACTATTTTAGAACGTTTACAGTACGTTTTCTAGAACGTTCTGAAAACGTTCTAAAAACGTTTAGAACGTTCTGAGACCGTATACGTAGAACGTTCTCAGAACGTTTCTATAACACCGATGGTGATTGCTACACGTTCATTGAACGTTCTCTGAACCGTACTATTGTACGTCTTCAAGATGGACAAATAGACGTCTATAACACGTTCAAAGTGAACGTTCTTAGAACGTGTTTGCAGAACAATTTTTGAACGTTCAGAGAACGTTTCTGTGCTGCTTGGGAAAACTTAATCCCTTGTAACAATATGCTATGAGTGCTATTTCTGCCGTATTTTAGACAACTAACCTTTTTATGGTTATATATATTTCCCATTAAACATATTTTTATTTATTTATTTAAATATTAATCTGAATTAATCAAATATTTCTGTTCGACAGCGTGTAAGTGCAGTCACACACAGAAGCTCATGTATTTGTATGATAAATTAGCATAGTGATTGGTATATAAAAAAATAAATAAATAGGTAAACATTATCGTGCAACACAACTTTATCATGCCGCTCCATTGGCGGCTTTTCAATTTTTGTCGTAATATTAGCAATGGATTTTATTTTTATTTTTATTTTATTTTATTATTATTATTATTAATATTGTATGAAAAGGAGAAGACTATTTTGCTAATAATTTTATCAGACACCTTTTTCTTTACATATAAGAATCCTTCATATTTTGTTTATATTTTTAATTGTTTTTAGGTTTCAAATAGTACTTGCTGAAATAAATTTGCTATCATTACAACTGCATTTTTTCTATTAGTCCAGGCAACGAAGGCCAAAATTTGACGAATAGAGGAAAAAAATCGTGTAGTTTTGAAATTTTACATACTCATAGCCGAGAGGGTCCTGAACAACATACCAAAAGTCCCCGCCCGTGGGGGGTGAGCGGGGGGCAGGGGGGCATTTAAGGGGGGCAATTTTCAGTTTTCATTAAATATCTTAAAAACTATCACATTTAGAGAAAAAATGTCAATTACAAAATTAATCTACGTAAAATTTTCTACAAAAATGTATATTACATTTTGTTTGTACGATCACTAGTTTAGAAGATATAGGGAGATGAAATAACACATTTTCTTGAAAAATTCTTTTTTGCAATAGTAAAATCAACTAAAGTGTGCAATTAAAAGGGTTCTTGTCAAATATTTTCTATTGTAAAAAACAAATATATACATAGGGAATATGCAAGGATAATACAGCATGTTTTGTACGTTTTAAATAATTTTAAGGCTAGTAGGCGTAAGTGGTGGTTTGAGTAAAAATCCAGATAACGAGGACCCAAAATCGATCAACATAAAAAAATATAGTGTAGCTTTGAAATTGAGCACAGTTATAAGGTTAAGTTTCCTGAACAACAAACTTAAAGTCCCCGACCATTGTGGGTGAGCGGGGGGCAGGTGGGGGGGGCATTTAAAGGGGGCAATTTTCAGTTTTTATTACATATCTTGAAAACTATCGCATTTAGAGAAACAATGTCAATTACAAAATTAATCTACGTAAAATGTCCTACAAAAATGTATATTACATTTTGTTTGTACGATCAAAAGTTTAGAAGTTATAGGGGGATGATATAACACATTTTCTTCAAAAATACTTTTTTGCAATAGTAAAATTAACTAAAGTGTGTAATTAAAAGGGTTCTGCTCAAATATTTTCTAATATACAAAATAAATATATACATAGGGAATATGTAAGGATAATACAGCATGTTTTTTACGTTTTAAATAATTTTAAGGCTAGTAGGCGTAAGTGGTGGTTTGAGTAAAAATCCAGATAACGAAGACCCAAAATCGATCAACATTAAAAAATATCGTGTAGCTTTGAAATTGAGCACAGTTATAAGGTTAAGTTTACTGAGCAACATACTAAAAGTCCCCAACCCTATTCTGTGTTTTTTATTTAATTTTTTATGTTATTTGCAATAGTAATAAAAACTATATTTCGTAATTAAAAAGGTTCAGGTTAAATATTTTTTACTCATACAAATAAATATTTGTATATAAATATTTGTATGTGTTGCAGCGCCTGCAATGGCACCTGCGCTAACGGAGTACCTTTAGGTGATGATGAACTTGAAACTGAGTATATAATTACAGAAGATGAGTCCTATTAACCATAATTTAAAAAGTGTGTATATGTTTAGCGGGAATTATTATATGTATATTACAGATAAATTTAAGTTTTTTATACTTTAAAATAAATAGAGAGTAATCTAAATATTTATACTAAAATATTGTTAATTTTTTTAATGCATGCTTGCTATAAGTAATTTTAAAGTATTTTAATGTATCATAACATTCACATTTTATGTATTTTATATCTACTATCACTTACAGAGGATTTAAAGAAAATGCAACTTTTAGTATGTTGTTCAAGACACTTAACCTTATAACTGTGCTCCGTATCAAAGCTATAAGATTTTTTTTTAATGTTGATCGGTTTTGGGTCTTCGTTATCTGGATTTTTACCTAAACACCACTTGCGCCTACTAACCTTAAAATTATTTAAAACGTACAAAACATGCTGTGTTATCTTTACATATTCCCTATGCATATATTTGTTTTGTACATTAGAAAATATTTTATCAGAACCCTTTTAATTCCACAATTTAGTTGATTTTACTGTTGCAAAAAAAAAAAAAAAAAAAAAAAAAAAAAAAAGAATTTTTCAAGAAAATGTGTTATTTCGTTCCCCTATATCTTCTAAACTATTGATCACACAAACAAAATAGAATATACATTTTTTTTAGGAAATTTCACGTAGATTAATTTTGCAATTGAGATTTTTTTTCAAGATACTTAATAAAAACTGAAATGTGCCCCTTTAAATGCCCCCCCCCCATGGTTAGGGACTTTTAGTTTGTTATTCAGGGCACTTAACTTTATAATTGTGCTCAATTTCTAAGCTACAAGATTTTTTTTTTTTTAATGTTGATCGGTTTTGGGTCTTCGTTATCTAGATTTTTACTCAAACCGCCACTTGCGCCTGCTAGCCTTAAAATTATTTAAAACTTACAAAACATGCTGTATTATCCTTGCATATTCCCTATGTACATATTTGTTTTTTACATTAGAAAATATTTGACAAGAACCCTTTTAATTGCATACTTTAGTTGATTTTACTATTGCAAAAAAGAATTTTTCAAGAAAATGTGTTATTTCATCTCCCTATATCTTCTAAACTAATGTTCGTACAAACAAAATAATATACATTTTTGTAGGAAATTTTGCGTAGATTAATTTTGTAATTGACATTTTTTCTCTAAATGCGATAGTTTTTAAGATATGTAATAAAAACTGAAAATTGCCCCCCTTAAATGCCCCCCGCCCCTCGCTCACCCCCCACGGGCGGGGACTTTTAGTATGTTGTTCAGGACCCTCTCGGCTATGAGTGTGCAAAACTTCAAAACTATACGATTTTTTTTTTTCTATTTTTCCTATTTTGACTGGACTTATCCAGATTTTTACTCAAACCGCCACTTGCGCCTACTAGCCTTAAAATTATTTAAAACTTATAAAACATGCTGTATTATCCTTGCATATTCCCTATGTATATATTTGTTTTTTACATTAGAAAATATTTGACAAGAACCCTTTTAATTGCACACTTTAGTTGATTTTACTATTGCAAAAAAGAATTTTTCAAGAAAAATGTGTTATTTCATCTCCCTATATCTTCTAAACTAATGATCGTACAAACAAAATGTAATATACATTTTCATAGGAAATTTTGCGTAGATTAATTTTGTAATTGACATTTTTTCTCTAAATGCGATAGTTTTTAAGATATTTAATAAAAACTGAAAATTGCCCCCCTTAAATGCCCCCCCCTGCCCCCGGCTCACCCCCCCACGGGCGGGGACTTTTAGTATGTTGTTCAGGACCCCCTCGGATATGAGTATGCAAAATGTCAAAACTACACGATTTTTTTCTTCTATTTTTCCTATTTTGACTGGACTATATAAACTTTCTATAAAAATAAACCATTTAGTTGACTACTATTTAAGTTAGATATCCTTTTTTTTTTCTTTTTGTGATACTTTTTGTAATATATTTTTTATATTTTTGATGCGTTATTTAGATTAAAATGGCTTCTGCTATATTAAACTTCTTGTCGAAAACGTTCGGTGTACTTCAACACGAAAATTAAAAAAAAATCGACCAGGAGAATCTGTTAATGAATCTGATAAAATAAATATATGGTTCATAGAGTTTAATTAATCTATTTAAAAAAACTTTTAAAACCTAAATTCTTAATGTATCGTACCACATAAAACTTTTCAAAGTTAGAATAAAATTTAATTTAAAGAAAAAAAAAAACTAACTTTTTTGTTTATTAACTAAAATTGATGAAATTTGAACTGCAATTTGGTCTAGTGTTGTACAGGCTGCATATTATATGTTTGTGTTTGTGAAAATAAATAAAAAAAAATTTCAAAACTGCAATTTTTAATCCCACTTAAGAAAACATGTGACTTTTAATAAGTAGCAGATTTAATTTTTTTTCCAAACGGTTTTCATACAATCTCCTGCTGTTGCCACCAAAAATTCATATATTAGTTAATTTTAAAAAATCTAATTATCCGATCGATAAGCTGTTTAATCCGTTGGATTCACAAAAATGTCCTCTTTCATTTGGTATCTTATTTGTAACGATACGACTGATATTTCTAATTTATTTTCTAATTTATTTAATTTACTTTCCTCATTTTAAAGAAATGTACTTTTTCTTCTTCTTTTTTTATTCTGTCGAAAAAAAAATTGGCAACAATTAAATTATGGATAAAATTTAAATGGCTAATTTATCAGAAATTAGAAAGTTATTTTTTTTCACATTTTAATTAATTAAAATAAAACTAATAAGAAATTCGAAAATCCGGCTTCGAGGTGCATCAGGAGAGGTCATTACGAAACTTCATGCAAATTTGTGTAGCTCAGCCGTCAGCCGTTTTCCTAAAAAGCTCTGGAAATACATACACAATGACACACACACAAACATCTTATTTTATTATATGTATAGATTATATAAAAGCAAATATAACCAATGGTATCAACTTTCAGTATCCTGCTTGTATTTAGCTGCTGTAAAATATATCGAAAAACAATGTAGTGTAAATTAGAAACAGAAATTTATCTGTAGTTATCAATAATATTACTAACAAGGAAACATTCAAAATATGTCGTCTTCAAAAAATATTGAAAAAAAAAAAAAAAAAATATGTGAACCTACTCTTCCTAAAACACCAGAAAGCGAAAAAATTATCGGCTGAAATAAATTACAGCGACCACAAAAAATTATCAAAATTAAGCATTTTTAGCTATTTAGAGCGATTTCACATTGTTAGGCGATTGATTTTGAGTACAGTCGGTAGCAAAAGTCTCCGACCACTATCAAAAATTCCTAAGTAAAAAGGGTACATTTAATACAGTTTTGTAAAATAAATCCTTGTCGAATCCTGTTTTTAGACTGACTAAGAACAGGATTCGACGAGGATTTATTTAACAAAACTGTATTAAGTGTACTTTTTTTACATAGGAACTTTTGCTAGTGTTCGGAGACTTCTGTTACCGACTGTACTTGGCGGAGAAACAAAACACGGTTCTGTTCATACACGGCAATCTCGATGCTAGTGAACTGAATGCCTAACACCGCTAAATCGCCAAATATGCTTAATTTTGATAATTTTTTTGTGGTCGCTGTAATTCATTTCAGCCGATAATTTTTTCACTTCCTGGTGTTTTATGGAGAGTAGAATCACATATATTTTTTTCAATATTTTTTGAAGACGACAACTTTTGAATGTTTCCTTGTAAGATACACACCAATGCAATTTTTTAAACTATCTAGTGTTTGATATTAAAACTAGTTTTTAATGACTTTATTAAACCCCTTCTTTATACTGCACATTCTAATGTGTTGAAATATTTTGTTGTTTTAAACTTTAACAATTTTAATAAGTTAAGTTTTTGGATAAGTGAATAGATATAATTTTTGCAAGTTTTTCGAGTCGTTTATAACTACTTTAGCAGCATATGCGCATATCGTACAATAGTGTAAATGTTTATACGCAAAAATTTATGCGTGATAAGTTGTAATAAATGACTAATATATTTTTAGGCAAAATATAATTTTAATCTCAATTGTTTCGCGCAAGAAAATTATTATCATAAGATGTTGTGGGTAACATGTACAGTCGGGAAAAAAAAAAACGCAGCACTCGGCGTAACTTAGTTGCTAATAGATGCAGAAAAATGTAATAGGTATCATTCGACGGGGAATGGTGAGTAGTTTCAGAAAATGAACCGAAATTTTGAATTGGGGTTCGTCTACATATTAAACCGTGCACAACTTTATTTTTTTCAATGGTAATGCCAAATTTTTATTTTTAAATTGGAATTCCTGGGATCGCGACAACGCGAAAAAGTATATTGGTTGTATATTTTACTTATTTTTTTCACAGAGTTAAAAGCGTTCAAAGTTTGAAGGTGCTAATGTTAAATTAATATTTCAAACTTTTATTAATATCTTCAAAAAAAAAAAAAAAAAAAAACTTGACCGATATAATTCTTTTTTACGAGATACAGTGAAGAAACCCAAACATAATCCATCATTACTTTTGATTCTGAAAAATATTTTTAACTTTGAAAAATATTAATAAATTCATATTCATAAAAATTATGAATTATGACCTATATTAATTTTTACATAAAATGAATCCTAATGCTGAAAAATATGGATGTGCAAATTTGCAGCTCATTCCAGTTATTAGTTTTCGAAATATTAATAAACTTTCTTTTGGAGTGGTTTAGGAGGCCGTCTCTTACAAAGTTTTGCATGAGATAACGAATCAAAATTTAAAAAATAACAAGGAAAATTAAACAAAATATGTTTATTTTTTATTTACGGGTCAAATAATATAGCAACAACGTCAAACGCAAAGAAATAAAATAAAAATGATGATTTTTAGACATTAGTGTTAGCATCAAGAATTCCTGTTTTCTAAAGAAGACAAACCCCGCCTTCATCGATGTTCAAAACAGAACAATACAGAAAAGAAAAGTAAATGCGACATTGAGTATTCATGTTAAACCCCTTATTTTATGTTGACAAAAATATGCACAAGTGGTATTTACTTCATCGATTACTGGTGATAAATTTTGAATCTTTTAAACGAACACTAGAAGAAAAAAAATAACTAAATAGGCGGGGTTTACTGTTTTAAGTAGAAAAATTGATAAATGTAAAAATTGTCATTTAAAAAGAAAAAAAAAATGGGATTCAAGACAGACTTGTAAAATCGTTTCTTAAGTTAAAGGCTTAATCATTTGCTTCATATATTGCTTTATTTTTATTTATTTATTTATTTATTTTGTAGGGGTGAGGATTATTATTTTAAGTATACTTTAGTCTTTAAAATTTTAATAATATATTTTAACATTATATATATTTGAAATATATTTTTACTTTTATAAATATATTTTAACTTTTTTTGCGACCGCAGGATTTTGTAATTTTGACAGTAAGATACGCCTAAGGGCGTTCGTTATTCTCTCAAAAAAAAGTATTTCAGAACAAATTTTCTGTATTCACAATTATATTACAAATGGATATACAGTAAAATTATATTCTTTCTAATCAAAATATTTCTATCCATAGTATATTTTATCGCAAAAATATAAACACTGTGTACATAATTAAGAAATAAGTAACACACAAATTATAAAAAACGCCCACTAAGAGAGTTACAGATTTTCAAAAGACGTTAATCTACGTCAGCAGTCGCGAAAGGGTTAATTAAGAAATTATATTTTCATAGAAATTATAAAACGAATCGTACAGTTCCAAAGAGTTCAACTGACCCAAAACTGGTAATTGCGATTAAAATTGTGTAATATTTACTTCATAAACCCTTACAATAATTTATCCGAAAAAAATTAGTTTATGCGTTGTTGTATATATATATATATATATATATATATATATATATATATATATATATATATATATTATTTCATTTCAAATTTTATGTTACCCTTAACGAAAGAAAATTCAAGCTTTATTGGCGATCACTACAGCCATAATAGACACTTTTACTTTAAAAATATTGCACTTTTTTCAAAGAGTACAGTCTGGACAAATCGCAAATATAATGTATTTAAATAGACCTAAAATTATTTTAAAAAGTACCGAAGTATACACAAATCTAAGAAACTGTATGCAGGATAATTAAGAAACTGAAAAAGTGCCAACGTCTTTTTTTCCTGAAAGATATCCGGTGTAAAACATTAAAATTTTGTCTATTTCTAATAGGATCTTAATTTCTTTTTCTACATTTACAGATAACCCCCTAACACATTTTTGATTATAACTTTATAAATACTAAAGATAAATTATACAAGCAGTATACTTTTCCGCACTGCCAGACTCTCAGAAATTCGAAAATGAACTCAAAATTGGGTGTTGCTATTGAAAAAATAAAAGTTATCGCTCATTTCAATATGTAGATAACCCCTAATTCAAAATTCGACAGCATTTTCATAGAGTGCATTTAATTTCCTGTTGAATGGTGTCCATTAAATTTTTCTACGTCAATTAATAATGAAATTACAGTGAGTGCTGCGATTTTTGTTCCCTCGACTGTTCATAGACATATTATGCTCATACATTTTGAAATCTTCAAATTGATTTTAGCATCAAAATAGCAAATATGAATTTGGATAATAGATACAATATTACTTAGGGAAAATGGTTACATTAAGCCAGTTTCTAAAATGAAAGAGTATAACAATTTGATATCCATTTTTATACAAAATATTTCAAAGAAATACTATTGCATTTTGTATATAGAGAAAATATGAAAAAGCAATGAAAAAGCATATACAAATCGTCTAATTCCATTAAAACAACATTATAAAAGAAATATTTCAAATGTACATTGTAAAAAGTTAATTATTCAATTAATATAGATAGATGAAAAGTTATTGAATATACACTGTTCGATATTGAAAATGCAACACCAAGAAGGAGTGGTCAGAAAGTGATAAAATTTGGAAAAAAGACAGAGACAGCAAGGAACAATAAGTGATCTTTATTTCAAAATGATAGTCAGAATACAAAGCGAGAACGGCGTCGGCTATGTAGGATGTAGGACCACCGCGGACAGCTATGCACGAAGAAACACGTCTAGGCATAGAGTCAATAAGAGTGCGGATGGTGTCCTGAGGGATGGCTCACCATTCCCTTTCAACCATTTGCCACAGTTCGTCTTCTGAACGAGGCAGGTGCAGAGTCTGCAAACGGCGTCCAATCACATCCCACACATGTTCGATTGGTGACAGGTAAGGAGAGTACGGTGGCCAGGGAAGTATCTGTATACCTTGCAGAGCATGTTGGCAGATGCGAGCACTGTGTGGTCGGGCGTTATCCTGCTGAAAAATTGCATTAGGCAGCCCCTGAAGGAAGGGGATTGCCACCGGCTGCATTACATTATCTAAGTATCGTTGGGCCGTCATAGTCCCCTGAATACGAACTAGAGGTGACACGGAATTATACGCAATAGCGCCCCAAACCATTATGCCACGTCGTCGCGCGGTGGGGCGTTCCACAGTTACTGCTGGATTAGATCTGTCTCCACGTCGACGCGGCGACTGTCACTGGATAAACAGACGCGTGACTCATCTGAGAACACGACGTTTCGCCATTCTGTCATCCACGTCGCTCTAACCCGGCACCATTCCAAACGTTGGGGAATGCTGTGGGGTCAATGGCAGTCTTCTTAGCGGACGCCGTGATTGCAGGCCGCGTGCAACCAATCGACGGGAAATGGTTCTGGTCGACACGGAAACATCCAGGGTATCTTGCACATGCTGCAGAATCGAGGTACAAGTGACTTGCGGGTCTGCCACAGATTGTCGGCGGATGCGTCGATCCACGCGTGCTGACGTCACTCTGGCTGCACCTGCACCCCTTAATCTTGATTCATTTCCTTGTTCCAACCATGCTCGCCACAGCCGATGCACCGTGCTCGCATCCATGTGGGTATCAGCTGCGATTTGACGTAAAGACCAACCCCCCTTCTCAGACTGATCACCTTACCCCTCGTAAAATCGTCTATCTGCTGGAAGTGCCTTCGTTGACGGCGACCTGGCATTCTCTCCTATTACACGTATCCTCCGAGACAAAAAAAAAAAAATTCTTCGATAATTCGTCTGGCAGAAATAACGACAAGAATATTGCCCATTCTGCAAGTTCCTTCCCTTATATCTTACTTCACGTGCGTCGGAGAGCTGCGCCTTTCACATCATTCACATAACTCAGTGACGTGCGTCTACTCTAAAATTTGCATAAATTTCTGACCATTCCTTTTTGGTGTTGCATTTTCAATGTCTAGCAGTATATATATATATAATAAAGATGATCTATTAAGCATAGTAGAAGCTAAGCAACAGATACAAGATCACTGAAACACCAATGACCGATAAGATTTAAAATTTTTTTTTTTTTTATCAGTGGATGAAATACACTAATGTAAAGAAACCAGATCCATTAATTAACAGCCCGAAAAACAAACGAGTCAATAAAGCAACACAACAAATCTTAACTTAAAACCATAAACATATCAAAATTAATGAAAAAATAACCTTAGAAACACATGATAGGAAGGAAGGAGGCAGGCGGCAAGACTTGTGACTTGCCTGTGGGGTTAAACTAGTTTCATGCCGGCAACACTCACCTACCTGCCACGACCAAAACAGGAACCATATGGATCCAAAAAAGCAAAATTTCAAAGCAGATGAATAACAATGAAACCACGAAGCAACAATGAAATTCACCGATTGATGACACTGTCTTTAATAGTATAATTAGAATTTTAAATATAGTTGACAACTCAGAAAGGAAGAAACTAAATTTAATTGGAAAAAGAAAGTTTGCATCATATTTTTTTTTTTTTTTTTTCGAACTTTTAAAGGCATTACATAATGAATTCATTTTTAATTTGCTGCACACGAATTTAACCTATAATACATTGTAAAAAAATGTTGTAATTTTTCCTGCACTTTCTGCGGTTTATTTTCAAGTATTTATGCTGTGAAATAAATTCAAGCACTAAATGCTGTAAAAATCGACTTCCTGTGGACTTTAGACAGGAACATCTGCTTGCGGAAACATAACATCTGCGTCTTTGAACTGAGATGCAGATGAACGATGAATGAAAGACTAGAAGATCATGGAATGAGCAATGTCCGTTCATCAGAAAGGTTAGTTATAAATTTTTATATTAATATTTTGTATTGATTAATTAATATTTCGTTAAAACGCATTAGTTATAAACATATTGTAGCATGTCTAATCTATTCTATAACTTTTGTCCTAACGATTTACAATTAATTAAAAAAATGTTTCTTATTAATCATACAGTATAGTCCTTTTAAATTTCATACATTTCAGTTTTTCATACAGTTACATTTATCAAGTTATATGCTGCCCAAGAAAGTGCTAAATGCACTTTTTTATATGAACGTGTATAAACTTGCACTCATGAAAATCAACAAAAAATATTAATTATTTATCAAGTAATTAACTATAACTAATTCAATATGTTTATGATTACAAATTAATTTTTAACCCTAGAACACTAGTGTTACGTAATTTTTACGTGCAGTCTTCATTTAATGGTTTTTTTCCGCACTTTCCCTACTGTCGATACACTTATTTGAGTTTAAGTGCTTCGAAATAATTATTCAGATAATGAAAAATTAGTAATATTGGGTAAAACAGCAAATAATTAAACATATTTAAAAACAATATTAATGTAATTTTAGCAAATAAAACGGCTTTTACATGATCGCGTCAATTTTAGGTACCTCTAGTGATAAAGTATTCTGCCTGTAGCAAATTTCGACAATCAGCCGAAATTTGGCGCCAGTTGCATTCTATGCCCGTTTTATAATCTGAACCTGGATGTTTGCTCACAATCCAAACGACCTTTGAAAAATTTGGTCAGACAACTGCGCTAGTTTAAATTTATGTGTAATCGGCCGACATGTAGCGCTGCTGTTAATTAACTGTGATCCGATAGTGGGGTTTTTGAATCCCGGAAGATTTTTCTCTCTTTTTTATTTATTGAATTTATTTTATTTTATGTATTTATTTATTTATTTATTTTCAAAATCGATATCTGCTATAACAGATATACCTATTGAAATTAGATTTTATATTATATTTATCTGCTTTTTAAAATTATATTACGTTTACTGTTTCCAGAATTTTTAATTTCTGTAGAATTTGAAATACCCTCTTTTTTTTCAGGACATTTTCCAGCCATTATTTAGTAACGATAATTTTTTGGTTTATTTTATTATAAAAATTGCCATTCCGATTTTGAAAATATCTTGAAAAAAGACGTAAATTTCCAGCCCTGAATTTTTGTCATGAAATAAGCTATTAGAACGAGAGATCTATATCTTTCGGACAAAATAGAGTAAATGAAAACATTTTTTTCTTTTTCCCTTTGGCACCAAATAGAAATAGTATAAAAGAAATTTTAAAACATTAATATATGTAACCGCTGCTAAAGAACGCAATTTCATATTTTAAGGAAATGAATGTGCTATTTTTATTTTTATTGATTTATTTATTACGCCTTTTAAATATTTTGACCAAATGAAAATAATAATAATAATAATAATAATAAATAAATAAATAAATAAATAAATAAATAAGGATTTTTTTTCTCGAGAAAAAAAAAAATATTGGATTCGTAAAAATTTTCGATCTCCGTTTTTCGATGGATTTAAATGTTTTCGGATGTCCAGAACTAGATTAGTTTACTTATAGAAAAATTGCTAAAAGAAAAGGATTTACTTTTCTGCCCCTCAAAAAAAAAAAAAAAACCTGTATCGACCGACTACTGCATTTCGATTTATCCGTAATAATCTATATATATATACGGTAAACTCTCGATTATCCGCAAACGGATTACACACGTTGCGGATAATTCGTGGCGCGGGAAATGGACGAAATCAGAAGAAAGGTTTTTTTTTTTTTTTTTTTTTTTTTTTTTTATCATCAACAATAAACAGATACAAATGATAGCTTAAAAAAGAAAAAGTAAATATGAAGAATTATGTGGTTTTTGCTTTATTTGTTCTCCAGTAGAATACGCTACCAAACACGTCAACATTTCAATTTATTTCAAAACATTGACGTGACCGCTTTTTTTTTTTTTTCACCAGTTTTTCTGGCGGGTACTTTCTTTAACATTCAATCGTAATCAAATATTGGAGAACATTTTTCTACAATTAAAGTGGTGTGAAAATGTGGCGGTTATTCACAATGCTGTGGAATAAATTAAATGTTTGCATGTCTGCGGTACTGTTTAATTTAGTGCATAAATTAGATTACAAATTGAACCATGGCTTTATCTTAAGTACACTTTTTTCTTTATGTTTTTTATATCCTATAATATATGAAGTACAGTCAAACCTCGTTGACGTGAATTACTTTTAATATGAACTGTTTCCACAATCCCCGTCAAAATGAAGATTAGTTACTGATAACATGAAAAAATTTTTTATCCCCCATAAAATTCACGTTCATGAGGTTCGACTGTACAAATAATTTTACTTTTTATGAATATTTTCATTGTTTGTATTATGTTTTATATACTATATATTCAAGTTTTTAAGCTAGAATGCATTTTATGTCATTTCAATTTCATATTCAGCCTTTTTGCGGTTTATGTACGAAACCCATGGCTCTCAACTTTGCGGATAATCAATTATACTGTATCTATATACATGTATGTCCATTAAAAAAAAAAAAAAAATACATCTTTTAACGCAGATTATAAACTAAGCATGTCAAAACGAAAATGAGGAATTCTCGCTGAGTAAGATAAACAAATACTGGATGAAAGTTGAAAATGAACCAGATGCCCATACCACAAATATGACTTTTATGTTTTATCTACTGTAGATATTGAATGAAAGGCTTGCTTTTTATTTTTTTCATCTGTCTCAAAGTGCAAGCGAATTACTATAAATTTATAACTGTCTATCATTAAATTTAAAGCGTGTTATTGTATGTTTAATAGGAGACATATATAAACTTGGTGCTAGAGATTTTTAATTTTTTTACGTTTTAAGATTAAAAAAAAAAAAATCTTAACTTTAAATATTATTTCTTCCTTTTCTTTCATTTTTTGCTTTTTATTTATTCCCTTGTTTATTTATTTATTTTTACGCAATAATAACATTATATACATAAAAAAAAAAAAAGTAGCATTTTCTTGTTCTAAGCATTAGTTAATAAACAATATCGCATTTTTAGCAGTCATAGCTACGATTAAAAGTAAAACTGCAATTAAATATGAACCCTTCAAAATCATTTAGAATTTCTGTAATCGCTTTTAAGAGTATTTTGGCTGACACAAAGAAATCTCCCCCTCTCCTTTTTTTTTTTTTTTTTTTTTTTCGTTTAACCCATATCCTACCAAGCATTGAAAAAATGTTTTTCAATGTCTGTGTATACACACAAAATGAAAAAACTTACCATTTTCACATTATAACCGAAATGTTTAAATTAGTCCACAAATAGATACAGAATAAATTATTGGAAATTTTTATTAGGTTCATTTGGTTATTATTTATACATAGAATTCCTTATATATATATATATATATATACACACACACAGTAGGTTTGTTTTTTCTTTTTTTCTTTTTTTAATGAATTGATCACACTGAGGCCAGGCCATTATGAAACCTGAATCCATTACTTTTTGACACGCTTGAAAAAAAAAAAAAATAAATAAATAAAAATAAATAAATAAAAAAATAAAATAAAATCCTTTTTATTCGTAAATACAAGAAATAGGCAAGTATTTCTTTTTCATGCACTAAAATACCTCACAGCATTTTTTTTTTTTTCTTAAATGTAAACGTAAAGACTAATAATTTTTTTTATAAAAGTGTGTGAAAGTGTTTAACCCATATTTCACCATCGTCCTAAAAATAGGACACCATGCATAAGTGGTGTTTATATAAATTCTTTTGAATATTTTAATTCAAATTAAAGACGATATATTATTTAAAAGTCCAATAAATACATATGTGTCTTTATCGTTAGTTTAAATTACCGTTTAATATATATTTTTTAATTTTTAAAATGACGATTTTTAAAGATTTATTCATTACATTTTCATCATATTATTACTTAAAAGGTTTTACATTCAAGAATAATGGATATACAAATTTATTGAGGTAATATTCTACACTTTGTACTGGTAAAACAATTATATAAGTATATATATATAGAGAGAGAGATGGTCTGTTTTCTTTATATTTCCGACTGTCCTAAATTATTGTCCCATTTTTAGGTACAGGCTGTCCTAAGAAACACTTTCACACACTTCTATCAAAAATTATTAGTCTTTACGTTAACATAAAAAAAAAAAAAATGCTGTGAGATATTTTAGTGCATGAAAAAGAAATACTTGCCTATTGTATTTACGAATAAAAAGGATTTTTTTTTTTTTTTTTTTTTTTTAAGCGTGTCAAAAAGTAATGGATTCAGGTTTCATAATGGCCTGGATTTAATGTGATCAATTCATTAAAAAAAAAAAAAAAAAAAAAAAACCTACTATATATATATATATATATATATATTCTAAAAAAGGAATTCTGTGTATAAATAATAACCAAATGAACCTAATAAAAATTTCCAATATTTTATTCTGTATCTATTTGTGGACTAATTTAAACATTTCGGTTATAATGTGAGAATTGAAGCTGTTTGTCTGCCCTTGGGACCTAGGTTCGAGGGAAGTACACTCCATAGCAGTTTTCCTGTGAATTTTGGAGAAAAAACACAGAAAATTCCGTACGGCTGTGCCAGTGGACATGACCTGGTTTTGAACCTGGTAGCCCAGACTAAACGAATTTGCAGCAGATTCGTTAAATTACAAATAGCCAGAAATAAACTGAAGATTTTTTTTTTTTTTTTTTTAATTCAGTAGTTTCTACATTTGTTGTTTCCAGCACAAGTATAGTCAATTATGTGTAAATTTGTGTTATTTAAATTTAAAACTTTCCAGCGTAATATTTACAGTCAATCTCCGATTTTAAATTTAGAAATTGTAGAAGTCAATCTTTCAACTTTCAAAGTATTTCTATTTTGCTTTAGAAGCAAGTACTTTTTGTTCATGTCTTATACTATATAGGAAATCTATCTATTAGTATATTAATGCGAAATCAGTTACTCATTTATAAGAATTTAAACATGTATCAGGGATAACTTTCAGCACTTTTTTTTTTCCTACCACTACTTCCATCACGAAAACCTTTATTGTATTTTTACTCTGTTTTTTTCCGATTAACTAATATAGTGGGGGTGATAGAATTATTTGACAAAAAAAAAAAAAAAAAAAAAAAAGAAAAAAACTAGACGAAATGGCCTGAAACCTCATGCATGCAAAGAACATTTAAAAACTCATTGTTTCCACTATCGTTTAGTCCAGAGTGCAGTTAGCGCACCAACCACAAATTCAAAAATAGCGAAAATATTTTGGATCACCCTGTATCATAAAAAGATACAAATAACTTGTAACTTTAATACATTGCTGCACATACTGTGCACAATATTTGTATGTTTTGGTGCGGGAATTTAGACAGATATTCTATATTTATTTTTCAAAAATTACTAATTTTTTTGACAAGTTTTTTGCTTATAACTAGAACGGATTTCCATAAAATTTTACAAAAATTGCTGAAAAATTGCCAAAACATTAGAGAAACATATTATGAAACAGAAAATCCATACGTGTAATATTCGTTGAGATATGAGTATTTTAATAAATATTACTGCGCGTGCGCGAAAGATATAAAATTTTTTATTGCACAGTTTGAAAGCTAGATGTACATTGATACATTTTTGTCTAAAATTCATTTGAATAGAGTAAATATTAATCAAATTGTCGGCAAAAGAACGAGTTAGAGCTTAGGTATTTTTCAAAGTTGAAATTTCAAAATGAGTTTCACCCATGCCACGCATTTAATTTGAAGATCCAATTATTTTAATGACGTTGCAAAAGTTCTTTTTGGGAAAACCCCTTATGATATCATAAATCTTAGTAAATAAATAAAAAAAATGATAAAGTTATAGGCCTATAAGAGATTTTATACAAACAAGAACTTTCGCAATCTGGTTGAAATAATTGGATCATCAAATTAACTGCGTGGTATGTGAAAAACCCTTTATGAAATTTCAACTCTGGAAAAAACCTAAAATCTAGCTCGTTCTTTTGCCAACAATTTGGTTAATTTTTAAACCATTCAAATGAGCTTTTGACAAAAGTTGCTCAATATATTTAGCTTTCAACGTATGCAGTAAAACTTTTTATATCATTCGCGCATGCGCAATAAAATGATATTTACTAAAAATGCCCATATCTCAACGAGTATTACACGTGTTAATTTTATGTTTCATAATAATGTTTCTCTAATGTTTTGTCAATTTTTTTGTATGTTTGGTAAAATTTTACGGAAATCTGTTCTAGTTACAAGCAAAAAACTTGTCAAAAAAATTAGTAATTTCTGAAAAAAAAATGAAAAAAAAAAAAAAAAATATATATATATATATATATATATATACTCACCTAAATAATTGTGCAATTTCCGCACCAAAACATATATATTGTACATGGTATGTGCAATAAAGTGTTAAAGTTATAAATCATTTGTAGTTTTTTTATGATACAGAGTGAATCAAAGTATTTTCACTCTTCTTCAATATGTGGTTGGTCCTCTAATTCCTCTCTCGACTAAATCGACAGTGGAAACAACGAACTTTTAAATGTTCTTTGCAAAAATGAAGTTTCAGACCTCTTCGTCTAGTATTTTTTTTTTTTTTTTTTTTTTTTTTAATCTAAAAAATGTAAAAAAAAAAAAATCTAACAATTTGATCACTTACTGTAGTGATTATTGTTAGAAAATATCTCATCTTTGTTGTATTTAGATACATACTTACCAACAACAACTTTACAGAATCGAGCTTCGTTACAGTTAAAAAAATTAACCTTAACTCTTTAACTAATTAATAACTCTTTATCATAAGTTGCGCAATACATATATCTTTTAATCTATTTTATAATAATAATAATAATAAATTCTATCTCTTAAAATTTAACTCTTTAACTTAAAAAAATAATCGCAATTACAATGAATGAACGAATTTTTCCTCTAAAGCTGAAAAACATCTCATTCTCAGTGTGTATTGCTACTAACACTTATCCAGTCAAAAAAGTGCGAAAGTTTGGAAAACATGCGAACAATTTTATTGATTAACAGCAAAATAACAGCCCATATTAGCAACAATTGCAATTGAACGTTGATGGCGCGCGGCGCCTGTCTACACTGAGTGATGCCAGATGGTCGAAAATTATTTCCCCAAACAGGTCTTCAAATTTTCCCAAATCAGGGATTTTTTTTTTTTTTTCGAAAAAAATCCCCAGCTTGATTTCTTTGGGAAAATAAAAATTTCTTCAAAAAAAGAATATATATATATATAGAAAAAATATCAAGCAGATTTTTCTATGATTTAAACTCAGATTTTTCCCCAAATGAAGACAATTTTTGAAAAAAATCCCCAAATAACAATAAAGCTATTGAAAGTCTCTAGTCGTAGGGATAAATCATTACGTTGCCAACATTGACAGAAAGTTGAAGAACTCTCCAGATTTGTCCCCAAAAATTTTAGAATTCCCCAAAAAAATCCCCAGAAACATTTGGTCCCCAAAATTGCCCCCAGAAGCCTCGAAAATCCGCAATCTGGCATCACTGCCTACACTGTAAAAAAAAAAAAAAAAAAAAAAAAAAACTGTATTTTGCAACAAAAGGTGCTGGCACCGCGGCTGCCAGCGCAGTTGCTGTAAAATTTACAAGCGGCTGTTTTTTATGGTGCTGTAAAATTTACTGCACTCTACTGTGAATTTTACAAGATGTTGTTTTTAGTAGTGCTGTAAAATTAACTGCACTTTGCTGTGAATTTTACAAGATGCTGTTTTAAAAAGTGTTGTAAAATTAACTACACTTTGCTGTAAATTTTACAACACTTTTTAAAACAGCATCTTGTAAAATTCACAGCAAAGTGCAGTTAATTTTACAGCACTACTAAAAACAGCATCTTGTAAAATTCACAGCAAAGTGCAGTAAATTTTACAGCACCATAAATCACAGCAGCTTGTAAATTTTACAGCAACTGTGCTGGCAGCCGCGGTGCCAGCACCTTTTGTTGTAAAATACTGAATTTTTTTTTACAGTGTATATAAAGATGGATGGATGGATGGATGGATTGGTTTTACGTCGCACTAGCGCTTCGCAATGGGCAATTGGCGACGGTCTGGGACTCACCCCTAGAGGTGGTCCGGAGACATGCCATTACAATATTCATCCTCCGCGAAAGGGATTATAATATATAAAGAAAATATTTTTCATCTTTAAACATATCATAAAGTTATTAATATTAATAACTTTAATATCTTAAAGTTATTTTGAAACTTTAAGAAAATTTCTTAAAGTTTCTTAATAAACTTTAAGAAATTTCTTGAATTTCTTATGAAATTCAAGAAATTTCATAAGAAAAAGGAAGTAAAGTGTAAAATTTACTGTGTTATATATTGTCATATAAATTAAAAAAAAAAAAGTTGCAGGAATCATTATAAAGAGTTTATATGTCTTTAGATATTTTTGAGATTATTTCCAAAAGTTTAACGTAAGATTGAAATTTCTAATTCAAATTTCATATTTTCTTTCTGCCTACATCTTCGCGAAAACGGGAAGATGGTAAACGGGCAACAGTAAAAATTATTGTTGCATTTTTTTTTTTTTTTTTTTTTTTTTTTTTTTTTTACTGTTTGATCTGATGTGTACTTCTCAAGATAGTTATTCATAAAATAATAATAATAATAATAATTTTAATGATAATCGGAAACAATTTCCAACTCTATGTATTTTTTAATCAGTTCGCATTAAAATATAACGCATAAACTTTATTCTATGTAAATCACGCTGTTTATTTCATGAAGATGGGAATTTATTTACCATTGTCATGCCTTTCATAAATCCCCCAGTGTTTATTATTTTCGCAAAGCTCATAAATACTCATTTTTTAATTTCAATTACTTCGTAATTTAATGAAAACTGGACGATATTTATCAATTTTAAAAACGGTGGTTTTCTAATAAAATAAATAAATAAATAAAACAGTGACATTTATGCTAATTGAATAATGATTTAACTAATGTATTTTTTCGATAATAATGTTTAACGTATTATTAAGTAAAGAAGGATTAAAATGAACGTATTGTTTACATTGTTTAAAAAGAAAAAATACTGAATATTTAAATCACACATTTTCATTTAATGTTGTCTTTTTTTGTTCTTACAATGAATGAATTGCATGTTTAATTAAACAGTTTTTCTGCTAAAATGTGGCACAAAGTGTTAAATAATATACTTTTTGATTTAAAACATACCTGAAATACGCTGGAATAAAAAATAAAAATCTCATTATTTAATTAATATTTAAGGATTTGTGCTAACATGACTTTCTTAATTTTGATTTTTACAGCAGCAGCACACGTATTGAGAAAAATTATTAAACAAGCATTTTATAAAAATGTAGTAGACTGAACGAGTAATAGAATGAGTTTATATCCTTGAAATATTTCTCTTTACATTTTTTAGATTTTTAATAATAAAAACATGTTTAATTTAAATTTCACTGAATGATAAATCTACTTAACATGGCCTGATTTTTCTTTTTTAATTTTAATTTTGAAAATAAAATGCATATAATATAACACGTTTTATAGACTTTTATAACTTATACATAATCACCTGGATAACTGAGTTTCACTGGGAATTATTGTAAAAATTAAACTTTTACAAAGACAATTCTTTACTTGTTCATTTTTATTAACACTTTACAGCAATGTTGTAAATTTTTTATGACTTCAGTTTGTCTGTCTGTCCGCAAAATGTAACTCCCGTAAATACTAATGGAATTTCATGAAACTAATATATGTTATTCAGGTTCACTATAGGATTTTCCCTATTGAAAATGGAGAAAATATCTCTATTGGTTTGTGTACAGGGACACCCGAAAAGTTTCTATATCATTGAGTTCTATGAGAGGTTTATCTAGAAATTATATATTAATGACTTTACTTTGAACACATTTTAAAGAAATAAAATATACTAGCAAACCCATGGGAATTTTTTTCGCATTTTATTTCTTTCTTATTCACCTGTAAAATTTGAAACTCAAAAATATTATATGAATTTCGCCCCGTAATTAAAATTGTAACTTACCAGTAGCCAAATTAATATTAGAACCAAATTAATATTGTGTAATAGGGAAACTAAAATCATACAAAGGTTTTCGAAATAAAATTCATAACTGACGGCCCAGTTTTTATACTTCCGCAACGTAGTGCTGTTTTATGATAGGACCCCCATGAACTAATTTTAATTTTTTGTCACTATGTTATCAATGACTTTTTATTTATTATTATTATTCATAAAAAAAAAGAATAAAAAAAAAAGAATGAATGAAAAAGAAAAACTAATTCCTATTTTGATTATAATTTTTATGATCTTTTTTCAGTCAATTTATGATAATAATTCATATTTTGTATATATCTTTAAAGTACTGCTAGATTTAAAATAACGCTTGCAAAGATTCATAAGATTCAACTTTTAAAAATACATTTTTAAAAAATACTCTTGTCAGACAAATGTCGTCATTTTTTTTATTGGATCATTGAGCTGTGTCCACGTGCTTAAATATTGTCCATTTATACAGATTATTTTTTATTCTCACGTATTTTATTAATTACATCACTATCATATCGTTTCGACAAAACTTAATCATAACTGGGCCGCGTTAGAGAAATATTATATAGATTATTTGAGTTTACTATCGGATGTTCATGGAGTAAATGGAATGAATACCATCACTCGTTTATGTACAGTCGGGGAAAAAAATCGCAGCACTCGCTGTAATTTCATTATTAGATGACGCAGAAAAATTTAATAGATACCCTTCAACAGGAAATTAGATGCACTTTTTGAAAATGCTGTCGAATTTTAAATTAGGGGTTATCTACATATTGAAATGAGCGCTAACTTTGATTTTTTTCAATAGCAACACCAAATTTTGACTTCATATTCAAATTTCTGAGAATCTGGCAGTGTGGAAAAGTATACTGTTTGTATACTTTATCTTTAGTATTTATAGAGTTATAATCAAAAATGTGTTAGGGGGTTATCTGTAAATATAGAAAAATAAAATTAAGATCTATAAGAAACAGATAAAATTTTAATCTTTTACACCGGAAACCTTTCAAGAAAAAATCAATTATAAAAATTAATTAAAAGCTTGACCCTTTTCCAGTTTTTTAATTATCCTCAATTCAGTTTCTTAGAATTGTATATACTTCAGTACTTTTTAAAATACTTTTAGGTCTATTTAAATACATTACACTTGCGATTTGTCCAGACTGTACTCTTTCAAAAAAGTGCAATATTTTTCAAGTAAAAGTTTCTATTATGGCTGTAGGTGATTACCAATAAAGCTTGAATTTTCTTTCGTAGGTGTAACATAAAATATGAAATGAAATAATATAGATATGTATATATACAGGACGCATAAACTAAATCTTTTCGGATAAATTATAGTAAGGGTTTATGAAGTAAATATTAAACAATTTTAATTGCAATTACCAGTTTTGGGGCAGTTAAACTCTTTGAAACTGTACGATTCGTTTTGTAATTTCTATGAAAATATAATTTCTTAATTAACCCTTTCGCGACTGCTGACGTAGATTCACGTCATTTGAATATCTGTAACTCTCTTAGTGGGCGTTTCTTTCGTAATTAGTGTGTTCTTATTTCTTAAGTGTGTACCCAGTGTTCATATTTTTGCAATAAAATATACTATGGATAGAAATATATTGATTAGAAAGAATCATGAAAAACGGCAGTTTTTCTAGTGACGCAAGCGAAAAAACAAACGAAGGCGGCGACACTCAGCGGAAAATACGAACGAAAACTGCGACATTTATATATACAGCTAATTTGAGATCAAAGAAATCGCTGGAAGCCGACACTTAATATCTCAGGAAATATGAGATGTTTTTTTCTGATATTTTCAAAATAGTCTTTTATCTTCTGTCTGATCCTACCCTGAAATCGCTACATTTCTGCGTGCAATATATTTTGAGATATGAATTGGCTTATTTAAGTTGTAAATGGGCGGCATATGCGTAGAACGCATTTTTCTCGAATATGGCTCGGTCGAATGTCGTTTAATTGATATATGATATTAATAGCTTTTATCTGATGTGCCTGACATCTCCCTTTTCCCCCGGAAAACTCTTGTTTTTTTATAACTCAGTTTGAAAATCGAACTATTTTTTACTCCGAAAATACCGTGATGCGGCAGTTTCGCGGACGAATACAGTCTTCTCTTCCATCTGAAATACTCAATATCAAATAATCGTTTTGGCTCCCTCTATCGGGAATTGGCGTCAAAATAAACACAAAAATAAAAAAAAAAATATTTTTCTTTCTTTAATATATATATTAAATGAGTTATTTATTTAGGGACTTGTATTTTATATGACATTTGTTTATCAAAAATATTCATTGTAGTTACATTGTTTTCATGCTGATACGTTGTTAACTTTCAAAATGGTTTTATTAAAAAGTGATTGCAACAACAATTTTTTTTTTTTCATAAAAATGACAAATAATATGATAATCATATGCAAATATTTGTAATTTTTTTCAAAATTAGGTGATAAATCACTTAAACTACGGATTGAAAAAATTCTTAAAAGAGAATTTGAAAATAATTAATTTGCTCATTAAGTTTCTAGTATATATATATATAAATTACAAAATGTTAAGCTATAATAAAATTTTGAATAGATTAAGTTTTTTTTTAATTAAATTCATAACAAACTATACTACTTAAATATTTACCAGTATAAAAATTTCACTTTTTAAAGATTTTTCTATTATTATTTATTTTCCTCTGTTAAATCAAATCTATACCTAAAAAAATATTCGCGTTTCTTTCTTTCTTTCTTAAATTTAACAGTAGGGAGGTGGCATGAATATAACAATAAAAACTACTCCAGAAAAAAATAAAAATAAAAATATCCTCCTTAACTCATATATACTTATTTCTTGGATATAATAGTGATATAAAATAAAATTGAAATTACCATGCATCTGTAACTTTTAAATTAGAAATCAATAATGACATTGTAAATATTGTACACACTATTCTAAAAAATATGGCATAAAATTTTGAGGATTTTTTTTTTTTTTTTTTGTGAATGATATCATTCAAATGATTAAATGACATAGAGGTTCAAATAGGATTCAAGGATGTTTATTTCCATTACAAAGGATTTTTTTTTTTTTTTTTTTTTTTTTTTTTACTATCACATATTATTTGAAAACCTCTGTTATTCATTATTTAGTACAACATATTGTTCTGAAATTTGTGTAAGTACTTGTTTATTTTTTAATATAGCTTTCCTATACAATATCCATAAAATCTTAAGTGTTACGAAGTAAACTGAGGCAATTTTAAGCTTTTAATTAAACACAAAAAATTAAGTAAAATTATAATATGTAACTGTTTTCACTTTGTAAAACTAATCTATTAATCAGTTTAAAAACTTAAAAGTCGTGGCCAAACCAGCAATAATAACGATTAATACTGATACTAAATTAAATTATTTTTCCGTAGCTTAATAATTACTGTTAACACAAACATTGTTACAGTAACTTGAGTTTGCATTTTATTATAAAAATCGTAAAGGCAAATTCTTTACGAAAGCAACTTTAAATTAAACTGATTTAAACTCATTTTGTATTATATAAAAAACTAATCAAGTTGTTCTGTAGAATTTTTATATTAATTTAATTTCATCGATTTTAGAAAAGTGTGTTTCCAAAGTTCATACAAAATTTCGCCAAACAGTGTCGAATACGAATTATTCAATTTGTTTTTATCTAGCAATTTTCAAAATTTCTAAAAACTGTAAAACAAGTCTACGAGAATTTTTACGGAATTTTGTTTAGTTAAGAATAAAACAAATGTGTATAGTAGGGGAAGGGAGGGGGGCATAAGGACTCAGTGATGGGCAAATTTTAATTTTATAAATGTGAAATTTGGGTGGAGGGAGGGGGAATCTCTGTTAGTTTGATGGAAAGACCTTTTCAAAACAACATGTTAACACAAAATGTTTTTCTCTATAATTATTTGTTAGGAAATTAAGAAAAAAAAAATTTCTTCTAAAGTCGTCCCCCGTGTCTCGAGAACATCTTGGAAATTTTAAAAACTGTTAAAAAAAGGAGGCGGGGGGGGGAGCTTAATCAGTTTGAAGGATCTTTGTTTTGTTTGGAAATTCGAACTGTAAAAACAGGGGGGCGAAAAGCACATCTTTGAAATTTTAAACAAACGAAGTTCTTTTTGTAGTTTGTCGGAAATGTCTTCTACAAACAATTTTTTTTTTATATATATTTTGTTTGCCTCTTTTTTTTTTTTTATTAAATATACTGAAAATAGTCTCCATTATGTTCCTATTTCAGGATCACGTCGTTTGATCTCGTTTGGTTTATTAAAAAAAAAAAAAAAAAAAAAAAGAGAAAAGAAAGGAAAAGAAAGGAAAAGAAAAAAAAGAAATTGAAGCTGAATTGAGATAGAAGAAACCTTAGGAAGCAAACATTAAAATTTCGAATAGGAGGGGATTAGGAGCTCTTTAAAGTTCTACTTAGACTCATATTTAATATGCAAGCTTTTTACGTTTTCAAAACTTTCAAGGCGTTTCCTATAGATTTGGGAAGAAAAATGGGACTTTTAGAATATATATATATATGAGCTTCTTTAAAAAATGCCCCACGAGCGGTTCTACGTTGAAAAGCTGGTGGATGGGAAGTGCCGGATTCGATCCCATCCCGCACTCTTCGACCTAGCCGTTCCTTCAGTGTTTTTTCTCCGAAACTTGCATAAATACGGGCTACGACCCCTTAGAAAGACCTCACGGGGGTCAATGTACTTATAGGCTTAGGACCCTAGCGCAGTCAATTGGCCTTAAAACCTACAAACAACCAATCTTAAAAAAGTATCGCTGGAAACATTTTTAGTGATTATATTTAGAAGATTTCTCAAAGTGCTAAAAAATCCTTATCATTTAAAATTTTAAGGTTAGATCTCTCATATACACTTTAAATCCCCATAACCCAATTTTCGAAAATGAGGCAAAGTCCAAAATCCCTACACTACGTTTTAGAAAATTTTTAGGAATTCTAAAGTGATTCCGAAATACTAGGAAGAATGTGGGGACTATGTACAGTATGTTTAATCAGATAGAATAAAACTAGATGCATAACATTTTAATGCATGTTCTTTAGAAAAAAATTTCTAAAAAGCGATTTCCCTATTAAAATTTCTAAGTGATCTAACTGGTAACCTCCCTCCTATTTTCCCCAGCTGAATTAATTTTAAACCAAACAAAATCTCTCTCAAATTGATTAAGCATCTTTTTTAGAATTATCAGAGTTTCCAAAAAGGATCTGAATCTCACCCCAGTGATGCTAGGTATTTTGGAAAATTACTGTCATATCCTTAAACAGTTTTACATTATGCATCTACAATTTAAAAATAACAAAATATTTATCTTTTGTTCAGTCGATTGACCATTTAAAAATTTTTGTTAAATTTTTATCTAACTAAAATCGATGTGGTGAAAACTCTATAGAAACTTATTCGTAACACATTTTTACAAAAACTTTCGTACACAAATTATTTTATTAAACATTTATTTTGAATTTTCTGTTGAACTATCTAAGAAATAGTTGAACCAATGAGCTGTATAAGAAATTGAATATTGAATAAAATAAAAAATCTTTTTTTATATATTTTTTTATTTGAAGAAATTTTTGTCATTTTTAAGATGTACTACATTATGCCTTTTGTAATGTTGCATGTCTCAAAATATATTCTTTCTTAAAGTTTTTTTTTTTTTTTTTTTTTTTTAATCACATTTTATGAAATTTTGAAATTTCATTTAGTTTGTTATTTTGTTCGAGTATGACCTATAAAACAACACTTTTTATACAGTGTTATACAGTCATTACCATGCTCCTTTAATTTTACGTTTTGATCAATACAAAAAACCCTTAACGGGTTAAAAGTTTGTGACGCAGCACTGTACTTTATGGCTATAAGAATTAGAAATACGGGTCTTAAAAATAATGATATCAAATTTTCAGTGACGCTTTGATTTTAATTAAATTATACATAGATTTTCTTATTTGAATTTGCTTTTTCCTTTTATTTATATTTACAGTGTAAACGTTATTTTCAACATAAAATAATATATAGCATTTACTCATTGATACCTTTCCATTCACATCTCTTATACTATGAAAGCATGTGTTTTAAAAGAAATTATATGAAATTCCAGTAACGCAGTGGTGTTACATTAAATGATTTGCTTTTAAATTTCACTAGAATTATTTTATTTTGCATATTAAAGTATATGTGCACATTGAAATATTGCTTTTAATTTTCAAATACGCTGTCAAATATATCACTTTCATTAATCTTATATTATGTACTGAAATATATTTATTTCAATGAATTATTCTATTTTTTGCGTCACGCCATCCAAAACTGTAAGTAAAATATATGGAAATGTTTACTTTGTGTCATTTAATCCAAATAAATTGAAAATGCATGCAAATAGATATTGTGCTGCAAAGAAAAAAATTGTGAAATTTTTTTCAGTTTTCGATGCCGTGACGCAAAAGATAGAATAATTCATTGAAATAAATATATTTCATTACATAATATAAGCTCAATGAAAGTGATATATTTGACACCGTATTTGAAAATTAAAAGCAATATTTCAATGTGCACATATACTTTAATATGCAAAACAAAATAATAGCAGTGAAATTTAAAAGAAATCATTTAATGTAACACCACTGCGTTACTGGAATTTCATATAATTTCTTTTAAAACACATGCTTTCATAGTATAAGAGATGTGAATGGAAAGGTATCAATGAGTAAATGCTATATATTATTTTATGTTGAAAATAACGTTTACACTGTAAATATAAATAAAAGGAAAAAGCAAATTCAAATAAGAAAATCTATGTATAATTTAATTAATATCAAAGCGTCACTGAAAATTTGATATCATTATTTTGAAGACCCGTATTTCTAATTCTTATAGCCATAAAGTACAGTGCTGCGTCACAAACTTTTAACCCGTTAAGGGTTTTTTGTATTGATATAATTATACTGTATATCCATTTGTAATATAATTGTGAATACAGAAAATTTATTCTGAAATACTTTATTCTGAGAGAATAACGCCCTTAGGCGGATCTTATTGTCAAAATTACAAAATCCTGCGGTCGCAAAAAGTGTTAAAATATATTTATAAAAGTAAAAGTATATTTAAAAAATATATAAAGTTAAAATATATTATTAAAATTTTAAAGACTAAAGTATCCTTAAAATAATTGTCCTCCCCCCTACAAAATAAATAAATAAACATAAAGCAATATATGAAGCAAATTATTAAGCCTTTAACTTAAGAAACGATTTTACAAGTCCGGGGATGGAACACGGGCGCAGAATTCATACCGGAATCTGTTTAAGAAATTTCTCCACCTATAATATCGTTGATTCAAGAGGTAGAAAATTTTCTTATATTGATAGTGGTATGAATTATGCGCCCGTGTCCCATCCCTGCAAGTCTGTCTTGCGATCCAATTCCATTCTTTTTTTTTATTTGACAAATTTTACATTTACTAATTTTTCTATTTAAAACAGTAAACCCCGCCTTTTTAGTTATTTTTTTTCTTCTAGTGTTCGTTTAAAAGATTCAAAATTTATCGCCAGTAATCGATGAAGTAAATGCCACTTGTGCATATTTTTGTTAACATAAAATAAGGGGTTTAACACGAATACTCAGTGTAACATTTTCTTTCCTTTTCTGTATTGTTTTGTTTGAAGAACGATGAAGGCAGGGTTTGTCTTCTTTAGAAAACAGGAATTCTTGATGCTAACACTAATGTCTAAAAATCATCATTTTTATTTTATTTCTTTGCGTTTGGCGTTGTTGTTATATAATTTGACCCGTAAATAAAAAATAAACATATTTTGTTTAATTCTCCTTGTTATTTTTTAAGATTTGATTCGTTATCTCATGCAAAACTTTATAAGAGACGGCCCCTTAAACCACTCCAAAAGAAAGATTTATTTATATCTCGAAAACTAATAACTGGAATGAGCTGCAAATTTGCACACCCATATTTTTCAGCATTAGGATTCATTTTATGTAAAAATTAATATAGGTCGTAATTCATAATTTTTATGAATATAAATTTATTAATATTTTTCTAAATTAAAAATATTTTTCAGAATCAAAAGTAATGATGGATTATGTTTGGGTTTCTTCACTGTATCTCGTAAAAGAAGAATTATATCGATCAAGTTATTTTTTGTGAAGATATTAATAAAAGTTTGAAATATGAATTTAACATTAGCACCTTCAAACTTTGAACGCTTATATCTCTGTGAAAAAATAAGTAAAATATACAACTAATATACTTTTTCGCGTTGTCGCGATCCAGAAATTCAAATATAAAATAAAAATGGGCATTACCATTGAAAAAATCAAAGTTGGTGCGCATTTTAATATGTAGACGACCACCAATTGAAAATTTCAGTTCATTTTCAAAAACTACTCACAATTCCCCGTCGAATGATACCTATTACATTTTTCTATTAGCAACGAAGTTACGTCGAGTGCTGCGTTTTTGTTTTCCGCGACTGTACATGGACACTCGAAATTATTCCAATGCATTGCGTTCTATGAGAGATATTTTTATAAATCATATTTTAATAACTTTACTTTTCACAAATTTTAATGAAAATGAAATAATTTATCCATAAGCACAAAAGAATGTTTTCTATAGTATATATTACATTTAACATGAAGATTTACAGGGCGGCATAAAAGTTTTCATATATATTAATGCAATAATGAAACAGTTGGAATGTTCTCTGTTTTTACTAAGAATTTTAACATTTTATGAATATGTTAAAAGTGAATATTATTTGAATTAGTCTGTGTATCTCAATGTCCGTCTGCTTGCCTCTAGCATCATATTTTCAGAATTTCTTTAAAATGGTACATCTTATTTCAGTTTCCTATGGAATGTTCTTTGTTTTAAATGGCATTAATAGGCTCCCTGTAACTGGTTTGTATACAAGAACACCTTAAGCAACTGCAATGCATTGTATAAGAGACGTTTTTGTAAATCACCTTTAAATAAAATTTTTACAGCAGAAATCTTAAAGAATTTGACATTTATTTTTAATATGCTAATGTAATGGTTTTTATAGGATATGACATGTTTAGGGTTCAGATTCACAGGATTACTCTAAAATATTCAGATACAAGGACCTACAACTGAAAATTAATAGAATTGCATTTCCGTCTGTGTAAAACATTTTTAACATTTTCCAACAACGTATCAAAGTGATTATTAATTAATTTTGCCTATATTTTATTCTGTTTGTTCCTTATGGCAAAGATCATTGAAACGATGGATCGAGTGCGTACAGTCGGAAAGTGTTAATAATCAATTCGTATTACATGATACTTTGTTCTTAGTTTCTGTTCTTAGGTTCTGTTTATATATATATATATATAATTCATATATATATATATATGAATTAATGAAAGATTTTATATATATATATATATATATATATATATATATATATATATATATATATAAATAAAATCTTTCATTAATTTTAAAGTGGCATAAAATAGTACATCCAACAATTTCCAACAAATTTGATAAGTGTTTATGTCTTCAGTTTGTCTGTTGTCTGTCCGTACTCTAATTACCGTAAATATCAAAGCAACTTATTAAAAATGGTATATGTTATTCAAATTATGGAATTCAAATATATTATTTTTATGCATAAAAGAATGCTTCCTTAAAAGTATAGTATGATTGGCATTGAGATTTACATGTCTACACGAAAATATTCAGTTGCATTAAGGGCTATAGTTGAATAGTTAAAGACTAAATTTGCTAGAAATACATTTTCATTTACATTGAATGTTTTTCGTACTTTCTGGCAATTTTTAAGTTTGAATATGACTTAAATGATTTTTTTTGTCTGTCCGTCAGTGTGTCTTTCCGCGCTCTAACTCCCGTAAATATTAATGGGATTTTTTGAAACGGAAATATATCACTCAATCTCACTATCGGATTGTTAATATTGATATTGAAAATGGATTAAATACGGCCACCAGTCCCCTGACCTAATTCCGTTATTGTTTGACTATATATTAGAGGGACCGGAAAATAATGTCGTTTTGAATTAAAATACTGATATGGGAAATTTATCCTGGATAAAATTTAAGATATTCTTAGGTAACTTAAAGATGGTTATTTGTAAAGTACCATGTAAACACTGTTAAACAAAAATTTCCGGTTTCATTTTATTAATTCAAAACGACATTATTTTCCGGTCCCCCTAATATTATAATTAGAGTTATAAATGTATGCACAATTTCAGTTCGATGGGATCATGGGGAGTAGGTTAAATACTAAAATAAAAATTTTAACACTATTCAACGTTTCAGAGCGCAATTGTCCCTTTCCCGAAGTAAGTTATAACACAACATGTATTTTCTGTCATACACATATGCCCAGTTGCAGCTCATTCGAATGACAGGAAGTGTGCTTAAGTTCAAAATGAAAATTTTAAATAAAGTTAGTGGCAGGTCCCCTGAGCTCTCCTTCCACTTGTACGTTGATGTCTAGCAAAAATTTTCATGAAACTTTTACACGTATGCACAATTCAAGCTCAATTTGATTTTAGGAAATTGATTAAAATTTGACCCTGACAGACGACAAATGAGGTTAAGTAAAATCGCGTGAAAAACGTAATTCATTTCCAAAGAATTCTCTTCTCTATTTAAGACTTTTAATAACAACGGATTGCACACATTTTTATTGTTTATTTTTTGGAGAATCTAACGATCATCCAATTTAGCAAATTACATGTCGAGATTCAGAAAAAATTTCTCAATCACTTTAAAATAAATAAATAAATGAAAAGTGCTTCCGCTTTATATATATATATATATATATATATAAATCAAGAGCAAATAGTCAAACCCTGTTTTATTCAAAAATTTTAAAAAATCGAGTTAGTGATTTTTCGTTAAATAGTATGTATCTTCCTAGATATGGCTACAAATTTTCCCAGTAACTAAACATCTAAGAGATCTAAACAAACGATATTTAGGTTTAGATTTTTTTTTAATTTATTAGTTTTTGTGCTGTCTAAACTAAATATAGAAAATAAAAATAAATAATTTAAACACATCAGATTTTGAATATCAGATACTTAGTTTCCAAGTCGGTTTAAACAAGCAATTAAAGGATTACATATTCATTTACTTCCGATTAATGATAACAGACTTCCATAAAAATTTCTGCTCAATATATATGTATATATTTTAAATTTAACGATTTTTTTTTTTTTTTTTTTTTTTTTTTAGAATCTATCAATAGACATTTTCATTTCTTTAAAAAATCTGTAGATTAAAGGAATAATTCCGACAGTTTTAATAAATTTAATTTCTTTTTATGCGTAAAATAGTATATAACAAAAAGAAAATCATAAATCCTAAATGTTTCTATAATAATCAAAATATATAAGTATTTGAAAGATTCAAGATAAACGCTTTGAAATTCAGTAATCTTTGAATGTTTGTTTGAGACACGAATCGTGTATTATTTTAAAAATTCATTGCAATCTAAATGCAAAAGGTACATATTTATTTCTATACGAATATTATATATAAGCAGATATTATTTTTGCATCACAATTTAGTCTCTGCGAATAAGTACCTTTTAAATAATTTTTTTACCTTTAAATCTTTTATATGATATACTCATATGATTTACGAAATCACTTTTATATGGCTACGCAGTAAAATGTTAGATTACAAATCCGATATTTTTGCATCATATTTCTTGTGTTTCAAAATATTTAATTTTATTTCATGCAGTAGTTTAACTTGCTTGTGTTATTAATAACAGAACTTTTTTTTTTCTTTAGTCTATATTTAATAGAAGAATAAAAAATTCTCTGTGAAGAAATACATCTGCATTTCACATGGAAAATAGTTTTATTTAATATTAATTTTAAAAACAAATTGTATTTTTAATAAATAATTTGTACTTCGTCAATTTGTATACGAAAATCTTGAAGAAAGTTTTCTGGTTGCTGTAACATACTAGATTAATAAATAATGTACCATTCAACATTTAAAAGTAATTTCTCCTTTTTTATTCTATACAAAATAGAGTGTTAAAATCTTCAGTTTTACGTTTTTACATATATGTGTATTTATTTTTATTTATATATTTTTAGATAATTTTAATGGAAGACCAATTGGGGAACAAGTGAATAATTTCGACACCTTTCCTTTTTTGCAGTCAATCGAGTAGTTAAGACCTCTGAAGTTGTTCGTAAGATTTTTGCTGTGCATGGAGAAAGAATGGTGTACTTACTCGTGGCTATTTTGTCCCGTCAAATATTGAAAGTTTCACCTATAGGACAAGTCACTCACGGATCTAGCAACTGAATTCAATGAAGCAATTCATTCACAAAATCCATGTGAAACGACGAGGTACTAGAACAAATACTGTGTTGTTCAATGAAAGAATAACTGTTGTGAATCATCTCTACTCAATGGACAAAGTCTAGATATTCATACATAATAGCCTACACACTACGAGAAAAAAAAAAAAAAAACGCTTCACTCTCTAGAATCGCTACTGTTTTTTGCGCGGAATATTTGGTCACGAACAGCGATTTTTTTTACCACATTGGCACTGTTAATGAGAATTGTTGTCTTCGAGTATGTATGAAATAGCAAGAAGTATGGCTAAACTTTTAAAAACAAACAACTAAATTGGAAAAGCAGGAGTTATAGTAAAGTCATATCATATGTATGGTGAGAGTGGGGAAGGTTAATTATTTACGAACGCATTAAATTAAACTTAACATTAAATTTAGAGCACTGCAACAGCAACGTCTTAACAAAATTGTTAAGAATATCGACTGAATCTGGCAATTGGCGTTATAAGCAAACATTGGTACAAGTTCAACAAAACGGTTCAGAAAAAGGACTAAATTTGCCAATATGCGTTCACCTGCAACACATCAACGTCTATCCACACTTCAAAATTTGAAAATATTTCTATTCAAACGTCGGATGGAAATTTCTCTATGCCATCTTACCCTCTACATCTAGTCCTGACAGATTTTCGTTTCATTCTAAAGCTTTTAAACGCTTTTTTCGGGGTAACATAGGATAATTATGCTAAATTAGAGCTTGTTAAGCTGGATTTTCTTTGAATTGAGACTGAAGGATTTTGTTGATGACATATAAACAAATAGATTGAACGATTAGAAATTATCAAAATTTAACAACAAGGGTATGTTTTGTAGCTTTTATTGATTATTGTTTTAAAGCTTTTTATATTTAAAAAAAATATGAAAAAACGCTGAAGACGTATTCTTCAAGCCAATAAATTTATACTTTGAAAGCAAATTAACATAGCACGTAAGAGAAGATTCGAAGGATTAGATAGAACTGTTCAATGCTTACGAAAATAACGGCGACTAAGATTTGACATACAATGTTCTCTTCTAAAGATTTTCGAAAAAAACTAATACATGCACTGGTATGGTTAATATATTTGCATTACAATGTAAATAATACATCTATATCAACCGATAAAATACTAAAAGCATATTGAGCAAACGCTCTTAAAAATTAGAAGAATGAGTAATTTTCCGCGCATAAAAATTATGAAGCTGAATAAACAATTCACGGTGAACAAATGTTTGAATTTTCCGGTGACAACTCCCTTTTTTGAAGACACATTTCTGAATTTAAAAAAGAAATTGTTTCAAGTTTTTTTTTTTTTTTTTTTTTTTTTTTTTCTGTGGGGGGGGGGGGGGGGGTGTTAAAAATTATGTTTATAGCCGCCTTTTGCAAAAACTAAAAAAGATACTTCCATAGTTTCGTGATTGTTATAAATTGTATCATTTCTCTTTTATAAAGATACTATAATATGCACACCCACAAAATGCCTTTATAACGATTCGGAGATACTGAATGACACAAAATCTGTAAGACAATAATAAGAAATTCAAAATATACTGTACATTACCCAGTGGAAATCCTACACACGCTTAACATTCCAAATTTTCTGCCCAACAAACTGATTATAAAATCTGATGCACATGTCACAATTATAATACATTTCACTGAAATTACGTATTTAGACGGGATTAAATATCTTGTGCAAGACTGTGTCTAAATACAATAAAGATTATGATAGAGAAAAGCTTTTAAAACATTCAAACTTGTTACAGAAATATCTCCGTACATTTGTAAAAATATTTATTAGCAAAAATTATTGAGCACATATATAAATTTCAGCCTAATGCTATGATTTTTACTGTAACTTATTACACTTTAAATAATAACACAATAAACTTATTACACTTTATTAGAGTATAAAAAATAAATTATCATAGAATGATATCTTTAAACAAAACGTTTTAGACATGGAGATATTTAACTAAATAAACATTTTATTTATATAATGGTCTGTATTAATGAAAACATAATACTCACAATACATGTCGTAATATGTAAAGTATGTTTCAAGTTATTGTATTAAAAACATATGTGGATAATTGGTAATTTTCTTTAATCAATTGAGTTGCGTTAAATATTTGCTGAGAAGCAATTTATAATCGAGTCATTATTCAATTTAACGCATGCTAAAGCAACTATATAAAGCTGTGATTAATAGCAAAGTATTTCTAACTTATTGTAATAGGCAATTCATTTGGGGCTTCCAAACATTTGCTAAATGACACATAATGGTCCATTATCACTTTTATTGAGAATTATGCTTGTCATAATTTGTCAAAATCAGTTTTAGTTTTTTTTAAAGATAAAGGTAATAATTCGTATGAAAACTGATGAATTTTTTTATTTTTTTTTGACGGTAATAAACAGTAAGAAAAATATTTATTGCGACATTTTTTCGAAATAGTTTATTTGAAAAATATGAATAAAGTAAACCATGTGATGCCCAATATAAAAAAAAATATGCCCGATATATGCCCAATATTATTATTATTTCCATTTATTGAAACGTTCGAAACCGTGAAACGAGTTTGAAATGCCCTTTGAAATACTCACAGAAAATAATAATAATAATAATAATAAATAAGTAAATTCTGAAAATAAATAAATACTTTAAAATATGGAGATAAATATGGAATGCATAAATATCTTTTTACTTTCCGAACACTATAGTGAGGAAAGTATTGTAATCATGTTAAAAATCCGAATTCGAGATTTTGATGTTTCTATACGTTTCGAGGTCCAACGAGTCCGTTTTCACTATTTTTACGATGATGTATGTATGTGTGTGTGTATGTATGTGTGTATGTATGTGTGTATGTATGTGTGTATGTCTGTGAGTGAACACGCTAGCGTCTAAACGCTTTGTTCGAATAAGCTGAAAGTTGGTACGTATATTGTAAGTCACCATAGTACGAACCCTATAGATTTTGGTGAATGTAGCACTTATAGTTTTTTTACAGGGACACAAAGAAAAATTCTTTATCATTATGGCCAAGGGACCAAAATCTTAAAAGTGCGATAGCATCTAAACGCCTTATTCAATTGAGCAAAAACTTTATACACATATTATAGGTCACAGATACTCAATCTGTATAGATTTTGGAGAATATAGCACTTATAGTTTTTTTACAGGGACACAAAGAAAAATTCTTTGCCAAATTTTTAAAAGTATGATAGCGTCTAAACGCCTTATTAATCTCAGCAAAGAATTTGTACACATGTTATAGACCTGTATTCTAAACAAACACTAACCGTTCGCATCTCATTTTCTGTGGCAATATTTTGGTAGGAGAGGAATCTGCATAGTCAATTTCACTGAGCTAAAATAATAACTGGAGCAAATGAGTGGTTCTTATGGGCCATTTTAAAAATTTATTTTTTCTTTCTAGTTTCGTTTTCCAAGTGGTTACGGCAGAAAGCTTTAAATACGCATATATTACAATATAAAATGGCGTAGTCTAATGCATTCTTATCAGCTTTATATCAAAAGTATTTAAGAATTTTATTGGTGAAATATGAAGAAAGTAATTGCATTTTTTTTTTTTTTTTTTTTTTTTTTTACATAGCTACATGACTTTAAAAAAGAATATTATTAAGAAAAGTATATCATCTTTAGAGTTGTACTCTGAGCAATAAGTAATTCTTCCATGATTAGTTTTTATTACTCACCCCTTGGCTATTAAAAAAAAAAAAAAAAAAAAAAATGTTTGTCTATCCGTGTGCCTGGATGTGTGCGACATAAATTTTGTAGCAGCTCTAGATAAAATGAAAATTAAACAGAAATTCGTTATATTTAGTTGCACCTTAGCATAAATTGGTGTCTATCAACGTTTTCTGCATATTGGACAGAAGGTGGCGCTGTTGTCTCTTTTTTATGATAATTTTTAATATGGTAGTATAAATTTTATATAAATGTAGCCAATGAGGATTATTTTTAACAAAACATTGGAAAACTTTATAATAGAAATTGTCAACCAGAATAAAATTTTGTTGAAAAAAAAATGTAGGAGAAACATTCCCTACTCGGGAGTGTAATTTTTTAATATGATATTTTACAAAAGAATTCCACAGATAAAGTGCTGTACAACATATTAACACTATCGTATTGCACATTAACAATGAAGAATGAATGCTCTGCCGTACCAAATTGGACCTTCGCTCCAACAGAAGAATTATTGAAAAACCCGCTTGCAAGACTCTTAGTAAATATATTGGAAGGATTTGCATAAGTTATTATTACAATCAGTGAATTTCAGTAGAGAAATTCATTTCCTTCCACAATTTTGGAATAAATAAGGAGATGCGAGCCGTACATTTTAGTCTAGAATATAAGCCAATTACTATTGTAAAGAAATTCTTTTCAATTTTTTAATGATTAATTAAAATGACCCTCATTGTGTACATTCATACATTTTTTTTTCCTTTATGGCCATATTAAAGATTTTGATAAAACGGGAAAACAGAACCACCTGTTGGCAGATATGCAGGAAAGGTTGATAGGCAACACTTTATGTCAAGGTGCAACTAAATATAACTTTCATGAAATTCTGTTTTATAGTTCTTGACCTAGAGCTGTCAGAAAATTTATATCATCCACATGCAGACACATGGATAATCATACATTTTCTATAAATGGTCAAATTGTATTCCGGTGGTCTCAAAACTTGTAAATCCATCAAAAATCAGCAGTCGAAAATTTATATGTACAATAAACAGTTACAAAATTAACTAAACAAAATACCTAAATAAACAAATGCAATTATTTACTTTCATACTTCATCAATAAAATTTATAAATATTCTTCATATAAAGATGATACAAATGCATTACACTACACCTTTCTACATTTTAATACATGTGTATCGAATGTTTTCTGCCGTATCCACTTGGAGTACGAAACTAGGAAGAAAGAAACACTCTTCGAAATTGCACGGAAAAACCACACGTTTTAGCTCCGTGGACTTGAGTAAGCAGATTCCTCTCCTTCTAAAATTTTGCGATAGAAATTGAGATGCGAGCCATAAGTGTTTGACTGGAATAGAGGCCTTAGGTCACATTTGAACCAACTGTATAGATTTTGGTGAATCTAGCACTTACAGTTTTTTTACAGGAACACAAAGAAAAATTCTTTATCTTTATGGCCTATGAGACCAGCGATAGCATCTAAACGCCTTATTCAATTGAGCTGAAAATTTGTATGAATATTATAAATCACTGTTGCACTAACTATAAGCATTTTGGTGAATCTAGCATTTATAGATTTTTACAGGGACAGAACGAAAAATTTTTTATCCTTATGATCTAAGGGCTCAAAGTTCAGTAGCGTTAAATAAAACCTCGTGTGATATATAGAGAAAAATACTCAAACACTCAGTTATGGTTTTCTCTTTTTTGTTTGTTTAGCAACACCTCTTTCTTTATTTTATCTACAAAACTGTTAGTTACTCAATGTTCGGAAAGTCGAGTGGAGTCACTCCAGATTTTTTTTTTTTTTGTCAAGACGTTTTCAAGAACTTTTACAATAACTATAACGTATAAATTAAATAACATTTTTACAAAAGATAAACTTTAATTGTACGAAGGTTTTCTTTAAGGAGGTAAGGGATGATGAAAGATATAAATATTCAAAGCAATTAAAAATATTTAGATAGTTATAATAGAATGGACTAGGCTACATAATACAGTGGGTGATCAAATTACTAGATTTTGTTTTACATTTTTTCGAATACCTAAACAATTTCTAATCGAAATGCTCTGATACTTCTGGTGTGCAAAGAACATTTAAATACGTTTTTCACTATAAATTTAGTCCATAGTGCAATTAGGGAGCCAACAACAAATTGAAGAAAGACGCAAATATTTTGGATCACCTTATTTTATAAAAAAGCCACAAATGACTTGTAACTTTAACACTTGTTGCACATACTATGCGCAATATATACGTGTCTTGTTTCGAGAATTGCACAATTATTTAAGCAGACATTTTTTTTTTTTCAAAAATTATTAATTTTTTTGGCAAGTTTCTTGCTTATAACTAGAAAGATTTTCCATAAAATTTTACAAAACTTGCAAAAAATATTAACAAGACATTAGAAAAGTTTTATTCTGAAATATAAAATTCACGCGTGTAATAATCGCTGATATATAATCATTTAAAGTAAATATTTTTTCACTCCGCATGCACGAAAGATAGAAAACTTTTTTTTTTTTTTTTTTTTTTGCATAGTTTGAAAGATAGATATATTTGGTGATCTTCTATGTGAAAATCCCTTATAGGCTTGTAACTCTAGCATATTTTTATTTATTTAATGAGATTTGAAAAAGGTTTTTCACACACGCACACACACACACACACAAAAAAAAAAAAAAAAAAAAAAAAAAAAAATTGCAACGTGGTTGAAGTAACTGGATCGTCAAATTAATTACGCAGCCTGTGAAAAATCCCTTATAAAATTTCAACTCTGTAAAATACCTAAAATCTAGCTCTTTCTTTTGCCAACAATTTGCTAAATTTTTGCCCTATTCAATTGAACATTTGACAAAAATTGCGCATTATAACTAATTTTCAACCTATGCAATAAAGATTTTCTACCTTTCGCGTATGCGCAATAAAAAATATTTACTATAAATGCTCATATCTCAGCGAACGTTACACGTGTGTATTTCATGTTTCAGAATAATATTTCTTTAATATTTTGTCAATGTTTATGCCAGTTTTGTAAAATTTTACGGGAATCCGTTTTTGTTATAAGGAAAAAACCTTCCAAAAAAATTAATAACTTTTGATTTTTTTTTTTTTTTTAATATCTGCCTAAATTTATTAGCAATTCTCGAAACAAAACATAAAAATATAGTGCATTATAGGTGCAACAATGTGTTAAAGTTACAAGTAATTTGTAGCTTTTTATGATACAGGGTGATCCAAAATATTCGCGCTTTTCTTCAATTAGTGGTTGGTCTCCTAATTACACAATGGACTAAATCGATAGTGGAAAATGTGAGTTTTTAAATGTTCTTTGCATGTTTGAAGTTTCAGACCATTTTGTCCAGTATTTTTTAGAAAATAAAAAAAAATTCCAATATATATATATATATATATATATATATATAATAATTTGTTCAACCACTGTAATATTAAACTAATACCATTTTACAGCTCCTCAAGCATTATATATACATATTAATTTTAAACTTTATTTTTATTGAATTGCAAAGTACGGGAATATTTAGTTACTTATAATGTTCCTTGCTCATTTGTTTACATTCAATCTTCTTAAAACAATTGTGTGTATGTTGTTTAGTATATTTGTCAAAATATCGGACATTCATTTTGAGATCAAGAAATTATTACATTTATTATGAACTTTTAAATTCAGTCGTATGACAAAAATTCATGAAGATTTCAAGTTTTTTTTTTTTTTTTTTTTTTTCAACTGATGCTTTAAGTGAGTTATAAAAAAAATCAGTTCACATATATTTTCCCACAGTCAAAAAAAAAAAAAAAGGAATTGAATTTTTAAAAATACTTCGAATTAGCATAGAATATTTTTAAATTGGGCATTATTTTGTGTTATTTTTCCATACCAAGTCCTTTTGATCTAAAAAATTATTTTTTATCTTTTGAAACGCGCGATATACATAAATAGGTTAGATATCATGGCAGTAATTTATATGCGAAGCAATGGAATGTAAAACAAAGATAATTTCAATATCAAAGCATAACTTGTTATTACTTATCCTCTCGAACATCCTCCCTTATAAATGAATTTGCCCCAACAGCCATGAGATTTATAAATAATGTTTCTGAAAAACATAGATTCATTTATATAACTTTCGATTGAATTTATTGATTGTTTTTGCTTTAATAATCTGCCAATGCAGAATGTTCTTAAATATTAGATTGCTCAATAATAGACGAAAATTTTGTCCATAAACACTGTTGGGAAGATTTATATGAATAATTTCAGTTTTATGTGTTTTGTTCAATATTTAGATAAAAACTTGAAAAATTCTTTCAAGTAGTCTAAGATGTAAAGGCTTATTAATTGCTAATAATTGTAGATAAAAAAGTTTCAACTTATAAAATGTTTGGTTGTACAATAAACTGAAGAAAATAAGTAATTCTACAAATGATTTATAGATCAGGCATGTAATTATTACTAGTGTGTTACCCCACATCGTTGGTCACTATACTTAATGAAATCATTCTTAATTTCAGCCCCAAAACTAGAACAATTTATATATGTAAATATAATCACTATTTCTTTCTAAATCTCAAATAATATATCTTTTACAACAAATCTCACTGAAATCTGGAAAAAACTTGACCCGAGTTTCGACTAACTACTTGAAAGTCTTCCTCATCCACACTTTGTCAAGCCAGATGCAATCATTTTCATTTTTTTTTTTTTTTTTTTTTTTTTTTAATATTCACGCAATTCCACTGATACCGAACAAAATCTCAAGATGGACATATAATTAATAATGGACATGAAAAAACTCAAAATTAAATATTTAAAATCGAAAATCTGTAGTTTTCAATTGAGGGAAATACTTCGATGTTTACGACCCTCTTAATTAAACACTAATAAAAAAAAAAAAAAAAAAAAAGTTCTTTTTTTTTTTCTCGACGTCAAAATATGGGAGATGCCGTCTGGGAGAGGAGAGAATAACAGATGATTATGATGAAAATAATCAACCAGAATATTAAACTTAAATAAATATCTAATTTAAAAGTTTTAATTGGTTCTAGAGATTTTAGAACTGATAACTGACAATACCTAGTAATGGTTGATTTCTACTTTTTGTTAAAATGTGTCCAATTTTCTAGTATTTAACGAAAATTAATTTTTATCCTAGTCAAGTAGATAATCGTCTGACTTCGAAAGAATGAAAAATAGTTATATCTGACCATCCATAAATCACAGGTTTGAAAAAAGAAATCTGTAAATTAAATAATTAAATTGTAAAATTTGTATTTTACAATTTAGAAATTTGATTTACACAGCAATTTGTAAGGTTATAAAGTTAGCCACTTTCCTAAAATTTGAAAAGATTAGAGCAATATGTCGCTGTTTACAGTCATCTTTATTTCAGGAGAAGGCCTGAAAAAATATTAAATTTCGTTTTCTGTCGTTCTTATTGACTGTACCGCATCATCTTCAAATACCACATATATCCCGATATGGAAAAAAAGTTAAAAACATATGTTTGCAGGTGCGCGTTCCTGTTTTAATCCTTTGTGTTACTGATGTTACTTCCATAAAAACTAATTAAAACTTTTATTCCCAAATTTTGGTAGTTTGAAAATTGATATAATTTTCTAAAAACAAATGCCATAGGTAAACACTTAACACACGTACCGTATAGTGGATTTACAGTAATTTAAATTTTACCCATTAGCATTTCCGAAAACAAATTCAGCCAGCATGGTCTAATAATTTTAACAAAGAATCTTCCCCAGAGATAGTAACAAAAATTTTACTTTTACACTTTTAAAACAAGTTGAAAAATTAAATTTTAATTTTACCATTAATAATAACAAACATTATCCCCAATTAAAATTTAAACGATTTTGAGCTATTTGCAAAGCGAATAATTTAACCTAAACTGAAAAGAGAAATTAAATAAAGCAATTCATCTCCTCATTCCTAACTTGCAGAACTTCGAAGGATCAGAAATAATAAACTTGTAAATTTTTACAATTACCAGATCCAGCCAAGATTATACAAGTTATCTCCCCATATGAAAATTGCTTGGCAAAACATGGGAAAACTATAACTGAAATACTTGAGATAATGTAAGAAAATTTTACAGTAAGCAAATATGCACAAGCTGGAAAAAGTCACTTGCAAAGAGCTATTCACACAATTTTAACTAACAAGAATCAAACTGCCATTAAAAACACAACGGTCAAACTAAAATTTTAACTAATGAAAATTTAACCATTCATAAAATTAAATTTTACTTTTAAATGTAAACATCAATTAAAATTACACAATTAGAATTATTTCAGTAAGTGCACATTTACCAACAAACAGGAAAAATAAAACTGAAGATTTGATTCATTCATAATTTGAAATCATAAAATTAATTAAAGTTAATTCTGTTAAAAGACCTGTTCCTCCACTGGCTCAAATAAATGCAATAACCAGACTCGGCTGAAGGATATACCTTCATTAGAAAATTCTTTTAAACTGTACCCTAATAAACACATTCCTGAAAACCAGTGACCCAAATTTTTGAATTTTTCCTTTCCTCTTTTAACTATTAAATTCCCATTTTAAAGTCAATAATTACACCTAAATCTTTAAATAAAAATTACTCAAGACAAAAGTTACATGAATTTACAAATAAATTTATTTTTAAGCTTGACGAATTCAAATACATAGAAAATAAAACAATCTTTTAATCGTAGAAAAGTAATCCTTGTGTTTAATTACACACTTATGGTATATATTAAAACACCTTTGAAAAAGAAATAAACAAAACAGAACTGTATGTGAATTAATAATCTTCCCCAAAATTCCAAAGATTTAACATTTTTAATATTCACTTTAGGACGACACAATTAGCATTTTTCAAGCCAATAAAAAGAGTAAGATTTACATACTTTAAAAGACTATGTTATATTCATCATAACAGATTTTCCCTTGATGTGTCAGGAGTTCCATTATTAACTTCGCTGGCAGTTCAAACAGTCGGTGGAACGCTTTTTATGAGCAGACGAATAACAACAATCTGTAAGAGTTTGATATTTTGACACTGGCCGCTACCACAGCAATCACTTGCTTCTCGGGGGCTACTCCGATGAAAGCCGAGGCTATCCAATAAACATTTTCTCTTTACAGAGCTACTCACATCCTTGACCTCTTACGGAATTCATTTCTGCTCTCCTTTCATAGAGATAGAACTCCATCGAAACAACGATCACGTCAGGGAGCGATGTCACACCATAGCATAAACGACTTCTTCGAATTCCTTCCTTCGGTCTCTACACGCCCGTTTTCTCACTAATTAGATCTGAATTTTCACAGAAATCACTAAGCAGCTCCAATGTCAACACCTTTTTGTAGCTAGGAAGGTGGAATGATGTGCAGGAACATCCTGTCGTAAAAACTACTGCGTGCAGAGTAAAACAGCCTCTTTAAACAAAACATCAGGTCAAGAAAGCGAGAAGAAGTTTCTTTATTTTAATTTATTTCTTCCTTTCTTTATTTTTTTTGTTTTCTCTCAAACGGCAAGCGAGTCATGTTTTGAGGAGGCGCTACATGCTAATTCGAAAAATGGAACTTCTGGCAGGAAAAGGAGAAAACGGATGACCGCTTCCTTTTGAACACACCATCTTTGAATCACTTCGGGTAGGAGAGGAGAAAAATTATCTCCAATCCCACCCCCTTGTAATTCCAACCGCAACTTCGATTAACAAATCATTTCCTTTTTCTAGCAAAACTATCATTTTTCTGTACACTGCAAAATCCGCACGCACCGCACTCAATCAAAACACGGCTTGATAATATTCAGCCACTCACCAGTCGTTGCCACAAAACTCAGATAAAAAGGGAGCTTTCCCATTTGATAGAAGCAACCAACCCCATGGACAAAATTCCGCTCTGAAATTAAAATTAGTGACACAATACGTTTTGAAGTGTCCAGGTAATCTTCCCACGATAAAACATCATTAAAACTTCTAATTATCCTTTTAACCTACCGCACGCATTTTTAACGAACTCCTTAATGTTTTTAGGTAGTTCGCAAACGGTTAAGGAAAATTACTAACTATAACAGCCAACTCGACATATGTTTAAGATTATTGTTCCAAGATAGATAAATGCGCTACGGAAACTACTCATACCCAGAAAATGCCTCTTTCGCCGGAAGGCGGAAAAACGAAAACCAAATGCTTGACATTTTAAGTAAAATAGATTGAAGCGGCGCCGATTACAAAGACAGAGCTAGAAGCAACTGACATATGGCCCGCTAGACCAGATGTCTCTTTAACTACAAATGGAAAAAACATTTACACACACTTCTGACAATCCCAGGCAGCACATAACGTTGTTATAGCGTTGAAAATAAGTCTGAACAGTGAAAAATTAGTTGTAAAAACGTTAAAACAACGTTATGTGCTACTAGGGATACTATTCAGATAAATAAGTGGTTTACAGAAAAATTGCTTTCCTAATGATTTGTGAAACGATTTAACACACTTTAACGATTTTAAATTGATGAGATATCAGCAGAAACTGTGTTTCAAATGCGCGTCAAAGATTTAACGCCTAATTACTGAGATAAATTGTCTTACAGTTTTATTCTTCAGAAAATAATATCTCATATTTATTTATTTATTATTTTTTTTCCCTCGATAATTTTGAAAAAAAAATTGCTTTGAATTAAACAATCATAAAACTTTACGACATTCCTCTTGATTTTCAGAGATCCTTTACTTTATTTTTAATGGAAATGATTGTTTAGATTTTTTATGTTTATTCGTACGAAAGTAGCAAGTATATATACGAGGGTTCTCCATAAAATAATGTTCCCAACGCATTTTCACAATGAAAAAAATGTTTATTGGCACTGAATAATACATATTTGGAAATCTTAGACTTTTCCTTATTTTTCGACATAATCGCCGTTGAGATCAATGCTTTTTTGCATGCGGTGTACCATCTTCTTTATGCCTGAATCGTAGAACTCTGCCGCTTCGCGGCGAAGCAAGCTTAAGACCTCTTTTTTCAGCTCCTCGAATGCAGGACTTGCTGACATCAGGGATCATCTCGCTGAGGTCCCGGACCGTCATCCTTCGATCTTACAGCAATGCTTCTTCTACTTTCACAATCGTTTTGTTCGACACCGATGGCCGGTCAGAGCGTTTTTCGTCATGGACGTCTGTACGTCCGTCATTAATTCTCCACACCATTTGCGCACTTGTTGCACGCTCATACACTTTTCCCCGTACGCTTCACACAGTTGGGAATTAATGTCCAGCGGTGCAGCGTTTTTTGCATACAAAAAACGAATCACAGAGCGTTATTCGCCGCTGGAGTGAGAAGCGAGTGGGAGTGCATCGCTCACGGCCACCAAGACCAAAATGAACGTCGCAGACAGCTCGCCGGGGCGGGAACTGGGAGGAAGGGAGCCAAGCTACACGCCAGTGCTGCCAAAACCCGCTTAACAAAGTTTCTTGCATCCGCAGCTCCTTAAGAACCTTATTTTATGGACAAGTCTCGTATAAATATGTATATATATATATATTATCATGTATCTATTAATTGTTAAATTTTATAAAGTAATTAATTTTTTCACTTTATATATATGTATATATATATATATATATATAGATTCATATATCAAGATTTATCTCTATATATTAAAAAAAAATTACTGTCACTGGCGTCAAATTTTTTTGTCTGCGACAGGATCTTCTAAGGTAGAGCAGGGTCCTTCGCGTCATGAGGGGTACAAATGTGTTCCGAATACTTCAAGGGAGACATTTCAGCCGCTCAGAAATTTCTATCATTTTAATTAAAGAAGTTATTAACTAAAAACGACAAGTTTATGAAGGTACTCTATTTTCCATTTTGAAAAAAAGTTTCTCCCAGTGACGTTGTTCTTGTGTCATGAAGTCATTTTACACGGGAAAATAAAAAATGATCCATGGTTGTACGTAGTTAGGCAGGTTGGTTGGATTTAACGTCGCACCGGTCCAGAGCCATGCCATCGCAATTTTGATCCTCTACGGAAGGGAGGGCTCTCCCGCTTCGGTGACCCCCAGAGATATAATTGTTGATGGGAACATGGAGGACATTGCGGCCACGACAGATTTTATGTGCACCAGCTACCATTAGTGTACACGACGGTCTTTGGTCGGCGCGAGAACCGAACCCACAATCTTCCAATTACGAGCTCGGCGGTCTAACGACTGGGGTACCGTGGTCCGGATCTAAGGTTGTAAAAAAGAAATAAAAAGGGTCATGTACTAAAGCTGTAATGCAAAATGGTCTAGATATTATGAATTTCTTTCTATTAAAATATATATATATGACATTGAATATGAGGATTTCCATAATAATTTTCTGCCTTTGTCTTGTAATATGCACTTTTAATATATTTTGCAGTGAAAGAAAGCAGCGAATAGGCGGACAGAGTTCTGCATGTGATAATAAAAAAAGTGAGTCGGGGAGGAGGCGAAGCCTCCTTCGGGGGTTGGTGAGCGGAGCGAGGAGGGGGAAGAGCCTCTAGTTCTTCAAAAGAAAATCAAAATTGTTTAGAAAGTTATGTACTTGAATTACCATTCTTAAATTTTTATACAAATCTCGTAATCACAGTGTGTTCCCTGTTAATGACATTCGATACGTATTCAGTATTCGATTGTACGGACGAAGACTGTATACAAATGCAATTCCTAATTACTATTTAATATTTAGTTGTTTTAAAATAGCGTATCAATGATAATAATAATTATTATTATTATAAAGAATAATAGAACGCAGCACAAATTACACTGGGGAACAGTCATTTTGCGGCATGGTAGCTTAAAGTCAATTCTGTATAAGACTAGTGTGCTGAATACTAGAAAATTATTAGGTTTGCCAAATTGGCTCTAGTTTTTGAGATAAAGACTATTTGCTATTTCACTGAAAAAACCTAAATAAAAATACCAATATGTATTAAAAAAATATTTTTATTAAGATCCTTTATAAGAACGATATAAAAACAAAAAATATACATGCTGTTCATCAAATAATTAAAATAAAATTACAAAAAACTTTTTCTGTAAGCTTTTTTGTCATGGTTTTGCTCAGGACAATCCCTTATTAAAGTCCAACAGTAGTCTGCCAGCATGTGGCGATCCCATCGACCTTGGTATCTTTCTTCCATTGTCCTGATGTCCTGGTGAAACCGTTCTCCTTGTTCTTCACTGTAATCGCCCAGATTATCCGGGAATTTGTCCAAATGGCTAAGCAAAAAAGGCAATTTAATGCTCATAGTAACTTCTAATGTGTGAAAATTTTGAAGCATTTTAGCAACCAATTCTGCATTGTCTGGTGCTTTATGATTCCCCAAAAAATGTTTGACTACTAAAACAAAGCTTAGCCATGCTTCAGATTCAATTTGTGTCATATGGTTTACAAATACAGTGTATTTTATAAGAGTACGGATTTGCGGTACATCGAAGATGCCTGCTTTTAATTTTTCCATACTCACGGCTGGAAGTTTTGACACACATATTTAAAACAGTCACCAGTCTTATCAAGGGCTTTGGTGAACAGTTTCATTAGCCCAAGCTTGATGTGAAGTGGTGGAAGAAGGATATTCTTTCGGCTTATCAGTGGTTCATGAATCACGTTTGCTCTTTCTACCTCCATATTTTCCCTCAAAGGCCAGACCTTTCTAATCGAATGTTCTGTTTTTGCGCGACTATCCCATAGACATATGAAACAGGGATATTTAGTATACCCACCTTGCTGGCCTAATAAAAAATTCATTGTATTGCGTACGAAATATTTTCTAAAACAATTTTAATATTTTGGTATTCCTCTTTTAGTTTGGTAGTATGACCGGTTGGAACTGAAGCAAATTTATTTCCGTTGTGCACCAATACACATTTCAGACTTCTTTTTGAGCTATCTATAAAAAGCCTCCAATGTTCAGGCTTATATTAGGGAAGGCCCATACAATTTAAGAGTCCAGAAACATTGTTACAAAATACAAACTTATCTTCTTCGGTAAAGTAAGGAAGAAGGTCTTGCTCTCTGGTCCTAAAAGATGTAATGGTAACACCAGGTTGAAGACCGTGTTTTTCTTTTAATCTAGAAACAAGAATTTCGGCCGATTTTTTTGATAAATTCAAATCACGAACCAAGTCATTGAGCTCCTCTTGAGAAAATCCCTGTTTTGTAGAACTACTTTCTTCGAACTCACTTTCACTGCTGCTCGTCTGATTGTCTGATCCCTCTAACATTTCAATATCATCACAGTTTGCAGTAGATGGTCCTGAAAACACCGGAATTGGCAAATCATCACTGTGCAACACTGGGGTTTAGCCGATTCCACATTAGGATAAACCCAAGTACATTTTTTATACTGGTTGATACCTTTTACATTCACTACACAAAAGTAACAGTTATTTAAGTAATTAGTAGGCTCAATCCATATCATCGGCATTCCAAATTGAAGCCCTTTACGGCTTCCTTGACTCTAGTATCGCAAAGATTCTACACAAGGCTTACTGACGATATCGGGCATCCAATTCTTATTCTTTTGTGCAAGCTTTCTCCCAAAGTATGCTTCATAGGTTTTTATCACAAACTCCGTGACCTTTTTTCTTTGCTTTTGTAAACAAAATTTGCCGCATATATAACAAAAACTGTTGGGGTTGTTAACACAAGGTTTTCGTAACGAACTCATATTTTTCAAGACAAAAAGCACTTTTAAACTTACAATAAGACACGAACTGATAATTTCAAAGTCGAATAGCTGATTCGTAAAATTGTTGTACCTATATACGTGAACATATAATAAAATTTAGTGGTGTTAATCAAATTAATAGATCTGTAGGAGGGTAGTCTAAATTTTTTCATTGATTTCTTGTGTTTCGTTTATCTCAAGAACAAGAGTGAATCCAAAAAAAGTAAATGCATACTGTGTATGTCTAATACAAATATTTACAAAAACCATTAACAAAATAAAATAAATGCCGCAGATTTTTTTATTTTTTTTGTTCCGCAGTTATTGATTTGGTTCACATCACTAACACCAGTGAGGTATGAAGTACACCGCCAACAGCATCATGTAACGAAACTCCATTTAGTAATTCTACATTGTTAGATTTACGATTAATAAATACTTCACCTTACAACATCTGTTTTCATAATGTTTATTTGGTGAAATATTTTGATAATTTTATATTTAACCTAGTTGTCTTTTATGGTTTTTCTTTAAATCTTTCATGTCATATTTCAGTTCTTTTTTTTTTTTTTCAGTATCTTCTTTATTTTTATTATTTAATTTTCATGTTTGTCTATGAAGTTGTTTCGTAATCATTATAAGGTTCGTTAGATGTACTTCTGGTACACAATTTAAGCGAACTTTTTATTTTTAAGTTATTATTTATCTCATTAACTAATTGTTATTCCTTTTAGCAATTCCCCCTTCCAGATTAACATGATATTAGTTTGACTTATAAAATTTAACGATAGAAATCTTTTTCATTTATCAGCTTTTTTAGGCATATTTTACAATGGATGAACCTACACCTCTTTTATAATTTCCTGCTGTAGGCGAAGCTTAGTTTTTCGAATATAAAATTTTTCGTTTGCTTTTTTTTTTTTTTTTTTTTTTTGAAAGTTTTTTTTTTTTTTTTTTGAGAACATAAGCTTGTGTTTGTGCTTTTGAAATTTAAGTAAGGACTGTTAATAAATGTTTGATTGCCTTGATAGCAAATGGAAGTAAGTCCATATTTGCTGTAGATGTGATTCCTTAGTTCAGACGATTAGAGAAGATTACCGATTACATTCTCTGCAGCTAATCGATTTTTTCTTAAGCTATTTTAACAATATCATTTTATATATCTGTTTAATAGTTAAATGGCATTACACCTGATCCAAAACGTTCTGATAAGGCTTCAATAATAGAAACATAATTATTTTTGTGAGTTTAATCTATACCTACCTAATAGATGAGAAATTTTTCAATTACAGTAATATACAGCGAAATCTCAACTTAACTGCTTCATCTTGTTTATCTAAATTAATCTCATTGGATATCGCTTATAAATGATTTAAAGATATTCCAGTTTTGTAGAATCAAAGGTACCGTTATCAAAGATTTCAATTATCAAAGGTAGAGTTGGTAGAATTTTAATATTATTTGAAAATAAAATTATACCTAAAACTAATTTTCTAAACAGTCAAATTATGTTTAAGAATGTTATATAAATTCAATATACTTAGTCTTTATTCTTGATTAAAAAAAATAAAAAAATAAAAAAATAAATCTGGATTAGTTATAAACCTGCATTTAACAAATTGTTAACCTTAAAATTTGAGATTTAACAATACATTGAAATTCAAAAGATATCTTTAATACACTTCATTAAAACTATTATTGAATATAGTACAGAAAAAAAAATTATGTTGTTAAACTCTATTTAATCATTATCATAATTTTGAGATATATAATTAATAAATACATTACTTTATAATAAATCAATATATATCAATCAATATCAATCAATATATATATATATATATATATATATATATATATATATATATATATATATATATATATATATATATATATATATATATATATATATATATATATATATATATATACGCTTTTGAGTTAATAACCTGCATAAATCTGGAAATGATGATACTGAAAATACGGTTGTAAAATTAATTAAAAAAAATCTGTCTGTAGAGAATGTCTTACTACCCAGCTTCTGATTTTCAGTTTGCACTTTTTCCGAAAATATTATAATTTTCCAGATATTTAACTGGCCTCCTTTTTTAAGTTGCATTGTATTGAGGTGAAAAGTCGAGAAGTTAAATGTTAAAACATGCTATATTAAAGTTAAAATATGCTTTATCGAAAAATTTTCAGAAAATTTTATATCAAAACGAGTGTATCATACAACTGAATATAGCTAATGTGAATAAATACCGTAAGTAAATTGTAAAACAACAATTATATTTATAGTATGATGACAATATATTTTTATTTATTTATTGTATCGAAATGTGTTGCAAGTTTCAAATAATCTTCTGAATAAAACCTGTAACGAAAGAAATAAAGTTTAGCATGCTCTTTTAACTCCATAAGTCTTGCAATTCATAAAGTATTTCTCGATAATTTTTACAAAGCGTCGAAGATAGAAAGAGTTCAAAAATGTTTGGCTATATTTAGTGCATACGTATATATTTGTCAAATTAGAGATAACAACAACAAAAAAAAAAAAAAAAAAAAAACTGAGCATATGAGGAATAATATTTATAAACAAATGTATTTTATTCAATGTAGTCTTAAAAGAAAAAAAAAAAAAAGAGTCCTTATGTTTTATACCGACTTCCGATTACTTCGTGATTCTTCAACCACTATATTAATACAAAAATATTTCTGTTATTTATTCGTAGAAACGTATTGCAGTAGATTACTGCACAAATACAGTGGTGGAAGGGTCGTGGAAAATTTGTTCAGTAGACTCCATTAATAATCAGTAATTAATATAATAATTAATAATTCAGTAATTTCAGTAATAATTCAGTAATCCATTAATAATTCAGTAGACTCCATCCTTCAATAAATATTTAAAACTGTTATTCTTTATTCTAAAATATTCACAAAGAAAAAGGCTTGATTTTGATACAAATTGCAGATGAGTAATGATAATGTCAATTTACGCAAATATATGATGTTATTAAAAATATTTTGTCAAAAAAATACTTAAGAAATTCACTGATTACTCTACAAACTACTACAAAGAAATTATTATACTTCTTTTTAATTAAATTATTTTATTACTTCAGTATTTGTAAAACTATAATGTTGTTACAAAAACCACGAAGTAATTAACTTATCACTTTTAAAAATGAACAGACATTTTAAAAAATGAACTTATATATATATATATATATTTCTATGTTTTTCAACTAAAAAAAAAGGTTCTCCTTTTTTCAGTAAGTCATGTGTCACGACTTAAAAATATCAATAATAGCTGATAGAATAAGTACTTTATTTTTTCTTGGGAAAAGTCAATTAAGAAAATTAATGCAAAATTTAGTTAAAGAATACCTATGAACTTAATTAGAACCTCTTTAAAGACTGCATAAAATAGAAATTTCGCACAAAAACTCGGATTAAACTTTCTAAAAAAAAAGAACGTTTTCAGCTGAGTAATTAAAATAATTGAATTTTCGAACGAAAATATATAATTGACTTCATTCCTGTTAGAAATGCAACAAAAATTAAATTAAACTTTTCAAAGTATCTTAAATTTGATGTAATGTCTTTTTTTTTACCGAGTATGAAGGGAAAAAAAAATTATATATATATATATATGTATATACTATATACATATATATAAACAGATATTTATTGATTTTCGAATACACTACAACATCAATATCTATAACTTTTTTGTTTATTAAAAAATAAACTTCTTTATATAATTGCATAACTAAAAATTACATCATTCTTTTTGAACTTATTAAATTTTATATTGTAAAACATACAATATAAAAAATTTATAGATAATAGCTAAATAAATAAATAAAAAAATAATAATAGATTATATTATTAAAGTGAATAACTATGTACACATGTGTAAATAAATAAAAGAAACAATAGATAATTACTAAGAAAAATACTTATTAATGATTAGATTGAACATTTTAATATAAATTTAAAAGAATTTCGATAATTTGCATAAAAAATATAAGCTAATTACAATTTGTTGCTAATAATAATTTGCTGCTAAGTAAATAATAATTACTACAACTGTCAATATCTCTAATTTATTCGATAGCAGTGTTGGGACTCGCTTTCATATTGCACTCGACATTTTTTGCACATCATTATTATCGACAATATGTAATTATGATTAAATAATAAGAACAATACTGTTAAAAAAAAAAAAAAAAAAAAAAAAAAAAACAACAACAACAACAACAAAAAAAACTGGTATGGATAAAAGACGGGTACTAAGAATTCTAAGACAGAAATTAGAAAAGTTCGGAGCGCTGGATTGCTATAATTTAATCTGGATAATTTAACATAAAAAAAAAAAAAAAAAAAAAAAAAAACTCTCGCTATGTACAGAATAAACAGACAGGAATAATTAATTTGTAAAAAAAAAAAAAAAAAAAAAAAAAAATCGTAAAATGTAAATAATCCTCTATATATTATCTCCTTATATTATTAAAATCTGTACGCATCTGTCTGTCTGTCTTTCTGTCTGTCTGTCTGTGAGAAATGCCTTGTCATCGCTAAAGCTCCGGCGCTAATGGTCGCATGGCCTCGAAACCGATGTCGACAGACGCAGAATTCCTTCATCTCGACATCGCGATAATTCGCTAAGCGATTCGACCCTAATAATCGGAGATATTAATTAAAATGTTGACCCATATCTACCAAAAAATGACCCAAAATTCATGATTAAATGCTTAAAAAGCGACATTTTTACGGAAAAAGTGGAAAATAAATTAGAAATATCAGTCGTATTGTTACAAACAAGATACCATTGGAAAGGGCTTTTTTTTCTCAATCCGATGGTGTAAACGGCTTATCGATCGGACAATTAGATTTTTTTAAATTAACTAAACAAAAAAAATGGTGGCAACAAATCACAAGCATTTTGACTTGGCAGCGATCTTGAACGGAAAGAAAAAACATCTGCTGTTTAATGAGGTCACGTGTTTTTGTACTGCGATTAAAAATTGCAATTTTCTATTTTCTTCAATTTTTCAAAATTCGCACATTTCAATTAGTATACAATCTTAACACCACAAAACAAACTTGCAGTTAAAATTTCATCGATTTTGGTCAATAAACAAAATATTTACATTTTAATTGCAAATTCAATTTTATCTATACACGCCTGACATTTTATCTGTCGAAAGAGGATACCAGTTTCAAAACGACACAAATACACTTAAGGTAAAAATATTTCTTTTTCTATTTACTTCCATTAACCGACAACCGTAGATAATGGAATTCGAAATTTCACCTGACTTACACGTTTTGAGGTGTCATGGCGCTGTAATAATTTAAAATTTCAATATTTAAAATTCTAATTATGTTTAAATTTTTTTTTAATATGTCATTCGATACACCTTTTAAAGTACGGTTACATTATCGAAAGGGGAATTCGAGATTTCACCCGATTTACACGTTTTGAGGTCTCCTGATTTGTTTTTTTTTTTGCATCGCAATAGTGGAATTTGAGATTTCAGCTTATTTACACGTTTTGAGGTCTCCTGAATGGGTTTTCTTTTGTATCTCAGCTACTAATTAAAGTGTCGAAAGTGGAATTAGAGATTTCACCTGATTTACACGTTTTGAGGTGCCCTGAATGGGTTTTCTTTTGTATCTCAGCTGCTAATTAAAATAATTTCATAAGTAATACATCATTTGAAAGCTTTGTTAATTTGGAATTGAATAGTAGATTACAGAAATTCGATATTTCGACATGTCTCCTGATTTAAACGTTTTGAGGTGTCCTAAATGGGTTTCTATTTTGTCTCAGTTACTAATTAAAAAAATTTCATAAGTAATGCATCATTTGAAAGCTTTGTTGAGTTGGAATCGAACAGTAGATTACAGAAATTTCTACCGCCAGATGGCGCTGTAATATTTTTAAATTACAATATTTCTATTTCTAATCATGATTAATTTTTTTTTTAATGCGTCATTCAATACACATTTTAAAGTACTTTTACATTATCGAAAATGAATTCAAGATTTCACCAGATTTACACGTTTTGAGGTCTCCTGAATCAGTTTTCTTTTGTATCTCAACTACTAATTAAAATAATTTCATAAGTAATACATCATTAGAAAGCTTTGTTGATTTGGGATCGAACAGTGGAATACAGAAATTTCTACCGCCAGATGGCGCTGTAATATTTTCAAATTTCAATATTTCAATTTCTAATCATGATTAAATTATTTTTAATACATCATTCGAAAGATATTTTAAAGTTCTTTTATATTATCGAAAGTTTTCAGCAGATTTACACGTTTTGAGGCGTCCTGATTGGGTGTTCTTTTGCATCTCAGCTAATTGAGTAAGACCGTTCAAAATTGGTATACGTAGGTTTATTAGAAGGGGCTGAAAGGGTGGGGATGAAATAGGCGTACACCGCGCGGGGATCCCCTAAATTGTGCGCGCGCAGCGCGCACGGGAATGCGCTGCCGAAGGCAGTGGGGACCCGGTCCGACTTTTTAACCGATGAGAAATAATTTATTTTATTTTATTTTCTTAAGAATAAAAATTTGATTCGAGAAGGAATACGTGCGCGCAGCGTGCGTATACCTCCACACGTGCGCGCGCAGCGCGCATTGGTCTGCGCTGCCGAAGGCAGTGGGGACCAGGTGTGATTTTTTACCCGATCAGAAATGATTTTTTTTAGGGGGCACGAAGTGTCAGGGAAGGAATGCGGGCGTGCAGCGCATGTATTCTTTAACTTGTGCGCGAGCAGCGTGCACGGGACTGCTATGCCGAAGGCAGTGGGGACCCGGGCCGACTTTGTACCGCATGGGAAATGATTTTTTTTCTTTTCTTTTCTTAAGAATAAAAATTTGATTTGAGAAGAAATATTTGCGCGCAGCGCGCATGGGTTAGCGCTGCCGAAGGCAGTGGGGACCCGGTGTGAGTTTTTACCCGATCAGAAATGATTTTTTTGGGGGGGGAGGGCACGAAGGGTCAGGGAAGGAATACGCGCGCGCAGCGCGTGTATCCTACAACTTGTGCACGCGCAGCGCGAACGGGACTGCGCTGCCGAAGGCAGTGGGGGCCCGGGACGACATTTTACCCGATCAGAAATGATGTTTTTTTTAAATTTCTTTTCTTAAGACTAAAAGTTACTGTTAGTGATTCATTAATTATAGTGATTCATTTGAAAATACTGACCCGCTAGCGGCCGAAGCTCGCTAGTGTTCAGGTATAAAATCTGAAGTAAATGTTTTTACTATTTAATGTCGATCGTATTAAATATTTAAATAATATGTATTTAGGATTTCTAAATCTCCTTTAATTTTAATTTTATTTTTTTATTGTAATATTGCTTCCTAATAGTTTTTGGATAAATGGCAATATGGAAAATTTTTTCATATATAAATCTTACATTTACCTGAAGAAAATGAAAACATCTTAACATTTATTAATTTAATAAAGTCCTTTAATTTTATTATTATTATTATTATTATTTTAAATACTCTTGTTCAAAACATAAGGGGACTAATATAATAACGACTCACAAAATAAAATTTATGTGCACTACTGTCTAAAAGTTGAAAACAACACGTATATAATGGTCCTTTTTTTATTATCATCCATGTCGGCGTAAGTAATTTAAGTTACGTATGTCTCTTAATGATTCTTAATCTAAATCGCAACAATTTTGTGTCAGTCTTTCCTCTATGTTAAAATCAGCTCTATATTTTTGTGTGTTGGTATTGTTTTGCATCTATTAATTGCTAAATTTTAAGATTAAATTTTATCGCGATATCTATCATATATATATATATATATATATATAACATTTAATGTAAGAGTCACATTTCCCATGAAAATAATCCATCGTTACTCAATGAGATTTGAATTTATGGAAAATATTTTATTAGACATTGATGTGCGTAAAAAATCTACATACGTTAAAAAAAAAAAAAGAAGAAGAAGAAGAAGAAAAGAAAGAAGGAAAGAAACTGGGATATTGCCATAGCCAGGTACTATTCAGTTCTCGTGGAAATTAACTTTGCTAGAGACCCTAAAAAGAGAAATAATGTAACAAAAGCATCAGCAAGCGATTTTTACGAGAGGCAGAAGAGTTTAAATGCTCTAACACGGCTAAAAACGTAATTATCACAAATACTAAGTGTACTCTAGATTATTATTTTTATTAAGTAGGAAATCTTTCAAAATGAGGAAAATTTTAAATGATGATACGAATATAAGTCGGCCAAAAGTTATACTTTTTATTTATACATCTTAATAACTGTGTCGGGGAGGAGGAGAAGGAGAAGGTGCGCACATAGGAACTGTTTTAGAACGGCGCTGGGCAGTTTTGTTTCAGTCGCTTTTCGAATCCGGACGAGGTACGAGGTATCTCAACATTAAATAAACTCAGAACTATTAAATATTCTAATCGTACACATTATAGTTCCAGTCATTATTCTTAAATATAATAAAATTCGTAATTAATTATTCAAGTCCAATAAACGATTCTTCAAAATATGGAATATAGTCTTCTAATTGTGTGGTGTGGTTTGTCGTTAATCTTCGGAATTCTGGCAGAGGGGTAAGTAGATTTAAACTTATTCTCATTTAATTATATGCTGATTTGTCTTTAAGTAAAAGTTGAAAAATTTGAATTTTTAAATAAATGAGTTAGCAATCCTTAATCCGAGATACTAAATTTAATCAACCCTAATTCGAAATGCATAAATTGATTTAGTCGAAATTCTATGTTGGCTGCAAAGCCATAGTGGTCCGTCGATTCACGGAGGCTTAATTACCTATTAATTAGATAATTAATCATAATTCGTTAAATTAAAAAAAAAAAAATTGTAAAGTGAAAAAATTCTTTTGTTTACGTAGGATTAAATTATCTGTATAAGAACTTTAAAGTAAATTAAAATTAATTTGTGGAAATAAATCATTAATACAAAGTTAAATTGTTTTGATATAAAACGTAATTCAAAGTAGTTTCGTTTTCATGCATACTTAAAAGTTTTGTTTTGAGAGAAAACGTAATTCAAAATAGTTTGGGTTTCAAACCGAAAGTTTTGGTTTGGAATTTCAGAAATAAACTTTCATGTTAAGTAATTGTTGAATAAATGAGAGTATGAGAATGAAAAGGGTGCATTTAATATTTTATTAGTTTATTTGTTTCAGTAAAAAAAAAAAAAAAGAACTATTCTATTATGTGTGTTTCTTTTCATTTGTTCTTTTATTTTTTGTTTTGTTTTACTTCCTGATCTGCAGAATAATAATTTAATTCAATCGATTAATTCATATTTAAATTTAATTGTGTGTAATTAGTTTGCTCATAAGATGGGTAGAAAGGGAAAAACAAGGGCGAATGACGATGAACAGAGTGCGTTGTTCCCAAAATCTAATGAAGTGATAAAATTTGAAAATGTAATTAGAGAAATAGAATTTATAAAATCGAAGGTCAATGATTGTGATAAAGACGATCAAGCCAGATTAAAAATCTTAAAAGATAAGGTAAATGCACTGGAGGTTAAATTCGAGGATATAGTTACAAATTTTTCCGAAGAGGAAAACGATGAAAACTCTGAAGAGGTGTTAAAGAATAGGGACACTCTGTTAGAATTATCCGTTGTATTAGAGGGTAAATCGCAATCAAATACTCCAAATGTAAATAATGATGCACGTACCAAACCCGGGACTTCTGTTAATTCGCATATTAGTCTCCCTAAACTTGAAATTCCTTATTTTTACGGGGATAATGAATCTTGGTTGTCATTTAAAAATTTATTTAAATCATCTATTCTGGATAATGACAGCCTTAGTGAGGTTGAAAAGCTACAATACCTCCAATCGTGTGTAAGAGGTAGTGCATCAAAACTTATTCGTGGACTTTCGTTACAATCGGAAAATCTTAAACACTGTTGGGAAATTCTTACTCAGCGCTACGAAAATAAACGTCAATTAGCTATAACTCAAATAAATAAAATCTTTTCAGTAAAAGTAAACAAAGCGGATGATCCTAAATCATTTTTCAATTTAATAGATACTTGTAACGAAGCGGTGCGAAATTTATCGACCCTCGGATTGGAATCTAATCCTCTTAGCGATCTTATTCTTATAAATTTCATGATTTCAAAATTGGACTCATCCGTTAGGCATAGGTGGGAGCTCAGTCTAGAGAATACGCAAACTATTCCCGATTTAAATTCGTTTCGTACATTCATAGAAAGGGAGGCGTCGAGTCAAACAAAACTGGAAAATAAACCAGGGATGTTTAAGAAGCCAGTTGAAGGTAATAGTGTAAAAAAATCTTATGTCAATAATTCAATCCTAGTCAAAGAAAATAAATGCGTCGCCTGTTCTCAAGTACATCAATTGTTTAAATGTCCCAAATTCAATCGAATTAGTGTTCAGGAGCGATGGGACTTAGTTAAATCAAAATCACTGTGTGAAAATTGTTTGCGAACTAATCATCAAGTGCGTCAATGTAGAATTAATATTAAATGTAAAGTATGTGCAGGTTCACATCACACTCTTCTGCACATTTATGCACAGAATTCAGCAGATCAGGGAGGCGGCCTTGTTGCTACGTCGGTGGCCAACAGTTCACAATCTCATGCAAATTTTAATAACCAAAAAGTGCTATTGGCTACTGCCCTTATAAAGGTTAGGTCACCTAACGGTAAAATTATTCAATGTCGGGCGTTAGTTGATAGTGCCTCACAAAATAGTCTCATAACTAAGGACTGCGTTGAGAAGCTAAATTTGCCTTTGTTTGGCACTTCTCATCGACTTATAGGCATAAACGGTCTTTCCGCAGAAACTGTTTTAAATTTTACGGAATTCTCATTCTCGCCATATTTCGCTAACGAGTATAGGAACTTAAAAGCGCTAGTAGTAAATAGGGTTACTGCCCCTCTGCCGAATTTCCGGGTGCAAACGACGTCTTGGCCACATACAAACAATCTTCAATTAGCGGATATGAATTTCTTCAAGCAACAACCCATCGAAGTTTTATTAGGTGCAGATATTTTTGCGTCACTAATTTGTGGCACACCGATATCGGGAAGGCCAGGAGAACCATCTGCCATTCCCAGTTCACTTGGGTATTTACTCAGTGGCCCCCTCTCAAGGGATGGAATGGAACCAGAATCAACATATAGCTCATCGTTACACTGCCTTAACTTGAACGATTTTTTTGACAATCAGCCCATAATATCTTCTAAGAGTGACACCGAAGCCGATCCGGCAGAGGAACTACATAAATCTTCCACCAAGCGCAACCCCGAAGGCCGCTATGTTGTAAAATTACCCCTCCATGATGAGATAGATTTGGGGGAAAGTGCCAACTGTGCACTAAAAATGTTTAAGAAACTGGAAAATCGATTTGCGCAGAATCCCAACCTAAAAAAGGAGTATGCTCAGTTTATGTGTGAGTACTCCGATCTAGGTCATATGACTTTACTAAGGGCTGAAGAGCTTAATCGCCAACCCAATTATTATATGCCCCATCATGGAGTTATAAATGAAAATAGTAGCACTACAAAACTACGGGTAGTGTTCAATGCGTCGGCCTTAACTACAAATGGCAAATCCCTGAACTCCAATTTGCACAAAGGGCCAAAACTCCAATCCAGTATTTTTAGCAATCTAATTAGATTTCGTTTAAATAAAGTCGCCCTCTCGAGTGATATCGAGAAAATGTTTAGGCAAGTTCTAGTCGCAGAGCCTGATACAGACTTTCAAAGAATATTTTGGAGGGCCAATGTTTCAGATCCACTCAGAGTGTATAAATTGAACACTGTTACTTATGGCACAGCCTGTGCTCCATTTTTAGCCCTGCGTACCATATTACAGCTATTAAACGATGAAGAACCCAATTTTCCCGTAGCTGTGCAGGCTGCCCGCAACAACCTGTATATGGACGATTTCCTTGGAGGTGCTGAAACAATCGAAGCCGCTCAATCATTGGTCACAGACCTTCAGGCATTATTTAATGCTGGGGGCTTCAAGCTGCGAAAATGGGCTTCAAATTATGTGGAAGCTCTAGTTCAGGTCCCAGAACCTTTAAAATCAACAAATCAGGAATTATCCTTAAACCCCGATCAATCCCAACGTATTTTAGGACTAAACTGGAATTTAACATCGGATACACTGCAGGTTGGCGTCAACACAGAAGAAAACGTTAAAACTAAACGACAATTATTGTCCGTAATTGCACGCATCTTCGACCCTTTGGGTCTGTTATCCCCTGCCACTATTCTTTTAAAATTGCTTCTACAAGATGTTTGGAAGCTAAAACTTGGTTGGGATGATCCTTTACCACCAGACATTCAAACCAGGTGGAACGAATTTTATGAAAAAATTGCTTCCTTTAAGGCCATGTCAGTACCCAGATTTTTAGACCTGAAGTCTGAACCTATTTTCCAGATTCTGGGATTTTGTGATGCGTCAACAAAGGCATATGCTGCCGTAATTTATTTACGCCCAAGTCAGAACTCATCTTTAAAATTGATTGCAGCTAAAACCCGTGTAGCTCCTTTAAAACCCATTACCTTGCCTAGGTTGGAGCTATGCGCGGCTGTATTACTCTCGGAACTTTTGGCAGTCGTCCAGAGCTCGCTGGATTATCAGGTTGAGGACATTCTCCTATGGACAGACTCAACAATCGCCCGTAGTTGGATCTTAAATCCACCCTTAAAGGGCAACACATATGTCCTACACCGAGTAACCAAAATTAGGGCTCTCACAGACCCCACATCATGGCATCACTTACCAAGCAAACTTAACCCAGCAGACTGTGCAACCCGTGGGCTGTTACCCGACAAATTACACCACTTTAACTTGTGGTGGTCTGGACCTGATTGGTCAAAGATTCCGGTCTCAGATCATGAGTCCAAGGTTGCTACCTCAGTCCCATGTACAATTGTGGGAATTCCTGGACTAATAGAGTCAATTCCAAAGCAAGAATCCGTTATAGAGGATTTGGTTTCAAAATTTTCATCAAGTAATAAACTTTTTCGTGTAATTGCATTTATGAAGCGATTTATAAATAATATTAGAAATGCTACAAAATTGAAAGGACCAGTCTCAGTACAAGAAATTTCAGAAGCTAGAAAAATTGTTATTAAATTCGTCCAACAAAGGTCCTTTGCTTCAGAAATCGCCCTTTTGCAGCGCGGCCAACCCGTGGCAAACAGCAGTAAATTAAAAAATCTCCATGTATTTCTTGATTCAGAAAATCTATTGAGAGTGGGAGGTCGAATTGATAAAAACATCACTCTGCCCTATGATACTAAACATCCAATACTCATACCTAAAAATCACCCTTTTACATCGACATTAATAAGACATTTTCACACGTATAGTCTTCATGGAGGTGTCGACCTAGTATTAAATCTCATTCGCCAGTCTTACTGGATTCCTGATGGTAGATCCACTGTGAAAAAAGAGCTTCGTAAATGTGTCACGTGTGCCAAAGTCCAACCGACCCCCATTCAACAAATGATGGGTGACCTTCCTAGTGCAAGAGTCAACCCTTGTAGACCATTTCAACATGTTGGCCTTGATTATGCAGGCCCTATTCAAACAAAGTGTGAACATAAACGAACAAAAACAAAATTTAAGTCCTATATTTGTCTATTCATCTGCATGAGCACCAAGGCAATTCATCTCGAATTAGTCACGAACTTATCAACTGAACATTTTTTATATGCCCTACAAAGATTCATAGCGCGTCGAGGCTATCCTACTGACATTTATTCTGACAACGGACGCAATTTTGTGGGTGCCAATGCCCATTTAAAAGGGCTAGTAAAGCTTTCAAAAACCAATACTATCCAAGACTTTGCCACAACTAGACAAATTCATTGGCATTTTATGCCACCTTACGGGCCTAACTTTGGCGGCCTATGGGAATCTTCCGTTAAATTGGCCAAACGCCATTTAATTAAAGCATGTAAAGGCAGTTGCCTATCGTTTGAGGAGTGTGCTACGATTCTAACTAACATTGAAGCCTGCTTAAATTCTCGCCCCTTAGTCCCACTTTCCACCGAGCCCCATAATTTCTTAGTGCTTACACCAGGACATTTCTTAATTGGGGCTCCGCTTCTCCAGCTTCCTGAACACTCTTTTAACCAAACTAATCCATTGTGTACCAGTTTTTCTTCCAGGTGGAAACTCGTCCAGCAGATCAAGAAGCAATTTTGGAGTATATGGGCCAAGTCTTATTTGACGTCACTCCAATCAAGAGAAAAGTGGACGAGCGGCAATACACATCTGCAACCTGGTCAGCTAGTCCTGGTCTTAGAACCCTCAATTCAGCCAGCACACTGGACCCTTGCCCGAATTCTGGAAGTCCATCCTGGTGAGGATGGCATCATTCGAGTTGTGAGTCTGAAGACACCATCTGGAGTCATCATAAGACCGGTGAATCAGATTGCCAGTCTGCCATGCTCAGCCCCCCCCCCCGGAGGATGTCGGGGAGGAGGAGAAGGAGAAGGTGCGCACATAGGAACTGTTTTAGAACGGCGCTGGGCAGTTTTGTTTCAGTCGCTTTTCGAATCCGGACGAGGTACGAGGTATCTCAACATTAAATAAACTCAGAACTATTAAATATTCTAATCGTACACATTATAGTTCCAGTCATTATTCTTAAATATAATAAAATTCGTAATTAATTATTCAAGTCCAATAAACGATTCTTCAAAATATGGAATATAGTCTTCTAATTGTGTGGTGTGGTTTGTCGTTAATCTTCGGAATTCTGGCAGAGGGGTAAGTAGATTTAAACTTATTCTCATTTAATTATATGCTGATTTGTCTTTAAGTAAAAGTTGAAAAATTTGAATTTTTAAATAAATGAGTTAGCAATCCTTAATCCGAGATACTAAATTTAATCAACCCTAATTCGAAATGCATAAATTGATTTAGTCGAAATTCTATGTTGGCTGCAAAGCCAAACTGTCTAATATCAAAGACACGTCCTCTCTATAGAACTGAGATCAGCGCCTTCAGACGCCTAAGGAGATTATATATATATATATATATATATATATATATATATATATATATAATATATTTTCTAAAAGTCTCACAAGAATTTATGAATAGTATAAATTGGAAAAAAAAGTATGCATATTTGTATATGGTATATAATATGCTATTTTCTAGTAGACTGCTTACGTTTGGTATGCGTATGAATCTATATATGTGAATTATTCAATAAATAAAAGTTTCTGAGAATTTAAGAAAATAATTAGTTAAGGAAAACATTTTATACAGACATTTCCTCAAGTATTAATATTTTCATAATATGACAGCTATAACGTATTGTTCCTAACTATTCTACCATATCTTTATGGTCTTCAGAGAAACACATTTTTCCCATTTATCAGATTAAGTCCACATACTATTGCTTTGAAGATAATTATTTTATTTACAAATGGTTTTATCCAGTTATTTATTTATCGCATTTCCTTTGAGTAATGTTTTATGCCCAACAATATATATTTATAATATTAGTTATTTTTTTGTTGTTGTTATGTGGAAATATATATATATATGAATTATATACGTGTAAATGTATATAAATGCATATGTACCATTCATATAACATGTAAGTTTATACTACTTGCGATTATTGATGATAATTTAATTATTTAATTATTATATTAATATAATTAATATAATAATTATTATATTAATTATTTATTTAATTATTTCCAATTTCAGACTAAAATTGGAAACGCAAAAAAATATCATGTGCTGCACACTAGCACTTTGTGTTAAAATAATTTTACCTATTTATATAGATTTTCCACATGACATAACACGTTGTGTTTTAATATTATATTTTATTTGAAGAAATTTAAAAAAAAATTGCAACATTGAAGCTATATAAATAAAATAATTACGAACGGTTTATTTCTCGTTTCTGTAGTTTTAAATTTGTTACTATTTCACTTTTAATATCAGTTCTCAAAAACACATAAATTATATATAATTATATGCTAAATAATTAAGGTTAAAATATGTATCATTTATATCTATCTATCTATATATTTACATATACTTAAAAATGTAAAATCTAATAACACTTCAACTCAATCGGTTGAAGAGAAGTAGGTTAAAATTTGAAAAAATATTTTAAACTTCAATTAGGGCCTAGGGGCCTTAGCCCCATCTCTCTCCCCCTCCCCAACCAAGGCTTTTATTACGGATAATCAAATTGGAACGGAATAAATTATAAATTTTGGCAGTTAGGTACTTTTATGTGTAATAATTTAATTTGTTTCATAAAACACCAAAATACAATTCATTCGTTATTCACTTTTTATTGCATTTCAAAATAAGCATTTAAAGAAAATGTGCATTTTCTCATATCGTCTTTGATATTTCTATATTAAAGATTGTATTTCAGCGTGAGCTATAAAATGCGCCTTGAAAAGTAGAAAATGATATTTAACTGCTTCATCTATTAGAGATACTCAGAAAATGTAAGTTTCAATATTGTCAAAAATTGAAATGAAATAAGACTTCGTTCGATAACATTTCTTAAAATATTTACAGTGTTTACATTTAAAATGATCAGTCTGAGAATTCTAGTTCATTATGAAGATTTTATTTCCAGCGCGACAACAGCATTACTGAAAAATCACACAAATCTATCTATAAAATAAAATGAATCAATTTAATTGAAAATTCAACGCATTGCGCTGGCTCTATATATATTTACATAGCAATGTAAATTTCAGACGTAATGTTAAAAAAAGAAAGAGGCATGATGATTTAATACATTAATATCATTTTGGACTGTTTTGTTGAGAAGTTACAGGAAATTTCTCGTTTTCTACGAGGGTATATAAGGAATCGCATCGTAGCCAAGTCAGTCAGTTTCTTGCCAAACGGCTTAGTGCAAATTGCTTCTAACTGAGCCTGCTTAATTACAACCTATTGCGGCGCTTTAATGCTTTGCTACAGTTTATACTTTGAATTGGATGTTGTCAGCTGTTATTTAAGCTGTGTTTTTTGGTGTTACTGAAGTTGATACTTGGTTTACAGTTCTGCAATGTTTTAAAATTTTTTGTTAATAAACTTCATTCTCTTCAAGGTTAGCTTTTCATTCTTAGATAATTTGCGAACTCCGAATACGCAACAATATTTAATGTGATTAATGATCACTACGTTATTGTTTTACACAAATGATGGTCACAAAATTTGATTTGATGATTTTAGCTGACCTTAATGTATTTTTATGTGCTGAAATCGAAAATGCAGCCTATATTTCTCTATCACGTATAGATTTTTGCCAATGCAGGGTGTTTGCCGACATAATTTCACACATATACCATCATAAGAATAGGTCGGTTGGTTGGTTGGTTGGTATGATTTTACGTCGCACTAGTACTACGCAATCTAGTACTACTAACAACAGTTATCCATAATTAATTAATCATGGAAACATACTATAAATCTTACCATATAATTTTATTGGTGGAAGAGTACTGGAAGAAATTGTATAGGTAGGCACACTGTATTGACAAAAATCTATACGTGATAGAGGAAAACTGTCTGACTTTTCGGTTTCAGCACACCAAAAAATATAAAGGTAAGCAAAAATTATAAAATCAAAATTTTACACGTCGACCTATGTATTAATCATGTTTGAGTGGAGTCACTTGTTTGTATTTAACTTAAAATCTAATTAGCAAGATTTTGAATTTTACGTTTTGAAATAATTTATGAAAATATTTTATTATTAAAAAATCAAATGGATTTCAGAAAAAAAAAAATATATATATGTATATGTTGTGCTTCATAATTTCCTTAATCAGGTATTTGCAAATCAAGCATCGAAAAATTGCAAATTACGGAGTTCTTTCTTACGAAAGAAAACATCTATTAAATTGCTAGTATTCGATACTTGTGGATAAACTGCTTTTATTTTATTTTTCATAAACCTGTATAGTGTACAGTGCCATCTGCTGGCAACTTTTGTTACAATTTTCAAAATTCCTGTATCAAATTTTTACAGCTCACGTAATAAATATACAATTTGATTCATTCCTCTATTGTCATTTGTTTTCGAGATATTTAGTTTTTAAATCAGTAAGCCCTTTTCTGGGTACCCTGTAAATAGTACTGGAGATGGTGAAGCATGTAAAACAAACATTCATCATCTCATAAATTTTAAGTTTCAGATTTTCAGCTGTTATTAACTTAAAAGAAACAAAATGTTACACCCTTAGATTATAGCTTACATTTCTAAAGTGTTTTATTGTTATTCTAAGTGATGTTTATTGGTGAAATGAAAATATCAGTGAAAGAAAAATAAATAATAATGGAGATGATGCAGCACGTAAAACGAACATTTATAGTCTCATAAAGTTTAAGTTTCAGCATTTCAGCTGTTATTAACGTAAAAGAAACAAAATTTTGCACCCTTCAACGACAACTCACATTTTTAAAGTGTATTATTGTCACTCCAAATGATGTTTTATTATGCGTACTTTTTTTGTTTTACGTTTTTTGTCGAAGAATGTTTGATTATATACGCATAAAAATTATGTACTTTTTTTTTTCTTTTTTGTTCTTGGAACTAATCGTTTTACTTTTTGCTTTTCGTCCTTAACACACATATATATTTGTACAAAAAATTGGAAATAATATGATACTGATTATTTTCGCAACAATATTTAAGTACACTGAACAATTGTGTTAAACGAGGATTTATGCATCATTTAAAGTGTAATTATTAAAATACGTATGTTCTATAATCATTCAATTCACATTAAAATATCCACAAGCTATATAAAAAAGTCAAAAAACATAACAAAAGCCAGCCAAACTAGTACTGATGAGTTCGTTCATGTCTACATTTTGCAACCTACAGTTGTCATCAGTTACATGCACGGATTAACACTATCTATAAGATGAAAAACAAGATAGAGCAGCCAGCGCGGAAACCGGAGCTTTCTATTCCACATTAAGTCAGCCGAGTGGTGAAAAACGATCCGATCGCCGCCTTGTGTAGTAACTTTGAAACTTATTGGAAGAAAGGGATAGCCCGCCCCATCGGCTTCTGTCATCATCCGATTTAAACAAATTTAAACAAACGCGCTGATTGGTAGACTGTCAGGATCTGTTCTCCCTCTATCTGTAAGATCAAAATTACTACTTTTCCATAGCATTCATAATACATCCTAAATTCTTAATCCGTGGTTACATGTTTCCACTGGAAACTTAAGGAGTATGACGTATGTGGCATCCAGAAGCGATGGAACTCGAATGTAAAAATGACGTTGGCTCGATAATGGCCAAATACTAAGAAGGCATCGTCAGCGTAGCCGTGTTATGGACACAAGGGGGTTATAGAGCTGTTAACGGACCACCATTGGTATTCGATATTGTATTCATAAATATGAAAGAGGGCGATACTGTTCATTTTCTGTTGATATAAAATTTTCTCGGATTTCATCATACCAAGTTAAGTCTTTGAAGCACAGTCTCTTGGAGCAGATAAATTAAATACGTGAATAAGTTATTCAATAATTAATTCGTTTTTGTATTTATATGTTTTTAAAATATCATTTTAAAGGTTTTTAATTTCTTGTGCATATAGGAGTTATTTTGTTTAGCCGCGAGTTTTCAGTAACATTAATTCTCATATGATACGCTGAATTTTTCAATGCAAACATTTCTCCATATTACATTGGTTTGAAAGAAAATGAGTATATTTCTCAAGTATGGAAATTTCTATATAATTGTTTGACTTTGCTGATATTTTTTTTTCCTTAAATGAGTATAACCTGTATATGTGTGAACCTGATTCAAATATAAATATTGAAAGAACTCTTAATTACGCATGCATTATAGAAATTATTTTGTAAAAAAATATTTTAATTGGTTTTCAAATGGATAAAGTATTAGGTTGAGTCAAAAGTTTTGTCCGGTTTCTAATCATTTATTAAAAGTTAAAAAATTATAACAATTATAACATATTTTAATTAACATATTCACCATTACTTTCAACAACCATTTTCCAACGTGGATGCAACATTAAAATTCCACGGTTGTAAAAAGCCGATGGTTTTTGAGCGAAGAAGTCGACAATGCCTTGTCGGAGATCGTATTCGTTGCTGAAGCGCTGCCCACGCATAAAGTGCTCTAGCGACCTGAACAAATGGTAATGTGTAGGGGCAATGTATGGGTTATATGGCGTGTGAGCGAGAAGTTCCCAGCCCAACTCATTCAGCTCCTCACGCGTCTGGTTTGAAACGTGTGGTCTTGCGTTGTCATGTTGGAAGAAAACTCGAGCTGGATTACAGCCTTTTTTCACGAGTTTCTGTTGAACGGTGTTCCCTTGAGTGCAATAGACATCTGAGTTCATTGTTTGTCCTTGAGGAGGAAGATCCCAATGCACAATTCCTGTCGACATCCAAAAAACGCACAAAAGTGCGTTTTTTGAATGCATCCCAGGTGTAGCCGTCTTAACTCCAAGCTGATGTGGGTTTAGCCATTGACATCCGGTTTTTTTTGTTGTCGTATAGTACCCACTTCTCTTTACAGGTAAGAATTCCACGCCATCCATCTCGGCTAAACTCTCGCAGCAGCAATTGACAGACTGATTTTCAACGATTCTTTTGCATTTTGTTGAGCTCATGCAGTACGATTTGACGCCGCCTAATCTTCATGCCAATTTTGTGAAGGTGTTGATTGACAGTTGACTGAGAAGTGCCAAAACCATGCCCTAATTTTCGGGTGGTTTGAGTCGGATCGGCTTCAATCGCTCAAAGTAAAGCTCTTTCATCGGTTGTCGATGGTTGCCCAGAGTGTTTTTTATCGCCGCGGGGCATATCCCTGGAACAGAACTTTGCATATCAACGTATGCATGTTCTTTCGTTTACCGACTTCATACCAAATGTTGCACATATGTTACGACTTGCTTCAGTTACATGGTGACCTTGTTTGAACTCGTGGAAAATTAGGCTGCGGATTTGTTCACGATTTTTTGACATACTTGATCTTTTTTTAAAGAGCAATAAGTCTGTGAAAATTAAAATAACATAACAATTAAATACATCATTTCAATCAGCAGAAAATGAGCTTTCAAAATATATATGACATTCACATTACAACTTTAATGTAACATATTTATTGATACGCAAATAAAAAACGGACAAAACTTTTGACTCAACCTAATAGTTACACAAATTAGTTTTATTCGAAAAAGACAGAGTTTGGACTAATTTCGTGTCGGGCTTTAGTTTAGGTTTACTCGTTTATTTATTATTTGTTTATTTATTTATTTTATTTATTTTATTTTTATTTTTTTATTTTTTTATTATTATTATTATTTTTTTTTTTTGGTGGGTTGGTTTCGGGTCTCATCTATTGAATTAATGTTATTGTGTGTCCGGTTTATTCAAGTTCTTTTTCGTGGGTTTCATTTTTCTTCTTTTGTGTCAAGTTAAAAGAGTGTATATGCTGAAAAAACATTTTTACATAATACAGGGTGATTATAATTAAAGTTACGCTATAATTTAACAAAACGCTATAATTTTAAAACTACCCATCACAGTGATTTGATATTTTACCAGAGCAATAGCGAGACAGTGGAATTTGGTTTGGGGGAGGAAAAAATTAGTTGCAACATATTCCTATAGATGACACTGTCAGGGGAAAGTCAGGGAAAACGCCTAAATGGAATCATTTTACACATGAATATTGTTAGCAACACAATGGAATAACAGGAAACAATAGATTTCAAGGGTTTACTACAATTTTTTTAGCAAAAAGACATGAATACGTGTTTACAGCGGAAACAGTCATAGTGAAAAGAGAAAAAGAGGAGCTTCATGAAAGAAATACTTTACGGATAATTAACGGCACATTTTGGAACTATTTTTTTTCCAGCAAAATGGCATTGCCTCACGAATGCTTTGGTAAAATATCAAATCGCTCTTATGGGTAGTTTTAAAATTATAGCGTTTAAAATCGTGATATTAATTATAATCACCCTGTAATTAACATATATCTGTTTAATCTGAATATAGATGAAAATTTGACATAAATGTATTAAGCATATTCATATTCAAACTATTATAATGAGCTATATAATCTTTTAAATTATATATTTTCAAAATATCTTACTTTTCGTGAATAATTACAAATACACCCACATATATAACGATTTGTTTATATACATAACATGAAACTATTGAATTCATAATAATGTTTCGGTTTCTATTAAAAAAATCAGAAATGATTAGTTCATATTAGTTTACAAATTAAATCCTATGGCAATGTTAAAAGCATTTGAAGGATTTAATAACAAAAATTCCATCGAAAGTTTATACCTTTATGTCTTGATTTATTCTCAAAAAAAATAGAAAATAAATTGGAAAATGAATTTTTTGTTTATATTTAGAAAATCTGTGGCGAATTTTTGTGGCACACAGAAACATTTAACTGAAGTTTTAACTAAGAATAAAACTTAATTAAATATGATTTAATATCAAAAAATCTCACTCAAATGTCATATTTGCATCTGGATTTCTTGCTTTTCTTTTCTTTTCTTTTCTTTTCTTCTTCCTTTTTTTTTTTTTTTTTTTTTTTTTTGTAAAGGGGAAAAAATAAGAAAAATGTGTTTTTTTGAACTTTTCAAAACTTGTGTAACTTTGCAGTGCATAAATTTAACTTAGAATGGAATGAAATAATGAAATGATAATGAAAATAGCAGTCAAATTTTATATCCACCTCTTTATTTCTTGAATTACACTGCTCGGCATGAAAATTTTCTCTGACACCATTTCAGCATATTCGTATGTAGAATGACCTCCTGAATACGAATATCCTATCACCCACAGTTTTTTAGGAATGACCCCATATTTTTATCATTTTTCGGTGATTTTGCAGCTACAAATTTGATTTTTAGGAGGGAGGAGGATTATTTTAACCGTTAAGTATCTTCTGAGGGGCTACTGAGTTGGAAAATTCTAAAACATCAACATTTGCGGCAAGAGGAAAATTTATGGGAGGATTTGCCACTGAAATTATGCATTACATATCTTATATTTTTTTAATTTGTTATTATTGTTATTTTTTAAACTTTATATATATATATATTGTTTTTAGGTGTTAATTTAATTATTTTTCATTCTTCAAATCAAATTCATGGTCTTAAACTATCGAACAGGGAAATAAATTGAACGAAGGATGTACCTAGAAAACGGTGGGTGACTGGGCAAAATGGGGATCATATTTGGATTCAGGAGGTCATTTTACATAAGAATTAGCAAGAATGGTATCAGATCCTGAAAAAAAATATTTTTTTTACAGAGCAGTGTTATTTGTAATAGAATAAAAAAATAGGATAAAAATAGGTTTTTGCTGAAGTTTAGGAAACTTGCACATTTTTGTGTTATTTCAAAGTAATTTAGAATGAAAAACTTTTTGAGCAATGGATTGGAGAAAGTTCTATTTTTTTTTTCTTTTATACTTATTAAGAAGTAAAATTTAATGTTGTGTTTGATATTTCGCTGATGAAATATATTTTGTCCCCGTTTCTTGTGACCATGGAAGCCTCTGTGCCTGTGCTGATTCAACGAGTTCACCACTAAAATAGAATTGCTAACGCTTGAGGTTGAAGTAATGTGAGATGAGCGAAAGCAGAAAGAATACTTTTCTGAAATTCTAATCTGTCGGTCTTCTCGACATCTCACCAAGCGGTTCAGGATCGCCCACTAGTCATGACGCGTAAAACGCGGTCGCACAGTAAATTCTTTTAAATTTCAATTAATATTTCTAGATTTATTGAAATTTTATTTTTATTATTGTTATTATTTTTTTTAATTTAAAATTATTATTAACATAAGAGCAATAATTTCAGTACTATAGTTTATCTTTTTTCTGGACATGTGGAGATATATTTATGAAGTACGTAAATATTGCAGAAAACTGACATGCTATTTCACATTTAGACTTATATTGTTGGTTGAAAAAATCTGTCTTAAAGTCTGGCATATACAAGAACAAAATTAAATTCCAACAACAATTTCGTTGTAAAAAAGTATTTTGAATGTTAAGAGTTTTTCGTTTTAGTTCCCAGAGGATTTCATTTATTTGATACAAGATCTCGACAACATGGAATTCCATTCTACTGTTTTAAATATTTGTATTGAAAAGGAAAAAAAAATTGAAAACACAAAATCTGCACCGTATAAGTATTATTTTTTTCTTTTTTCGAAAGATCCACAGAATTTCATTTAAAATTTAAAGTAAACGTTTTGTTAAGTTTCATGCAAACAATATATTCAACTGTTAAAATATATGTCTTTAAAAAAAGAAAAAAGAACTTAGTGTATCTTTTTGTACATTGCTCAAAAATCATGTAATATAGAAAAATTTAAATTAAATAAAAAAAAAAAAAAAAAAAAACTATACCAACAATATGTACAAATATTATTGCGTAAGTCAATTTGTTTTAATATTATGAGAATTCAAAATTACCTAGTAAGCTATTCCTTATAGAGTAAAGAATTAGTACATGAAATCTTAACCATTCATTATTGTTACCCAATACTCTCTAAAAAATTACAAGTAATCTATTTATTAATTTTTATACTAATGGATTACACAAAATATATAAATTCACTCTTTAATCAGTTATTATTATTAGCAACCTCTTAAAACTCACGCATTCAATTTGTCGCTGAATGCAGATGTAGCACGTCATGACATTTATTTTACAGGATATTCCAACAGTAGTGCACTATTTAGTTACGCTCATATTAGTTAAACTCCATTTAAATAAGTTCGTGTTAAAGAATGTTAAAAATGAAATAACAATGACAGTGGTAGAAATTCGGTAACTGTTTCTTTTCAAGACTAGATTGAGAAAATACCGAGGGTATGGCAGTGTTTAGCTCTTGTTAACCTATTCTTTATTGCCAAGTTCCGATCTACACACGCAGTTCACTGGGTTTCCAATGTCCGAGTGACACATCTCGGGTGCATATATATATATATATATATATATTGTGTGTGCGTGTTTCATGAAACTCAAGGTTTTAAAATGAACTTTAAAATAAAGCATACATCATATATATATATATATATATATATATATATATTACAAATTTGAATAATGACTTAATATTAGAATCGGCTGACGTTGGAAAACGATAAAAAATAAGAACATAATTTTTGATAAAAGGCCTGAGAACGTTGTTCATACATTCTTTTCAAAAATCCAAAGTACCTAAATCGGCAATATTCGTTTAAATATTATTAGCTTGAAGAAATTTAATAGTCTATTTATGTAAGAACTTTTAATTTAGTAAAACGCGAACCACAATTGCATACATATATACTGACTAGATATGAATAGTAACTAGATATTGAAATTATCGGTGTTCAGGAAGTTATTAATCATACAGTAATATCTGTAATAAGTAAACATTATTACATTTCATAATGAACCGACTTTTTAATTTTAAGAGGATATTTACATTTTTAATAGTATTTCATATTCAAATAAATTCCAAGCATTTTTGAAGTATTATTTTTTAAAACATACGGGATTAACTTTTTCTTGTGTATTTTTAGTTACGAATGAATAAATTTATAATCTGTTGACAAGATTTTTAATACTGAAATGCTCGTCAACGTTAAATATTTGTTTTTATTTTATTGTCTTCTTTACTAAAAATAATTTCTTATCGATCATTTGGAAATGATATTTAAAATCTTTTTCCTGAAGTCAGAGAAAATTCCTAGATATGTATGTTCTTTTCAATTTATTATTCTTGTTAGTATTATTAGTTTATATTACTGATGCTTTTTATGATAAAATATAATATATATCGTTTCAACATACATTCATTACCAATAAAGAACTACATAAGCTCGTAAAATAGAATTAATTAATGAAATGCTAACAATAAATAATACAGAGCTTATTTCAAATATGATTATTCATATTTCGCCGTAGGAAATAGAGAAATGATGTATGATTTTCACACACAATTTCAATTCAAACATTGTTAGTAATTCATGTCTGCTTGATTTATAATACATGTTTGTGTCTATTCAAAGTGCTTCAGCACTCAGCATTCGAGAAACTTGTAATGAATGACAACAGAATCTATCTTTCCCACGAGATATTCAGCGAAATCTATTCCAAAAAATAAGTAAATACTTCTTATACCGCTTTACCCATTTGTGAATAGTTCTTGCACAAATAAACATAAAAGCACAAACTTTAGACTTTGTTATTGTTTATCGTTCATTAAAAAAAAAACTTGTATCCCAGTTTCCTATATATATATATATATATACTTTTTTGTTTTAAATAAAAGTTTTTGTTAGAAAAAAGTTTAAAAATAAATAAAGTAAAAAAAAAAAAAAAAAAAGACTAAATAAATGTTGATACATAGAATAAATTATATTGTGGCTATACACAGGTCTCCCAAATTAATGCAATGAAATGTTAAATTACAACTTGCTTTTTCTTTGAGTTAATCACGTTTTGTTTAGTACCTCATCATACTAGCAAGAAATATGTTTATTTTCAATAGGCAAGATTTATGATTTTTTTAACATATAGAAAAGAATATTGAAGGATATGGGAATTTTTTGCAAAATTACACTATATGAGGAATATTTTCCTCGTTAAAATATTGCACTTATTTTAAAACACCATTTATGATGCTCGTAAGAATATCATGAATTCTTTGTAAACATTCTACTTTGGAAACTTTGCAAGCTGTTCGAAGTTTGCGATTTTTTAGCATAGCAGAAAATAGCAATATATCGCATAAACTTACATCATGGGGATTAATTCAGGTTTATGTGGATAAGAATTGGAAATATTATGATATTGTATAAAAACTGAAATATAAAACTGACCTTAATACAAATAAACAAAAAATTACAATAAAGGAGTAGGGTTGCCTAAAGTGTGGAACATACAGTGCAAGCTTCTAATGGGAAACTGGACAGAGTTTACCCATGCCAACTAATTTCTTGCATAAAGAGAGTTAGAAAAAATTGGTATCTTTATTTTGTACATTATAAGCATCGTCTTATTACCAAAAATGTAGCCAGATAATTTTGTAGCTGATATTCATGTCTCTAACAGCACAGTTTTGCGAAATACATACGGTGGATGTTTTTGGATGTCTTTTCATCCACAGGATATCCTTAGGATGTCCTGAGGAGAAGATGTGTTGTAAGGGTTATAACTTCATGTTTCAATGTAAATTTTTAAAGGGTTACATTAAAAACGTACAATGAAAAGGACTAAAAATTTATGCGATTTGCATAGATATTAAACATTTTCCAACTGCTCTTACTCATTGCATATATCAAATTTCAAATGTATTTTAAGTCTGTTATAAAACGATTAGATATTAAGAAGATATTTTTTAATATGAAGTGGGAAAAAAAAGATCCTTCAAAAACTTTTTTTATAGCTTTTTTTTTTTTTCCCTTAAGAAAAAAATATAAGAATGTTTGATTTTGATTATTCCGACACACTTTTTAATGAAAGTAAATCTGAGTAATGTATAATGGTTTTGTGGAGTTGTTTCTGGTAAAAAGATGTACTGTATAAGTGGCTATAAATAAGTATGAAACAAGTATTTCTTAGAGACTTTAATTCATTGGAAATCTTTTGTATGTTCTTTGTAAAAAATAAATAAATAAATAATTATAAATAAAAATTGCGCAATTTATACCATATTTCATCGAATAAATGTGGCAGTAAACTTAAATGACGAATGGAAATTTTAGTGCTTTCTATGAATATTAACGGAAGGGCTTGGACAGATAGATAGACTTACGAAAGTCTTAAGCACCTCTAAAAGTTTCTGAAATGTTTTAGAGAAATCATATGCAAGTGAAATGTAATTTATGGTATTTCGAATTATTGTGCCTATTGTTGTAAAAATGGCGGATGATTTATAAAAATACGTCTTGTAGAATGTAAAGCTCATGAGCTCTCTTGACTAATCTTGTACGTTTTGGGCCATACAAGACTAATCTAATTTTACACCGACCTCAAAAGTTATGATTAATTGTCGTGCTTATGATATTTGGAGAAAGAATTATTTTCAGACTTTTAGGCGCAATTTTCAATTTCATTTAATTTTTAGTATTTTGAATAATAGTTGGTTTTTTTTTTTGTTGTTGGAGTCTGTTCTATTTTTTTTTTTTTCCAAAATATTTTATTTAATATACTGACATGCTCAAAAATGGGGTTGACCAATAATAATTCCAATATCCCCAAGTTTGACGTGTCAATATAGTCAAAAATGAGCACGTACGTTTTCAAATTTAGGTACATATTGCCTCAGGGCTATTTTGAGACAATATATACTTATTCTCGAGAAACTATTTTTAACAGTGTACCATAGAAAGTACTGCAAATTCGTTATAATAGTAATAAGTATCATTCGGCAATTTATATCGTATACTCTATATGGGCAAGATTTTGGGGCTTTCGAAACCAATATGTTACTCTAAAAAAATTCTTTTTTTAACAATTAAAAAATGTTTTATGTACCAGAATAAATTATATTGCTTTTGTGATAGTGTGTTTTCTATAAAGATATAAAGATGTGCCTTTTGTACAGATTTCTCAGAGATCTTAATTTATCGAAAACCATTTGAGAGTTCCTGTACAAAATGAAATTGCACTACTTAAACCATTTTCAATAATATAGTGTGTCACTTGAAAAGATCACTAAGGTAAGATAGGAAAAGTCCAATCTACTTTAAAATTTATCCAAAATAGGTTTAGAAACAGTTTTATTAGACATACAATTCTGTGTTCGGTGGTTGCCACTCCCTCACCCCTTAATATATAATGCCTACATGTATTACAAAAAAATGCAAGGATGTTATTAATTTACCTTCAAACTTGCGATCTTAATCAAGTGGAAACGATTTACAAACTTGAAAATACTAAACTTGAATTTTCTGCAGTAATTTGTTTTTACGTTATGCTGATAAGAGATATACATTCAGATCAATCGCTAAACAAATCGACTTTCGTATTCAGAAAATCATAAAAAAAAAAAAATATTATACCAAAAAAAAAAAAAAAACCTTCAAAAATACATTGTTTACAGTATGGGTTTGAAAAATGAATTTTCCTCCCTGAGCAGTGTTCGTCGACTTAGTAAAATGCAATAAAACACTTCTATTATTACATTCAGTAAAAATAATATTTTAGTTTAATTTTGGATAGCCTTGTATATTGTCTATAAACTATATGCAAGTCTCATTGTGTACTTAAATTTAATCTCGAGTACTAGTAAGGTAATAACCAAACTAGTGCACTATTAGTAAAAAAAAAAAAAAAAAAAAAAAAAAAAATGAAGTATACTTCCAGCAATGTTCAAGTACTATAGGCCCAATATATAGAAATTCATTGGACATTCCTATAAACGAATAATAAATGATTAATGTAATATAATTCAATCAAAACATACTTTTATGTATATAAAGAATATGTGCATTCCAGTTTGTTTAGGAAGTCTATAAATGTTACACTGTACTTACTTGAAATTTCCCCATTAGACGTAATGTAATGTACACGTAGCATTTGCTTGATCCCAACGAAAAGTGTAGAATCACTATATGGTACATATTTAGAATATCAAGTTTGGACTTCTTGCTGCTATTTTTTCTTGAGATATGCTGATAACAGACATACACACGCACAGAGACGCACAGACACACATAGAGACCAATAGCTAAAACCCATCTTTTCGGAATCAAGAAACCTCAAAGCGTGTAACAAAAGCACAATTTTGAAAGTTTGATTAAAAAACAATACTCTCTCTACCATATGGATAGATAAAAGAAAGTAAAAAAGAATAGGCTATATAAATTTTAATAAGCTGTTCGAATTTTTAATCATATGATAAAAATAATTGAAAATTAGAGAGCAGATAGACAGAGAGGTGCATATACTGATAGACTAACGGAAATCACAATATTTTTAAAATAATGTCCGGGCATGAAGTGCTTATAGTACCTACAATGCATGAAATTTGAGATTGCGAAATGTAAATTAATATTGTTTGTTTTTTTAATAGTTTATACAATATGTTTAATACATTTGCTTCTTTTAGATGATATATAACATTACAAACGCACATAAACACACACATATATATATAAATAAAAAAAAATGCATTTTTTTTTTTTTTTACTTTACAAATAAAGCTATAAAGGAGCTTTTGTAAGATTAATTCCTCTATAGTTTAAACTAAGGTTTGTATATTTGTACTTTTAATTCTTGTAGATAATATACGAGGTATTCAAAAGCCATCTATTATATTATTTGAAGGTTCTTCCGCAGATTAGTGGTCTTACGGAAGTAAAGTAATTGAATTTTAAACGGTATAGCGGGTGAGTATACTTGGAAAATATTTACAATTTATACAAGCCGAATAATTTTTCAATTTTGTTATACATTAAAATATTTTCTAAACCATTCATCACTATTTATAAATATGAGATAATAGGTGCTATGAGCATTAGTATTTAAGCTAATCAACTTTATTTTAAAGTAGGGATTTAAAATTTTTAGTTTCTTACGATTTACTTTAATTATTTCTCATTTCAACTTAATTTTCAGGTTTAAGTATATGTAAAAAGAGTTTTAAAACACAATTGGTTTCTCATTTTATAAAGCAAACTTTTTAAAATAACTGTGTACTTAAAATTTTCCATACATCTCTATATTAATATCCCCTTCAAATATTGTTCAAGATAATAAATATGTTTTTGTAAATATGATTGATTGTTAATACATGTCCAAAATTATAAAGACAAAAATATTGAACTTAAAAGTATCGCAATTATAAAGATTCTATTTAACATAATTTTTGTCAAAATCGTTCTTAACGATAGTAAGGGACTGTAGTACATAAAATAACCATTATATCATTTTAAAAACGTATATGGGGATTGCTAAGTGAACTTCCTGTCAGTACTTAATTTGAGTGTTTGTAAGTCCCAAATGAATACAGTTTGTTGAAATACATTTAAAGAGAAATAATTATAGTTATTACGTAGTTTACACGAAACAATTAATATTTGAAATATTCTCCAAAGAAGTATTTCCATGTACTTCTGTTTATTGTAACTTGATAAATATTTCAATATAATTTGAGAATTTAAATTATAAGAGGGCTGGACTAGTTTGCAAAATGAAACACCCTTATTAAAAAATTATAAATGCGTAAAAAGATTTCACATTTATTAAACATTTTTGTTCTTTAGAAAACCAGGTTGCATTTTCAATAGATATGGGAAATGTAACCTATTTTCCGTTATTTTAAAGTAATATTTGTTGCATTTTTATTAAGGGAACTTGGCACCTTTGAAGGCACCACTGATGGTTGGTTTCATGTGAAATATTATATTACCAGTTAATATTTATAAATTAAAGAATAGTATGTTTATTTAATAAGATATATGTTCAGGCAATAGATTAGATCAGACAATCAGGTTTTCAATTATATTTTTTACATATTTAAAATTTTTAAATTGCGATTTTTCAGCTTGAAATTTTACATGATTTCATGATGTTCAAAATACTAAATCTTCTATAAATATTTAAAATAATCTGGTGTGTCAATCACACGACTTTCTCTTACCCTGAAATCAATTTAATACTATAAATACAGGTTGGAGATTAAGAGGTAAGATAACGAGTGCTGTCATGTAAACCTATGTTAAACAATTCAAATCAGGCTTCGGTAGTGTTTTATATGATAATTAGTGATAATATGACAACTTTTGAGTGTCTCTGTGCATGAACAATTTGCTTCATCTCAACGAAAAGCTTAGTGTAGCATCCCTATATGATGCACATTTAGAATACCGAATTTGGAATTTCTGTTACTATTTGTTCTTGAGATATGCTGATAACAGACACACAGACAGACAGATACACACACACACAGACCATTCACTAAAAACATGATTTTCGTATTCAGGGGACCTCAGAACATATAAATATAACAAAAACTCACTTTCGAAAATTTGACCCAAAAACAATACTTTCTCTACCATATATACAGCTAAGAGAAAGTAAAAACAATCACTGCTTCTTTTCGATGTTTAACAAAATGTACTTAAAAGAATTAGGGATGGAATTTTCAATATATTTAAATATTAGAAATAAATATAGAACAATTTTTTTTTTCTTTACATAGACATTCATTTTTAATTTTTCTCAAAAATTTTTTAATAAATTTCAAAATCCACCCCCAATTCCTTTAAATATGCTCTATTAAACATTCAAAAACTATTAAGTCTTTTCTTGTAATATTTTGTTATAAGTAATGATTTTAATAATCTTCAATCGAATAGTATCACGAAAATTATTTTAGATATATTATACGTTACAGGCAATTATCTCACTGTTAGTTTTATTGCCATAATAAATATTTGAAAAAATAAATAAATTAGATTTAGATTGTATACAGATAAAACAAATTCCAGTTTTACTAAAATATCTCATACTACGCGTAACAGATTATATAATACATATATAATAATATATAAATAAAGGTAAATGTAATAGATGGTTTTAGATATAGAATATTAGATGGATAGAGAAGAAGTAATAATTAAAATATCGTATAACTTTAATATTTCACTTTCGGAGTATATATTTTTAATTACATTTAAAAAAAATATATTTTAAACTTTTCATATATTTATATACTATAAAATAAACATACAACATCACATAAACACACCTGTACGTGTATTTATGTATAAATACTTAATCAAACGTATACATATATATGTAATGAGAAAAGCAAAAAAGATAACAAAAACTTATTTTGCGACTTTAATTTTTATACAGGATTATTAAAAAATGTAAAGAAAAAAGAAAAATCTTATTCATTTGCATTTTACATAAGCTTTAGCGTTGAAGTATTATTATGTAAGAGAGAAAATGAAATGAATCTATCTACATCCTATATACAATTCAAATAAGAGTATAAAATTTCTATAGAGAGAATGAATAGAATTATATAATCAGTATGAAATATATAAGAAAGCGTATGAAAAAGGTTGACAAAATTTGAAATGCAATTTAAAATTTATGTTTCGTATATTTGTTCTAACTTGAAGTAAAAACAAATGCAACAGTGCATGATTTCTTTTTTTTTTTTTTTTTTTTTTTTTTTTTATTTCTTTTTTTTTTTTTTTACTGACATATGCATAATGTATGTTGTTATAGAAAAAGAACATTCACATATTTGATTTACAGGATTGAAACTTGTATTCATATTTTTTTATTAGTAAAGTTAAATTCGTCAACTATAGAAATATTAATTTGATTAAAATATTTTTATATCTAAGAGTATATATACACATACACACACAAACGCAAATATATATAATATGTATTTCCCTCCTCGATGATCAATTTCTGCCTTATTACGATATTTATGGATGATGCATATATATATATATATATATATATATATGTATGCATCATCCATAAATATCATAATAAGGCATAAATTGATCATCGAGGGGGGAAATGTGATTCATTTTCATCCGCGGAAAGACGGACATTTTATCGTATAATGGCCGTCTTTCCCTGAAGGAATAAATGCGGGACTACAAGCGGATAATTTATGCACTAAAGGTGAATGGAAAACTCCAGATATAGTTTCAAATTCATTTTTCTTTCTTCCTTTTTTTATTTTTTATTTATTTTACTATATCTCTTAACTTAGTTAATAATTAAACTTTTTCATAATAAACTAGCGGGCTTTACCTGCGCCGCTGTTAACTATATTAAGAAAAAAAATGAAAACTGTATACTACTTACTAATATAAAATGTTATAATAATAAAAAAAAAAAAAAAAAAAAAAAAAACTATTCCTTTAAATAATAAAAGAGTATTCATATCCCAATGATAACAAAGCAACTGATTAAAAAATTTATTTTTCATAAATTAGTGAAATATAACTTATTGATGAAAACTTATCCCGTTTCCTTTCACGTATTTATTAGAACAATTAAAAATGGTGCAAAATTTCGGTGTTTTCAAAATTCGTCAACATTCTATTCTATTAATATTGCTGAGTTTCAATACCTACTAATCTCTGATGCCAAAACTGTTTATTGACATCAAAGATATTTGGTCAATAATACGGGGATGATAGATCAATATAAATTACTATATCTATGAAGGGATCGTAGTCCCCGCCCTCTTTTCAAGACACTTCCAGGGATAAGAAATTTTCACCTTTTATGTCTCCACTAATTCAATGCAGAAATCTTTATGGTATTTTTATAGTAATGACTCGTGATTAAATAGGATAGATGTTATTGTATAAAAATAGTTGTAACAATAAAGGGTAAATTTCCTTATCCCTCAAAGTGTCCTGAAAAAAAAAAAAAAAAAAAAAAAAAAAAGGGCGGAGAGTACGATCCCTGTCTATGCCATCATTTAGTCGCAGTGATTCGTTTTTGGACTATATACTTAAAGTAAATCGAAATATGTTGGTTTGTTTATTTTTACAACATTATTGTTAAAGTGAACAACAAAAAAAAAAAAAATCTAAAAATCCGTCAACAAAATAAAATTCAATTTACTAAAAAACTTTTTTTTCTTTGACTGTGCATTTAAAATTCTCATATCATACATAAAAATTATTCGTGTTTTATACAAAATATATTGCACAGATATACACCGTGCCCAATAAGTTTTCATACACTTTCAAATTTTTTTTTATAATAACAAAAAATAAATCAAACAAAAACTTTTTGCATCAAATTAAAGTAGCAATCAATGAGTATGTTTACAATAAATGCTTTGGAATAATTCCGCCTTTTAGTTTCTTAACGAGCTCAAGTTTCTTTTCAAATCCATCACCTGTGGCATGCACGGCTTCCATTGACATTTCCTGCCATATCTTTTGAATTACATTTTTGAATTTGCTCAAATCGTTCATTTTATACTTATTCAGTTGGGAGAGCATACATGACCACACAAAATAATGAATCGAGTTCAGATCTGGGAAGTTGGGGGGTCATTCCTTCTTTGGCAAAAAGTCAGCTAAATTTTAACTGCACCACTCCTGAACCACACGTGCGGTATGAGAAGAGACACCATCTCGTTGGAAGCAGAAATATTCCGCCCCATACATACTCTGGACATTTAGGAGTAAAACATTTTCCAAATCCTCAGTTTTATAATATTGGGCATTGATTTTTACCCCTTCATCAATGAAGACTAAAGGGAGTTTTCCTCTTTTGGAAATAGTGGTCCAAACGGTCAGAGAAGAAGCATTTTGATAACACGGAACGTAATGCTAGCTCTCAGGGATGTTATCAATAGAAACTGACCATACTCTGTCATTTTGGGGGTTGAGACTTTGCTTTAAAAGGAATAGTTTCCTGTTTGAAAAGACAAATTCATCCGCAGCGGGCCAAGCAAGAATTTTTTCCACCATTTGCTTACTTTTCATATTAGAAGATTCTGAAACTCCGTGAATTTTACGTTTTCTATAAGCCTTGCACCTAAGTCCTTTTTCAGAATGTTTAGCATTGATTCCCTCGATATTTTGAGCTTTCGTGCTAGTTTTCTAGCAGATCTTTGTCCGTTTCGTCGTCTCCTTTCCCTGACCCTTTTCGCAGCCTCTTTTGTCCGAACGGACCTCGGTCTGCCAGATCTTTTTCTGTCATTGACAGAGGACGCCTCATTATACCTTCTGATAGTTCTGTAAATGAAATCTCTTTTCAACCCTAGGGCTTTCAAGTCCCTGAAAATTTCATCCGGCTGCTCTCCTTTGATGAATTTTTTTTATCACAATTTCTCTCAATTTCTTCATTGTACCTAGGTAAAGTAAAATTATAATTAGTACAACATTTACACTTGCAATAGCTTTATACCTTACACTGCCTGCAAAATAATTGGGACTACAGTAACACATATGTTCAACTTTTTAACGTGCTACAAAAGTTGTATGAGAACTTATTGGTCACGTAGCACATTTCTATAATAGCAAAAGCATATGCTTAAATTTCGTTTAAAAGTAAATTTAATTTACAATTGTAAAATTGTATTTGAGCTTGTGGAGCACCTGTAATGCATATTTTTTATACTTTAAATCTGTTACTAACTACATTTTACAGTTTTGGAATAAAATTCAAAAATGACATTGTAAAAGAAAAAAAAAATAATACAATTATTTTAAGGATCATTATTTATGATATCAAATTTTACACACAAATTTAGAAAACATGATAATGAAAATGTTTACCCAAAAGTACATTTTTTTATTATACTATTCGTTTTTAAGAATAAAAATTAGTTAAAACACGCTTTTGTTATAAACTTACATATTTATTTATCACGCATTCATTAAAATTATTAAATTGTGTAATATGTTTCTACAATAATATTTTTTTATGTCTCTGAAATATATTAAGTAAATTTAAAATAAAACTACTAACAATTGAAACATAAAAAGCAATTTCGACCTTTCTGAGAAAATCAAAATTAATGATATAGAAGTTGTATATAATATTCTTTTTTACGACACGTTATTTTGGTATATTGTGTAGAATATTTTATATGTCTAGGAATAAAATAAAATGTAATTTTTTGAAAAATGTAGCTTTTTAGACTCCAATTTTACCTTAAATAAAATATATTTGTTTTTACGCTTTTATAAATCTTACTGTTTCTTAACACACTTATATTGTTAAACAAATTAGTTATTAACTCTAAAAGTAAATGATTTCTCTCTATATTTTTTTATTTATTTATTGATAACAGATAAATTTTAAGTATAATAACCAAAAAAGAAGAAATTTAAATTTTATAGTAATGCATAGAACAAAAATATAAGAAAATTCGGTATTCCCAATATTGTCATAAATGTTTAAATAGAAAGTATTTTTAAATCCCCGATAGCAATTTAAATATTTAGTAAATGTAATACCAAAAAGTATTTCTTACTTTGAAGTATGCAATAATTAGTTTCATAGAAATATATGTTTGGAGAGTCCAAATAATTCTACTTAGATTATACATAATGTTTCAAGCTGTAGCTGATATTCGATATATGGCACTATATGAGATCATATAACTTGTTAATTTCGGTAGTTTAGTCTGAACAACACACGCACCTATCTGTTTCTAAGTTATTGAATCTATATGTTTATCATATGTGTATGATGTTATTTTAAAATATATAAGTTATATAAAATAGCATACTTTATAAACAAATATGTATCTGTAGTTATCATGATTATTAACTAAGCACATATGAATGCGTTTTGGTAGAAAAACTCGGTTATAATTTTAAAACAAGATTTTTGATATATTTATAATGTCTATTCTTTATAAAACAGAATCTAATGTATTAAAATATTATGATAGTTTAAATTAAAAATTTTAATTATTTAAAATTCTAGCTTAATTAATATATTTTTTTCTTAAAATCGTATATAGTCATTTTAAATATACATACACCAGTAATTACAGTAGTGCTTAATAAATATTAAAAATATTAGAAAATTGGTTTAATGATATCTTTATTTATATTTCTAATACGGAAAAGTGTGCATGGAATTTTTTACAATGATATTTGTACTTTATATACGTATATATATTTTATATCCTTATACTTCGAAACCTTCAAATTAATTTCAATGCCAACTAGGACTTTTGCATACATAATATGATTTATTGAAATTGATCATATTTTAAAAGATTTCAAAATTAAATTACTTAAAAAAATATTTGTGATTTTTGCAGACAGTTTAAGGGGAAAATATCTATTTTTGGTTATAGATGCAATCTGAAAAAAAAAAAAGTGAATGCAAATCGTGCAATTTAATCAAAATAAAAGCTTAAAGAAATCTTTAAGATGTACATTGTGAAAATCTATTTAATTGAACGGGATGGATTAAAAATATTTATTTACTTTTACTTTTTTTTTTCTTTTTACTATAAACATAGAATGTCATATTAAATGATGAATTAATTTTAATTTTATACATACAGATTTGATGCAAAAAGTGGGAATTCTTTTTTTAGAAAATATTTATCCATTTGAATATACAATTTTTAATACGAAAAGTGCAATCATTAAGTCCATGCTTCAAAATTTACAATATTAAATGTTTTCATATTTTAAAAGAATTGCAAGGTTCGTTATTAAAAGTTCAATATTTTTCAAGACACTCTCTTGCTTTCAATTACAAACCTTTAATTTAACTGAGAGCTTTCAATTAGGAATTTCAAAGTTGATTCTCACCTACATCCTTGAAGGAGCGGAAATTTTAAAATATTTTTTTAAATAAATATATATATATCCAATAAACGAGATTATTTTCACTATTATTTTCGATATAGTTATGCTTAAAACAATAATAGTAAAAATAATCTCGTTTATTGGACACAATTTTCGGCAATAATACTTTAATTAATCTGCATTAAATTGTAACGCATTAATTTTATTCTGTTCCAAACACTTTGTTTATTTAATCAAGATTTGAATTTTTTTTGTTATTGTTAATTCATTCATCAATTAATCCCCAATGTTTACTCTTTTCAGAAAGCTCATAAATATTCATTATTTATTCTATAAAATGAAAATTCCAATTATTTCGTTGTTTAATGAAAATACAAAACCTTTTATCAAATAATAATAAAAGTTGTTTTGTGAAAATAAATTGAAATAGTGGAGTTTAAATTAATCGAATGATGATTTGAGTATTGTGTTAATTAAGTGAAGGGAACTTAAATTAAAACCACTGTTTACTTTATTTAAAAAAAATAATCATTAAATCACATATTTTCATTTAGTTTTGTCAATTTTTGTTTTTACGTTGAATGAATTGATCGCTTAATTAAATATATTCTCCACTAAAATGTAATACAAAATGTTAAATCGTGTTTATGGATGTAAAACACAGCTGAAATATGCTTTAGTAAATAAATATATATATAACTTCCTTCAACTAATATTTACGGACTTGTACAAATCTGACATTGATGATTCTCAATTTCATTATAAAAATCAACAGTACTTTTATCACAAAAATTAATAAATAACCTTTTTACATATGGGTATTAGAGGTTTGGAATTTTATCTTTGAAATTTTTTTTATCTTAGTGATAATACTTTTGTGGAAAGATATCTATTACAGAATCTAGCTGCATAATAAAATTAATTATGCCGTCAGGATTACATTATAAATTCCTTATTTTGTAAGCAAAATGTATCTCAGTGACATGCTTTATAAACATAGAAAAGAGATTTACATGGAACGATGTGTTATATATATATATATATCAACACAAAAAAAACTTAACGGGTTAAAAGTTTATAACGCAGCACTGTACTTTATGGTTATAAGAATTAGAAATATACTGTTCTTAAAAATAATGATATCAATTTTTCAGTAACGCTTTGCTATTAATTAAAATATACATAGATTTTCTTAGCTGAATTTGCTTTTTTCTTTTATTTATATTTACAGTGTAAACGTTATTTTCAACCTAAAATAATATATAGCATTTACTCACTAATACCTTTTCATTCACATCTCTTATAATATGAAAATATGTGTTTTAAAAGAAATGATATGAAATTCCAGCTACGTGGTGTTACATTAAATGATTTGTTTTTAAATTTCACTGCAATTATTTTGTTTTGCATATTAAAGTATATTTGTACATTGAAATATTGCTTTTATATTTCAAATACGCTGTCAAGTATTACACTTTCATTAAGATTATATTACGTACTGAAATGTATTTATTTCAATGAATTATTCTATCTTTTGCGTCACGACATCCAAAACTGAAAATAAAAATTTCGCAATTTTTTTTACTTTTCAGCACAATATCTATTTGCATGCATTTTTAATTAATTTGGATAAGATGACACAAAGTAAACATTTCCATATCTTTTATTTACAGTTTTGGATAGGACCTTCAAAAATATTTTAAGTGGTAACCTAAAACGAAGTTCAAAATACCAAATTGGAAGTTTCTGTAGTTATTTGATTTTAAGCAATGTTTATAGAAACACTTATACATACAGATTTAAAAAAAAGGCTTTTCGTATTCAGGGTAACTCAAAACGTGTTATTATAAAAAAAAATAGATTAGAAAATAGAATTAAAAAAAATACTTTTTTTCCCGAAAAATTAATTTCTCAGTCTGAGCACTATTCGTGGACATAGTAAAAATTAGCAAAGCGCTTTTCTCAATTACGATCAATGAAAAAGAATTTTTAGCGTAATTTTAGGTAGTTCTGTATATTTTCCATGAGCTATATGCCCATCACATTGTATACATAATGCAGTCTTATATTAAAATCACGTAACACAAAAAGAAATACACTTTGAGCAATTTTCAGATGTAACACCAATACATACAAATACTTTGGATAGTTTCTGTAGTTATTTGATTTTAAGCAATGCTGAAACAGTTATACATACAGATTAACAGCTAAAAAAGGACTTTCGTATTCACGGTAACTCAAAACGTGGTACTATAAAATAATAGATTAGAAAATAGAATTTTAAAAAATACTTTTTTCCTCCATAATAGGTACGAAAAATTAATTTCCCAGTCTGAGCACTATTCATCGACATATTAAAATTTAGCAAAACACTTCCCTCAATTACGATCAATAAAAAAGAACGTTTAGCGTAATTTTGCGTAGCTCTGTAATTTGACCATAAACTATATGCCCATCACACTGTATACATAGTCTTATATTAAAAACACATAGCACAAAAATAAATACACTTTCAGCAATTTCTGGGTGTAACACCAATATATACAAATATTTTGGAGAGCCCTGTAAACTAATAACGAATGATTCCTATAACTCAAATTGCCCACAAAATGCTTTTATGCAAATAAAAAATATGTTCATTTCATTTTGTTTAGGGCAGCATACAGATGCTAAATTGTACTTACCAGAAATTTCCCGATAGACATAATGTATTTGAACACTCTTGAATGTCCCTGTGTACGAACCATTTGATTGATTTCAACGAAAATATCAGTGTATCATCCCTATGTGATACAGATCTAGAATATAGAGTTTGGATTTAGATATTGGGGCACCTTAAAACGTGGAAAAAACAACAATAATTGAATTTCGAAAATTTGTACCAAAAACAATACTTTATGTAGTATATATATGGAAAAGAGAGAGTAAAAATAATATTTATAACAAAACATTTTTCAGAAAATCATTTCCATTGTCCTGGACTTTTTAACCTAAGAAACAATTTTTTAAATACATACACATTAAGTCTATACTGTATAAATTATAATTGAATATTTAATCAGAAAATATGCAACTAAATTATTAATATGATTTTTCAAGGTAAACAAATTGAAAAAATCTTGTAATTTTTAATGGAAAATCATTCTTTTTAATTCTTTTTAAATAAACTTAATTTGAAAACTTGTTATATTAAATGACATTATTTAACTCCAAATATTAGTAACATACTTCATATTTTAAAACTAAATAAATAAGATATAAATTTATTACAGTGACTATCAATCATATTTTAATTTTATTTAACATAGAATCATATGTTTAAAAAATCATCTTAGGCATACAAATTTCTAAACAATGATAAATTTTAACATAATGATATGTATTATTAAAAGCATAATACACGCAATACGTGCTCTTGATGTATAAAGATAGTTTACGTTGTGTTCTTATAAACAGATGTGGATAATTTATAAATTTATTCAATGAATTAGGTTGCATTACATTGCTGCTAATAAGCAATCAGGAGCTGTGTCATTAATTAATTTATCACATGCTAAAGCAACTATATATATTTGTGATCAATAGAAAAAGTCTTTTAACTTAGCGTAACTGGCAATTCATTTGATGTTTCAGTGCATTTACAAAATGACACATAATGGTGCATTATCGCATTTACTGAGAATTATGCTTGTCATAATTTGTCAATCAGTTTTAAACCTTTCATAAGATATCATATTGAAAAATATGAAAGGTTTTATGAAAAATGTGAATGGCTAAATACCTGTTTGAGATATATTTGTTATGGCATTTTTTGAAATTATTTACTTTAAAAAAGTACACTTAATATATATCGTTTAGTAGTTAGTATGAAAGTGACGTATGACTTAATATTATTATATACTTTTATCAAAATATACATGAAATGGCTGTTGAGATGCTCACGAAAACTTCAAAAAATAATGTGAAATTACTTTTAAAAAATAACTATAAAGATAAATAATAATAATAATAAAAAACTTTATTGTGTGCAAATAAAACTGTTTGCATAAATAATAAATTAATTAATCCAAAGTTTTACCTAAATGTTTTTCATTATTTTTTTACAATGCAAAAAAGGAAAAAAAAAAAAAAAAAAAAAAAAACTAAAACCGTTTTTTACAAAACATAAACTTAATTTTTTACAATATGCTTACATAAACAGCGTGTTCAAAAGGGGATCAGAAAGGAAAAAGAAAATTTTTCAGAGGCAAAAAATATGAAAACAGAATGTTAAAAATATATCATTAATTAAATGTTTGTTTCATTTAAATAACGATAGTAATGTTTAAGATAACGATGTTATCGTATTAAAATTAGTGATTTTGCATTTTAAATTCATATTATTTTACAATAAAGAAAAAAAAAACGAACAGAAATAGAGGTTATTTCTTGATTCAGCATCCTTTTATATACAAGATACACTGAAAAAATATACAGGCAGCTTATATTTTTTTAAGCACTTTGGTATTAACTATATTTTTAACTGCTTCTCTTTAAATGATTTTGTCCCTTAAGCCTTAAGTGATTTATAAATAACGCCTTCGAATAGCATAAAATCCTTTAATGCGATTTTTCTATAATATACTACGATCGAGTTAAAATTATTTATATATTTTTCTTTTAATAATCAAATATTTTTCTTATACAGAAATACCGTACAAAGATACACAGTTTAATAATAACATTTTCGGTTTAGATCACATTTATGTAGAATATAAAATGATCATACTTATCGATAACAAAAAAAAAAAAAGAAAGAAAGAAAGAAAAATAAAACCTACATATTTTGAACGAACATAACTAGTTACTTCATATTATCTTCTGATTTTCTTTAGAAATTAACATCAAAAAGTAAGTAACACATTGAAAATACGACTAACATTGAAAATTTAAATATCAACTGTATTGTTTAACTGTATATTGCAAATCAGTATTTAAAAAACATAGTAAGTATATTTTGCATCAATTTTCTTATGTTTAGTTACTGTGAAATTATTTACTAGATAAAAAAAAAAAAAAAAAAAAAAAAAGGTTTCAAAGGGAAAAATAAAATAAAATAAAATAAAATAATATGTATATATATAGATATAGATATATATATATACAATCGTAATTTCAAAATATTTTTATGAAATTGTCACGCACATATATATGTATATTAGTTTAAGAGAAATTAAGTGTATACAGCATTTTATACTTCTTTAAATATTATATGTATACAACGCATGTACACGGTGCACAGATAAAAATAATCTTTAAACGAAAGAATTTTGAAGATTGCAAGGCAAATCACATTATACTCTGAAATAAAACTCAATGATACTTGGATGAATTTTAGAAATCGGAAATCAATAGAAATAAATGGAGAGATGTTGCAGCATGTAAAACAAACTTTTATCGTCTCATAAACTTATAAGTTTATCCTATATTGTTATTGACATAAAATAAACATAAAGTTGTTGCTCTTGATTTTTAATTCAAATTTTTAAAGTATTTTACGTCATTGTAAATAGTGTTTTATTGTACGTATTTTTTTAATTAGGTTTTTTACAATAAATTTTTTTATATATATATGAAAAAATTTTGTAGTTATGTTTTATTTGTTATTACTCGTTATACTCGTTGATGCACAGATATATATTTGTACAAAAAGTTGGTAATAATAATACCATATTGATCATTTTCGCAGAATTAATTAAGTAAACTATTGTAAAATTGTGTTAAAATGCTAAAAGTCTCTGAAGGTGTAATTTTTAATACCTGATTTACAAATTCAATTAAATCGTGCTATATTATCCTTCGAAGGTTTATTACTTAAGATGTATTATCTATGTACGTAAAACAAAATGTTAGTATGTGACCTCCATAGACTCAAAAACTACTGGGCAGATTTATGCGCATTTTTTTTTTTTCCCGCAAAATAGTCTGCATATTCCTTGGGTTGTTTAAAGATTTTTGTATGTTTGATATGACAAATAGATTGTAAGTTAGAAGCTTTTTAAAGATTCGATTCATGGCGCCATCTACATTTCAAAAATACACTTTCTATAAGTTTTTACGCTCATATCCATGTCCCTCAATCGTAAATAATGGCGTATAATTAAAATTATTAAACCGAAAGATGGGAAATTGTCTATGGAACTCAAATTGAACATTTAAATTAAATTATTCCATTTAGTTAGAAAGATATTAGCTAATACTCTCAGAATAGCTTTATAGTTCTTTAAACTTTTTTATAAAACTGTTGCAATAAAAAAAAAAAAAAAAAAAAAAAAAAGAAAGAAAAATCTCTACACGATAATTTATTTATATAATTATTGACATTAAAAGAAACATATTTAAAACGAGTGTGGTTGCTTTATTTAAATGACATCTTTTTTTTTTAAATTGAATAAATGGAATTGACATTTAAATAGATATATTTCGAGTGGCGACTATATTCAACAAACAAGAACAGCAGCCAAATACCATGGTATACAGCCGTTAATAAGATGAAAATCAGTTTTAAATATTTGAGTTTCATCATGTTGATCAGAAATAGGAATAATTTAAAATAATATAAATGTGCATTTCTTCCCATGCTATTCCTATGGGGTTTTTAGCCTTTTTCCCCCCCTCTTTTTCTACGTTCTAAAGTGGCGGTGGTTCCCGCCCACCCACCCTCACCGCCGCCAAGAGTTATACTAGGCGAGTCGTATTAATCCTGGACTATAGGACCCATGCCCCAGCCCGCCCGATTCCCGCTGTTCAATGTATTTTTCTAGTCAATTTTGTCCCCTTATTATTTCCGGTGTGAAACTTGTTTTTTTTTTTTTTTTTTTTTTTCAACACACTTCACATTGTGAGTTTTTTCGCTTTCCTTCCCATGCTATTCCTATGGGGTTTTTAGCCTTTTTCTGCATTCTAAAGTGGCGGTGGTTCCCGCCCACCCACCCCCACCACCGCCAAGAGTTATACTAGGCGAGTCGTATTAATCCTGGACGATAGGACCCATGCCCCAGCCCGCCCGATTACCGCTGTTCAATGTATTTTTCTAGTCAATTTTGTCCCCTTATTATTTCCGGTGTGAAACTTGTTTTTTTTTTTTTTTTTTTTTTTTTTCAACACACTTCACATTGTGAGTTTTTTCGCTTTCCTTCCCATGCTATTCCTATGGGGTTTTTAGCCTTTTTCCCCCTCTTTTTCTGCATTCTAAAGTGGCGGTGGTTCCCGCCCACCCACCCCCACCACCGCCAAGAGTTATACTAGGCGAGTCGTATTAATCCTGGACGATAGGACCCATGCCCCAGCCCGCCCGATTACCGCTGTTCAATGTATTTTTCTAGTCAATTTTGTCCCCTTATTATTTCCGGTGTGAAACTTGTTTTTTTTTTTTTTTTTTTTTTTTTTCAACACACTTCACATTGTGAGTTTTTTCGCTTTCCTTCCCATGCTATTCCTATGGGGTTTTTAGCCTTTTTCCCCCTCTTTTTCTGCATTCTAAAGTGGCGGTGGTTCCCGCCCACCCACCCCCACCACCGCCAAGAGTTATACTAGGCGAGTCGTATTAATCCTGGACGATAGGACCCATGCCCCAGCCCGCCCGGTTCCCGCTGTTCAATGTATTTTTCTAGTCAATTTTGTCCCCTTATTACTTCCGGTGAGATTTTTTTTTTTTTTTTTTTTTTTAACACACTTGACATTGTGAGTTTTATTGCCACCAACGCCACTTTAGAATGTGGAAAAAGCGGGGAAAAACAGGCTAAAAACCCCATAGGAATAGCATGGGAAGAAGTGCAAAAAAAAAACTCACAATGGCGGTGGGGTGGGCGGGAACCACCACTTTAGAATGTAGGAAAAGAGGGGGAAAAAAGCTAAAAACTCCATAGGAATAGCATGGGAAGAGAAGCAAAAAAACTCACAATGTCAAGTGTGTTAAAAAAAAAAAAAAAAAAAAATTCACACCGGAAGTAATAAGGGGACAAAGTTGACTAGAAAAACACATTGAATTGACGATGTCTCTTGCCAAGATCTTTACTTACAGAATTGCAATAGCCAAAATTCATGCAATAGTTTAAATTCATAGCCAAAATTACAATAAATATTAAAAGTCATCCAGGAGATCCTATGTTTATAATTTATAAGTTATTCATTTAAACACAGAAGTCAACGAAGCGGACGAAGTCCAAAGTTCAATTTATTTATTTATTTTGTATATTTTACTTACGAATTGAGTGGCAAAAGAACTTACTAACGCCGCAAACTTGTTTTATTTTTTTTATATAAATTTACATAAATTTAAAAATCTCACGATAGATCTTTAAATACTTTAATTCTACAAATCGTTTAATACCTTTCTTATAATCTCGATTTAACATATTGTGAAAATTTAATATTTGTTCAATATCTTACTCATTTTTATTTATTTATTTATTTATTTATTTAACATGAAGAACGTTCTAGTAGTCGATTTTTTAAACTGATTCCCTGTATGAAACCAAGTTATTAGAGTTTACAATTCTGTATATCTATTGTCAATGTTGAATGGTCGATACTTAAATTACGAAACTAAAATTTATGTAAAGAGTAAAAGATATCATCAAAATATTTCCAATAAAATATCTGGGTACGGTTAAACGTAGCCCTACTCGAGCTGTAATAAAAATAAATATGCCAGATTTCGTGGTAAAAATAAAGTTTAACGCCTGTTTCGGCTTTATCAGGTTTAAAGTAAAATAGCTCTGAAACTGTCCACTTATGTTTAAGAAATTTCAAGATAACCCATGCGCCGTAAAATGAGTAATTTGAGAATCACAAACGTATTGTTTATATCGCTGTTTTATTGTATATATATATATATATATATATAGATATATTGTTAATTGAACTGATTTCTTATTTACTGCTTTCCAAATATGCAGTACTTTATAAAACAAATGGTAATTCGTACAATATTAGAATCTATATCGATGTTTGTTATTACTTCCCCATGATCTTACAGATAACAAAACATATATGTATATACATCTGTATGTATTGCACATTCGAATAAATATGTCTTTTTGAAGTAATGTTTGCTCCATTTCTACAATTTTTCGACTTAAAATGCATTTGTAAAAGTTCTAGACTCTCAGATTTTGGAAAAAAGTTTATTTCTTCAACACACATTGAAATACAAAATTCGTCTGATTTCGGTAGTCAAATTTCATATCCTTGAAAATTAGCTTTTATTTTATCAACCCGTCTGCTTTGAATTTTTTATTTATTTATTTACCTTTCATTGTTTCTCACCTTTCTATAGCTGAATTAAATTCCTTTAATCTCTAAAAAGTGATTTAAAATATTTTATTTGTATTCCTTTTATATTATTCTGAAAACTTTTTTTTTTGGAGGGGGAAGGAGGGGGGGGGCAAGCCCCGAATGTTAGTTAAAAATAAAATAAATAAATGAACAATAAATAAAATGAAGTAAACTAATTTTCATAAAACTAGGAGAATAAAAAAAAAAAAAAAAAAAAAAAAAAAAAAACGATATATCAGAAAATTAAATATAAAATTGCCAAATTGAAATTTACATGTATATACTAGTAGACGCGAGATACTGGGTTCATTCCTAGGTCGCTCATTTCATCCCAGGCGTTCGAAGTTTTACTTCGTTTTCTACAAAATTTGCGTATGCATGGTAGGATGCTTTAGGAAGAGCGTTGTGGAAGTCACTCCTTCGCAAGCCAGAAATCTAGCTCAGTCATTTGGATGTATCCCTAACACCAACGCCTTATATGAAAATTTCATTCTATTTGTATATATCCCTCAGTCGATATTCTTAATTATATTTTTATATGCGAAAACAACAATAATTGTCAAAAATATTTAATTTTGAATCATTAATATTTCAAAATGTATATTAATTCAAAATGTGAAATTTATAGCAATTGCCTTAGTAAAAAAAAAAAAAAAAATTCGGAATTCATTTTATTGATTTGAAAATTTCCTGCAAACTTAAACACCCGATGAAACTTATATCAACACAGATTTAAACAAGATAATAAACACCTACTACTTCTAATTTAATGCTATATGTATGCTATTTAAATATATGTTTACGATCATCACTCTGTTTTCGAGCTGCAGTAATATATTCGACACCATAAAAAGCTGCACATCTTTACAAAACCTTTTGTAATTTCAAGTAAATTGCTTATGCGGTTAGTTTAAAATTAAAGACCTCTAATCAAGCAAACTTAAACACCCGATGAAACTTATATCAACATATATTTAATCAAGATAATAAATACCTAATACTTCTAATTTAATGCTTTATGTATGCTATTTAAATATATGTTTACAAACATCACTCAATTTTCAAGCAGCAGTTATATGTTCGACATCTTTCGAAATTGTCATCCTAATCCTATACTGTCTTCAAAATCTAACAATTGCTCTTTTGGGATGTTATATTCCAGATATCTTACATGATGTAAGTTTATTAATGATGTTTGTGACAAACATTTAACAAGAATTATTACAATTTCAAAATACTTATTAATAATGGACTTTGGAGAGGATTATTTTGGATAAACTTGAATTAAAATGATGAAATGTTAAAATGATTATAATTATTTTTAAATGAAATTGTAAAATTTATTTTTCAACATAAATGTATTTTAAAAAGAACATTGTTTTATTTTAAATATATGAAATCCCAAAATAAAATATCTATACAAATTACTATAAGATGTCTCTGCAAATTATTGAAAAATTTAGCTTTCAAATTTTATAATAATTCTTGCTAAAAGCATAATCAATAATTCCTTATATGTATATCTGTAGTTTAAACTTTTTAAATCTGTATAATTAAACTTTATTTATATATTTCCTATCTATGGTATCAATGCATGATTTATTTATGTTATACATATGTACTAATTATTATTATCATGTCATATATACATCCATCAAAAGAAATATAAATATTTTTAAACATGCTCGTTTAAAAATGTCTTCTTCTTTTTAGAATTACTTTGATATTTAATTTAATTTTTTTACTCAGTTTTTTTTTTTTTTTTTTTTTTTTTTTGCAACTGGTTATCAGCTAAATGCTATTTTTACATATAATTAAAGAAATTACAACCTCTGTTACCTGTTACACGACTGCTGCCATCTATGCTATCTGCAACCTAATATATGTTTGTAGTAAGTATTTCATTTAATTAATATCAAAGTGTTTTATTTTTCCTTTTATTTTTATGTTTGCCTCTAGTCCTGTGGTCCATATATTACAGAAACACTATTTTTGTATGATTATACTTCATTAATTTCACTGAAGAATAATATTAGTTTTGAAAAATACCGAACATCTTAAAAAAAAAAAAAAAAAAAAAAAAGACACAAACTAATAAAAAGTACTTCTTAATGACACAAATTATTTCGAATTTATTTAAGTCGAACGTATTTTTGATTTTTTATATTTTAAATTAAATTTAATAAAAAATTACTTTTATTAATAAATAAGAATACTATAATATAATATAATATGACGTCGTAATAAGAATGACATTTTATTGGTTATTAATTACATTTTTATTGAATAGTAGAGTATTGCATTTATGATTATCAACACCACAAATCTTGTAAGTTATAGCTATATATCTCAAATATATTCATCATTTATCATTTTAGTAATACATGTCAAACTCGTAATTTGTTTTTTATTTCATTATAAATTTTCTAAAATTCTCTAAAACTGTTAGATGAAAATACTAAACAATAGCTGTTGCTGACATCTTAAATGTAAATTAACACTACTTTTGATGTCTATTTCATAATCTTTTGTTAAATAAACATTTTAATTATTTTCAAAGCTTTCTTGTAGAAATATGTAATTTAAATGCCTATTTACTTGAATGAAAATCCAATAAAATACTTTCCTAAAGCAAAATCCTTTTTCCTTTCATAATTCCTTTTAGTATTCTCTTTCAGATAACAATGTGATTAAATTTGCGAATTGTGAAATATATGAACAATCAAAACCTTTGATGGAATCTCTGAATTAAACGCATGTATTGATTTCCCGTGACTTCACTTTATGTTTACGCTGTTCTTGATGATTGGAGATCAAAGAACATTTCTACAGTAAAATCAATTTTTATGTATCTATCTATCTCTATATATATCAAAATAAATTCTCGCTATAGAAATCTTCCTTTTTAGAAAGTTATATTCCCCTGCGACAAAGTTACCAAAAAAACCACAAGGTGAGCATCGCAGTTACTTCATGAAGATCATGAAATTTGTAAGTAACATTAGGGAATTGCCAACTTTTATAATTTATTCCTAAGCACTGTTAGCCCTCCCCCCTATTTTTTTTCTTCATATCAATAATTTTGAAAAATGATTTTATTCTTATTTAATTATTGTTACATATTGGAGGGAAATAATGTACAAAATTTCTGGTGTGGAAAGAACACGGGATGTCAAACATTTTAAAATTTGGCTGTTTAGTTTCACTACAAATTTTCCAAAATTGTTAGCTGAATTTACCGAAAGTTTTAACTGCTGGTGACTTTTTAAAATCAAATTCAATTCTACCGTCCATGTGCCTATTATTAAACTTTTATTAAACTGATACTTTAATTACTTTCAAAGTATTCTTGAGAGAATACGGAATTGGAAGGCTTATTTAATTGAATGAAAATGCAATAAAAAACTATGCTGCAGCAAATTCCTTTTATATTTCATAATACCTTTTAATATTATCACTCAGATAATAATGTGATTAACTTTTCGGATATTAAAATATATGAGCAATCAAAACTTTTGAGGAAATCTCTGAATTAAACGCATTTATTGATTTCCATTATTTTGATAAATGCTTACACAGTTTCTGAGGATAAAGATGAAAGAACGTCTGTACAGAAAATAAGATTACATATATATATATATATGTCAATGTAAAATCAGGCTATTAGTACCTGGCTTTGTAGAAAGTTATATACTAATGCGATAAAGTTTCTAAAACAATTTACAAGTCGAACATAACTATTACGTTTTCAAAATCTTCAATCTTGTAAGTAAACATATAGTTATACATGTCAAACATTTTAAAGTTTGGTTATTTAATTTCACCACAAATTTTCTAAAGTTCTCTAAACCTGCAAGCTGCATTTACCGAAAATTAACTGCTGATGGTAATTTAAACTGTAATTGGAATCTATCATTCATGTGCATATCATAAACTTTTTTTAACTGATACTTTAATTACTTTTAAAACATTTGGAAGAAAATCTGTAATTGGTAAGCTTATTTACTTGAATGAAAACCCAATAAAATACTTTACTTCAGCAAAATCCTTTTATCTCTCATAATGCCTTTCAGAATTATTATTCAGATATTAATTTGATAAATTTTGCGAATATTGAAATATATGAACAATCAAAACCTTTGATGGGATCTAATTAAATGCATTTATCGATTTCCCATTATTGTATGTTATGTTTACGTCATTGTTAAAAATGGAAGATCAAAGAACATCAGTATAGTAAAAGGAACTTATAAATATGTATATCAAAATAAAATTAGACATTATGCTTCTTCCTTTGTATAAAGCGATAGACCGATGTAACAAATTTGTTAAAATAAACTTCAAACCTATTATGGATCAAAATTTCATCTATAGTATATCTCCATTAATTATTTATTAACTACGTTATTTTAAAGCATTATTTTAATAAATACAGATTATGAACAAACACATGTAAATTGTTTCGATATGAGAAATATTTTATATTAATTGTATTTTCTTAATATAATTGTGTTTTTCAATAATCTTTAACCATGTAATTTAAATACTTTATGTCTCCTACATAATATATTATACATTATGTCTACAATACATTATGTCTACTCATTTAAATACTTTATGTGTCATATTTTGTTTTTCTATATTATTCACTCCCATTTTATTTTTTAATAATAAATTGTTAGAAGTCAATGTCTTTTTTACACTGTAAAAAAAAAAAAAATCTCGTAAAGTTACGGAAGAGCCCGGCAGCAGAGATTCCAGACAAAGCCCGTAAAAAGAAACGCTTAGACCGTAAATTAAGTATATAATAACCTTAAATTACGTTACAAACCTGTAAAAAATCATTTTGCCCGTAAAACCAATGTTTTTTTACGGACTGTGTCAGGAAACTCTGCTGCCGGGCTTTCCCTGTAATCTTACGGGATTTTTTTTTTTTTTTTTTTTTTAGAGTAATAAATGTCTGTAAATGGAAAATCAACTTAAGATGATTAAAAATAAAGTAAGCTAAAGGAAAATTAAAAACATTATTCTTTCTAAAAAAATATCATTTTACAAAAATATTACATGCTAGAAAAACTAGCACTGTTGGAAAATTTTAATAGTAATTCGATTAAAATTAAAATTATTTGCATAATTAAGAAAGCTATAAAATTTTAATATAAAATATTATAATAAGTAATCTATATATATATATAAATTTACTAACATATATTGAATTTTGTTGAATTGTGTTAGGGTTCTTCTGGTTCGAAACCATAATTTACAAAAATACATACATGAAAAAGAATAAAAGAGAACAAAATAAAAAAAATGATCTTAATTTTTTTTTTTTTTTTTTTTTTTTTTTTTTTTAAATCTCTAAATATTTATTTACGAACTACCAATAAAAATATTTTGAAATGAAGGGTACATGAATTTGGCATCAGAAAACTGTTCCCTAATTTCCTGCTTAAAATCCACGTAGTATATGTGTCGAACTTAATTTTAATAATAATAATAATAATAATAATTTAAAAAAAAACATTAATAAATGTTCATAAAAAAGCGTAATTTTATTTATAATGTCCATTATACAGCGACACGTATTATCTCCGAATTTTATTCATAGAGCACTTAAATGTCATTAATAAGTTTTCTAGAACAAATATATCTTTCTGAAACATCAGCAGATGGCATTAAAAAACTAATTTTGAACGCAAACGTTTAAAAAAAAAGAAAAGAAAATAAGTATCTTATTCCAAATTTTCAACAATTTATTTATGATTATTTTTTTTCGAAATAAATATAGTAATTATAATACGTATTATTAAAAAACTGGTTAAACACACATGTGTTTGTTCGTGATTTTCTATAGAGTGACGCAATTAAATAATCTTAGAAAAAAAATAGCTATGAAAAGGTAATTTTATTTACATGCTTCAAACATCTATCCGTCAATTCAAACATTTTGATACTTCTTTTAACTTCACTTTACACACGCGGTAGCATTTCGAATGACACGTGGGCCTCTCTCACACGCACATATACATACATGGCACACATATTGTATATATATATATATAAGATAAAATTTAAATATAAGAGGGAGTAAAACTTGAATTATTGAATATATAGAACTAGAACAAAATTTTTTATAATCCAATGCGCAAATGCAGCAAAAGGAAATATAAAACTATAATAAATAAGCAAAATAGCTAAAGCCAGTTAAAAAATTATTCCCAAAACACATGGGAGCCTTCATCAGGGGAGCTCCCCCATGTAGGGAAAGGAATATGAGAAGTTTCTGACGAAACGCTGGTAATTTAACCAAAAAACACGTTTCTAGTCCCCAACTTCTCACAGATGGAAGCAATACCATACAGCAAACGAATTTAATTAATACAAAGCATAAAAGGCAATTAAATTCAGAAATCAAGCACAAAATATAATACTTCAATATAAAATACAAGAATATAAATAATACAAGAACATATAAATACATACCAGGACAAACTCGAATAGTCATTAGAATATGGAAAAATGAAAACCACCCCCTATTATAAACATAGAACCCGATTCAGCTAGTAGGGCCACTTTCCAGCACTTAAATGTCGCCCAATATGGAACAACAAACCTTAAGTAGGTAATCAATACTGAAATGTTTATTGAGTAAAAAAACAGGATAGCGGTTAACAGTTAGTATGTTTTTGAGATTTGTCATAGCCAGATTCAGGTCTAATTTGTTATTGCATATCGTTCTAATTCTGTCTATTTGGGTGAACATGATATATTTAAAACTTTAAGACTAATACTGGAGAACCAATTTGTTAAATTACAAACTATAAAGTTAAAATCTTGCCTTTTATCATAAATCCCAATAAACCAGTTATTATCTATTTTTTAATTTTTAAATCCAGGAAAGAAGTTTGGTCTTCAGAGTCAGTACGGTGTATGATAAGATCGGAGGGATAGATTTCAGGTGCAATTTCGCAAAATCGACACAGTTTATTGCTATTACGGCATCAATATACCTATAAAATTTAATATCTTTGAATTTCCTTTCAAACATAAACAAAACAAATGTTGGCAAAGGCACAGGAGTAACTTGTTCCCATAGGGATACCGATCTTACCTTAAACCGTTATTCCTTTCCCTACATGGGAGAACTCCCCTGATGAAGGCTAACCATGTGTTTTGGGATTATTTTTTCATCTGGTTTTAGTTATTTTGCATATATATATATATATATATATATATATATAGATTAATTTAAATAAAAATTATTATTATCTAAATCCAAACTTTTTTTTTTTTTTAACTCTAAAATCTATTTTAAAAATTTAGCAATATTACACATTTAAACAAATTAATTATGAACTGGTATTTTTAAAATATTGTTCTTAAACATATTCTAGATTATCCATCTATCTATATTTATATATATAAACGATAGATACCATAATAAATTTTAACATTAAAATTCTAGCAATTAATAGATACATGCCATTACCAACACAACAAAAATAAAACTGATTTTAACACAGTACAAAAACTATATATAATAGAATGTATTCAGTCACGTAATATATATCCATATATATATATAATGTTACTGAATGAAATGTCTTTCAATTGAAATGATCTTATATCTTAAATATTTGTTTATCATTACTTATTCTTTAATTTAAATTGGTTTATAAGCTTGTTCTTATATGTATAATATTAGTTTAACAACTTCTGCAAAGTTAGTATCAACTTCTTTAGATACACGTACTTTTCAATTTTAATTTTAAATTTTAATTTATTTTTTAATTTATTTCAATTGGTGATATTTTTTATCGTAAAATACAACATATCCCCTTTCAACATATGTTTATTTTTAGTAAATAAATATGCATTCACATAAAATAATTTTAGTGAATAAATATTGACATTTGATAACACAGATATAATTTCAGATTTCATATTTTGTTGTGGGAATTCGAGGTGGGATAACGTCATATTTCCACACACATTTTCAATTCAAACATAATGAATAATATCTGTCCGTTTGATTTACAATACATATTTATGTCTATTCAAAGTATTTCCACGTGTGCAGTTGGATAAGCTTGTGATGAATGGCATCTGAAACTATAATTTCCATGAGATATACATCGAAATCTAAGCTGACTTTCAAAAATTAAGTAACAACTTATTTTGCCGTTTATCTTTTTTTGGTAAAAAGCATGTACATGAATAAGTTTATGAAAATAATATTTGGACATCGTGTTTGTTTGCTAATCATTAATCAAGTTTAATACAACTTAACATCAAGAGTGAATTAAAGAGATATTAGGTTTTTATCTCTTAATTTTCATGACCCATTATTAATCGCATATTGGTCTATTCGCGGTCCATCACTTATTAGTTTGTCGTACGGATGACTCCTTTCAGATAAAGTGGGGAAAGTCTGTGTAACTGACCTTGGCTGGGTATCCTAATATAGTACGTTTTCAAGTCATCCCTATTATTTTTTGAGCAATTAAAAACATTTTACTTTTAAAAACAGCCTATTTGACTGCGACGCGTTCAGTAACTTTTATTCGTTCCTCTCTCCTATTTTCCCGGATTTTGTGGAAAAAACTTTTCTACTGACTTTCTTTCGGCTTCCCCCCCCCCCCCCAACATTACGGGTGGCGGCGAATAGAGCAAAATGCGACCAATAGCGTTGCAGAAAATGAAGCGAAGGCTCTTGGGTTAACGACGGGAAAAAAATAATTCGACGGGTAAAAAAAATTAACTTTAGAAATAAAAACAAAATGTAAGATGATTTGGAGAATGAAGTATATTTCAGCAAATATGAACCTTTAAAATGTTTCGTAATTAATGTTTCGAAAATTAAATTAAAACTTGATTTTTCTCAATTTAATCACATTTTTTGCTCTCACATGAGATATTATGAAAAAAAAAAAAAAAAAAAAAATAGAATTCTTAATTTGGAATCTCTGAACATCGTCATAATAATTAAAATGTTAACAAATAAATTTATACTGAACAGTTTCTGAATTTTAAATTTTTATATATAGTTATGTTCTTTAAATTTAGTGTTTGTTTGTATGTGCATTTTCACCTATTATAATTGCATACGTCTCATTGAGTTTCTATTTTTATTTGTGTAAATGTTTCATTAATTAAAAGTTTCGTTTCTAGAGAAACTAAATTGGAATATATTTTTATAATATTTGAAATGTTAATGAAAAATTTGATTAATAGTTTTATAACAGCCATGTCATTCAAATTATATTTTCTTTTGTTTATCTGTTTAAAAGTTGCGCACAAACGAAAATATAACTTGTCACGTAATTTTTGGAATCAAGTGTATTAAAGTTTATATTTTCTCATTAATCCCAAAATGAGGAATATACGTAATAAAATTATTGTAAATGATTATCACTTATTTATTTTCTTTTGACAGAAAGTACAATGACATAATTAAAGTTCTTCGTTGAAATAACTTTTTCTCATAAGGGTAAAAAGTATTATTTAATTTTATTTTTACACCTGTCTGGTCTGCACGTCTGTCTGTCAGGCTGTTATTGCGTCTCTGTGTATTTTTGGAATGACTGGACGTCCATCTGTTCGTGTTTTAGATCCCAGAAAAATAGTCAGAATGCCTGGAAATTGCTATATGTTAATGAATTTATTGTGAGATGTTTCTATATGAAAATAGCATTTATAACAACGCAGCTATACATACAAAAATAAAAAAAAAAAGCATTGTGAAGCTAGACGTTTTGTGCTTAGTGCATTTTTAAGGGATATCTAAGCACAAAACGTTAAAAAAACTGTATACGCTATTCATATACACAAATACAGCCAAATAATTACACTTTCTAAAGGTACAAAATACAGTACTGGTTGCAAAATAAGTTATGAATAATGTATGTGATTGGTTTACAGGCACCTACAATATTTTGCAAGTGCATTTTGGAACAAAATGATTAAATTTTAAATTGAGGAATGTAAGTTTTTAGTGTTAGTTTTATTTATTTATTTATTTAAGTTTGTAACGCATTATATTTAGTGCATACGTAAACTTCAGATGATATGTACAGTACGATAAGAATAGTACTATTATTCCAGAAATAAAGTTTCAAAGATACTTTTATGCGATTATTTTCTCCAAAGTAAAACAAAATGTACATATATTTGCAGCCATTCTTTTTTCAGGCAATATACGAGGTTATACAAAAGCGAAATACTTTATGCTTTTCTCTAATAATAAAAATGTGCAGATAATTTCAAAAAATTTCTTTCTATCTCTCGGTCTCTCTCACTCTATATTGTATATGTGTGTGTATGTAAGTATACATATTAAGGAATTAAATTTAAGGAATTTTAAACGAAATAAAGAGTAAACATATTTGGAAAGCGGTGTAACGTCATGTAAGCCGCATGATATTTTATTCTTATTTTTAAAAAGTTTTTTAAATCATTCAAAATATTTCAAATATATATATATATATATATATATATACCTGTTCAATGGGTTTTCAAGCTAATATATAGTGTTTGAAAATAGTAATTTGAAGCGATTTAATGTATAGATTTACATAATTAATTTCATTTTTCCCAGGAATTTTATTAGACTTAAGTATATATAAATAAAGGTTTTCAATTACTCATAATATCTCATTGTAAAAAGCAATCCTTTAAAAATAACGATGCTTAAATATATTTCGCATATTCCTATATAAATAGCCCTTTCAAATATTGTTGAAGATGATAAAAGCATTGTTTGAAATATTTTGGTTCTAAATACATATCCAAAATTCTAAACATAAAGGTATCAAATTAACTCTCAAAATTCCATTTGAGATGATCATTGTCATATTCTTGTATTACTATTCTTTAGCAAGGGACTGAATTGCGTAAAGTAGATGTTCCATTATATCGATTTAAAAACTTTTCCAATAATTGCTAGGTGTACTTCCTGTCAGTACATGATTTGATGTTGTGTAATACCACCTAAATATAGTTCTTTTCAATACATTTCAAAAAGAGTAATTATGATTAGTATGTAGTTTAAATGCAAGGATTAGTGCTTGAAATATTCTTAAACAATGCATTAAAAAGGGCTTTTAAAACAATTCTTTATTGAAACATCATAAATGTTTTAATACCCCTACAAAGCTATTTTCAAAATTAAATATATTTATTCAATATATATATATATATATATATATATATATATATATATATATATATATATATATTGTTACGAATTTGTAAATACTAATAGTTATTTTTAAGTATATTCATTAAAAGAGGTTTAGTCAAGTTATAAAATATTAATTTTCTGCCTTTCCTGCTTGTTTTCGCGTTAAAATAGCTTATTTTGTTTTTAAAACATGTTAAAATGCTTCATAAATGCAAGTGATGGATTTGGCGCCAAATTTGGGAAATTTTTACTCCTTGAGACTTTTTTTAGCGACCTCAGCGAGAAAATCCTTATTATCAATATCTCGTATATCTAAGATCTAACTCAATTTCCTGAGAATTTATTGAATTTTTCTTAATTTTCTACGCGGATATAGAAGGAGTCCCGATCCGCCAAGTCAGTCAGTTTTCGCCTAGGCATTGATCGCTTGCGTATAGAGCACTGAGCCTTATTTATTACAGCTTGTTGCTGTGTGTAAATGATATGCTACAGATTATGCTGTGAGATTCTTGCTGTTAGCTGTATTTAATGCTGTGTTTTCTGGTGAAACTAAAATTGATAATTAGTTTACAGACGATTATACGTCTGTAATTTTCTGAAAATAAATCTTTGACCTCTTCAAGATTCGCCCTTCATTCAGAGACAACTCATGAACCTTGAGTAGGCAACAATATATATATTTGGAAAACTTTCCTTTTTTTCTACACTTTTTTGCTGGCGTTTAAAAAACGTTGGGTTACATTTTCATTACCTTTGGTAATTTAACTGTGCAATATTTTTCGTTACTTCAGATTCAATTATAATTTCATAATTATTAAACAAGAAAAATAAAAGCTAGATGAAATTTGAAAAAAAAAAAAAAAAAAAAAAAACTTTTACAATTTTATAATAAAGACATTTCTCATAGAAAATCGGACAGTATTGTGTATTCTTTTTTCTTAATTTCTGTCACTACAGGAAATAACTAGCGTCTTTCGATTTCGATTTAATACCTACATTTTTTCATATTCATGATAATCTAAGCACACACACACACACACACACACACACACACACACACACACACACACACACATATATATATATATATTAATTAATGATTATCATAATAAATCACCTATTTAACAGTAATATGTAAAAGCTTTTAGATATATTATTAGTTAAAGGTAACAAACTTAAAAAAAATTCATTATTGTTGTAAGTACCTTGAAACAATTTACAATAACTTAGATTTAGTTTTGTATAGTTTTAAGCGCAAATGGGTTTTACATTACAATATCGCTCAAAATATAACTACGCCTAACTCATACTACATTGAAAAGAATTATGAAAATGTACAAACATAAAACAATGACTAGAATTATAAAAGATTAGAATTCAGCAAGAACGTATATAGAAAGTTTATAAATGAATTATTTTATAATACTTTCAAATATATAACATTATATCTCTTAATATTTTACTACATGAAAAATTGAATGAAATGGAATTATTGTCTAGTAAGTGTACATCATGCAATTTCTATTTACTTGAATATTGTATAAAAAAATAATAAAAGTTGAGTCTTTGGATAATTTTACACGAAATGAATGAGAAAGTAGACTCTTCTAAGTAATGGATTTCCAATAAAATTAAAGTACTTTTTACCATGATTTGTTTTGTTTTTTTTTCTTTCTTTGTCCAGTACAAATCTTGCACTTCTCGACTAGCTAGGCATTTGAAACTTTTAGAATAGCTCAGAACATGATGACAACGCAATGCCTCGAAGCCCGATTTTCGAATTTTTGATTAGTTTTTTTTTAATTAATTAAAATATGAAAATAATAACCTCCTAAAAGCTTTCAAATTAGCAATTTAAATATTAATTATGATTTAATTGTTGCCAAAAATATTTACGAATTCACTTTCTTTCGACATGAAAATAAATACATTTAATTAAACGTGAACAATTAAATATATATATATATATAAAGTTAAATTACACATCTCACAAAAACTGACGTCATTAAATCTTTAAAAAATTCTAAACATTGATAAAGTGCTAATGTAGTTCATGATGCAAATATTTATTTTTCTAAAATGATTAACATTTTATTTATAATTATAATTTAATTGTTGCCCCCCCCACAAATATATATATATATATATATATATATATATATATATATATATATATATATATATATATATATATATATATATATATATATATATATATATATATATACATACATATATGTACGAGTTCATTTTTTTTTTTTTTTGACAGGAAAATAAATACGTTTACATAAATATGAACAATAAAAAATTGTAAAAAATTCATCTCACAAAAATTGACGCCATTATCACTTTAAAAATTTTATACACATTGATAAAGTTCTAATATAGTTCTATAAATATAATGGCCCGACTTGATAGATATTTGAAATATTTAGAATAGGTCAGAACACGACAACAATGTATTTTTTTAATATGTATATTCAAATAATAAATGTTCGAAAATTGTTTTATAATTGCTCTCTGTATTATGGATTTGATCAATTTCTTTCAAGTTGATGGGATAATTTATCGATTTTTTTTTTAAGTATTTATTTATACATAGAATTGTCAAGTTTATATGATTCAACAGAAAAATTAAAAACGTGGTAAGTAATTTTTTTTTTTTTATCCTATAAATATTTAAATGTTATTTTGTTGTATGTGGGGAGAAAGTTGTTATGGATTTATCTACATATACTGAAGTTTAGTATAATTATTGATTTTTGCAATACCTACAAAAAAATAGAGTAGCCGAAATGGAACAGTAATTACTATTTAAACTCACGTTCGTTGAACAGTTAAACTTATTTGTAATTAATTGACGAAGACATTAACACGATTCAAAAGAGGAAAATGCTACAGACACAGCGTAATTATCTGAGGGGATTCTACAGTCATTTTAACTTCAGTAAACCACATTTTCTGTTGCTAATATTAACATGCGTAAATTACAAACATTGTTTCTACTTTCATTTCTTTTCTTTAGAGAAAATTTGTGAAGTTAAAACCAATTATGTAACTACTTTTCTTCTGTTATTAAGACTACGTAATTCTTAACAATAGAATAATGGAATTTGATTGAAAATTACTCCTTTTGACTTCTGTTCTTAAAACTACTTTTTTAAATTAAAATAAAGAAACCTTTAAAAAAAAAAAAATCACTAAATATTACAAATTTCTTGTCTATAAATTTCATATAGTTAGAACAGAGCACATATTTGGTACAGTTAAAATCTCAAAGGTGCGCTGTGAAAGAACAAGCTGTGGTAGTCTCTAAAACGGTGATAAGACGCCGCAGTCGCCACTGATTAGAAACTTAATACGGTGAGATTTTTCAAGGATCGCGAAACTGCTGATCGCCGAAGGCGGCTAGTTTATATTGCATATAGTATATAAAACTGTCAGGAAAACCATCAACATATTCTTCGCCATACAATATTGCATTCTTCAATATGCATCGCTACGAAAGAATGTTACGCTTAATAATCAGAACAAAAATTCAAATTGTCATAATTTGGATTTTATTAAGTATGTACATATACTGAACCACATTACTGCTTATTCATTTTTTTTTCCTTAAAAGGTTTTTTTTTTTTTGTTTTCAATTTCAATATTTAAAAAGTTTTTTTATTCTAAATCGCAACAGTCATGAAAACAAAAGAAACTTACGTTTGATATTGATATACAATTAATATCATAAGTGCCTCGATATAAAAGCATCTTCCTTCTGTAAAGACCTCTGCTGAGTGGGAAAAAAAATTACAAAAAGAACGACATCATAAAACTCTTCAACACACACAAGTTAGACTAATTCACGCAAAAAATCAGGAATAACTAAAAGAGGGAAGCTCTGCTAAGAGCGAAAGGAGAGCTGCTTGAAGGCAGAAAAAAAATGACAAACAGCGACAAGAATGATATTGTGCAGATCTCAGCCAGCAGAGACTATGTCAGGTATCGTGCAGATAATCAACGAGTGCCCGGAGCGCCGGCTAGAACGCGAAATGTAAGTGAAGAATGTGTACAAGCCAAGCGTCAGGTACATGCTGTAAACAAATCTTCTCGAACAGGAGTAAAGGCCAGTATCCACTTGAGTTCAAGATCAACGCTCAAAACATCATTAATCACGCTTCCGACACTAAGAGCCAAATGTCTTCTCATCAGTTGTAGCCCTTTTTTATCAGATTGCACAGTTACTTCAAAGGAAAGCATGCAAAATTGACAAAGATATCTACCCCTCGCCCTCAATTATCTCAGCAGGGGGTGAGATTCCAACCCCGTTCCAGGGTTTTGAGCTCCGGTGAGCTCGGCTCACCACATCAAACGATTCTGAATAGAAGACGCTGAATGAGCGCAAATGGAAACCGGACTTTAAAGCTGGCGAAAGGAGGCAGGTCAAATATTTTAGTGCAGATGCTTAATGTTCTCAGAGCCTAAAAGACAAGTAAGAATGGAAGAGAAAGTTATTTTCGATTTAAACTCATTCTAGACACCACAGTGATACATTTTTTCTAGGTCAATTATTTGTTTGATGCTGTCGTATCAAAGAATTCTACCAGCCTTTATATTTATGCTCCTTTTAAAAAAAATATAGATACTATATATATACATATATATGTGTGTATTGTTTCTATAGATATCCTATACGTCTGCCAACATGTTTTATCGACCACCTGGGTTGAGATAAAATTTATTTACTCAAAACTTTGCATCGCATTGATATACTATAGGTTTTTAATGTAATTTATTTTAATTCATCTCACATAAACAACAAAAAAAAAATCTTCTTTAATGAAAAAAAAAAAAAAAAAAAAAAAAACTATAAGCAATATCTCAACTCGAGCAGAACGGTTAGATCTACTAATTATGTTACAAAATTTTGTTATAAATATACTTAATTGATTTAATTAATTTAATATATTATATGTTTATTCTAAAAAAGTAACACTTAATTCTTTTACAGATATTAAGTTAAACAATAAAAGATGATTCTTTTCCGAAGGAATTTTCCATCCCCAACTGTTTTTAAATATTAACGAATAAAATAAAATAGCACATTTTATTTTATTTTAAAATTTTGATGATCACATCGTTAATTTCAACAGATTTAGATTTTCTTTGTCGAAAAGTTATTGCGTCAAATGCCAAAGTAGAAGTACTTCCACATTAAAATCTGTATTATATATATAACATATTTAATTATGTGACTGACTGCACAAAAATGAAAATTAATTATATCTAATTAATTAAAATACCTTGACTTTAAAAAAATCATATAAAAGATTTGAGAAAATTTAGTAAAAATAAAATTCTAAAATAGAAAAACTCTCGATCAGATGTGTCTTTGCATGTTACAAGCTACTCTTCTGCTAAATTTTGAAGTTGTGTTATAAGTTGTCTGAATTACAAAGAGCACATAGACACAGAGAAACGTGCATTTATGTATAGTAGTGTGCTTAATTTCGAGAAATTATATTAATGATTTTAAAAGCAGTTATAGAAGAATAAAATTCAAAAATCATTTAAATTATATTATAAAAATTGCGTTATACTAACACATTAAAAGTATATTTTAAATCTTTAAACTTGCGTGATGTGTGATAATGAATCATGAATTTGATAAACTTCCAATTGTTATAACCGCATTCACTAAGATACATTACTGCTGACATTTTAAGAAACGAAATTCCATTAAGGATAATAAATTATTTCAAGGCTAAATCAATTACATCTAAATAAATGATTTTATAATTAATGGAAATGGAATGAATAAATGGACTGTTATCAGCCCTACTTTAAATAAATGTTTGTAAAATTGTTGATATTAAAGTAATATAGTCAGAATCTTAGTTAATCTTTTGAAATGAAAAAGTTTTTTATAACTTAAAAATCTTTTAAGGTAAATAGTAAATGACGTTACGATAATGAAATATACAATCAATAGGAAAAAGTGTATTAGCAAAACAAAATATTGGATTTTAAAATGTATATGAATGAAAATAAATTAACCTGAATATTTGTTTTATACATATGTGACACGTATCAATATTTAAACATTAGTTTGTTGTAATATTCTGAATTACCACACACAAATTTATTTGATCAATTTAATAAATTAATTATTTGTAACATTTAATAAATTTTATTAGTTTGATAAATGCCCGCATTTAAGGTTTCATTTTTCCGTTATTCCACATTGTGCTACTTAAAATAAATGATTCGAATTGTAACCTTAGGTTCATAAATGTCGCCACTTTCGACCCTTTTTTTACCTCAGTAATTTAAGGTTGAAATATGAATGAAACTAATTAGGAACATAATAAAAGGCATGTACCTGATACCGAAGCATAAATTTAACCAAACCTATACAATTCAGATAGTCAATGATAAGTTTGAATTAGAGTTAAATAAAAAATCATAATAAAGAGCCTAAACACAGCCTTTTGTAAATTTAATATAATTTCATATGCCAAGGTTTGGACTTTGTACTACTGAACTACTCTTTTTGTCAATGACAATTTACGAATAGTCTTGTTTACGCAAAATACTTCTTTTTACATATCATTATCATCAATTTCAGCCTTTATCAATCCACTGCAGGATGAAGGGCTCTCCTAGGTGATTTCAATCTGCCCTGTTTTCTGCAATTATTCTCCATTCTGCTCATCGAAATTTCACAATTATGTCTCTCTAATGACACATTGGTCTCTTCCTCGGTCTTTTCTTATCTCTTGATATCCGAAATAGTACTTTGTTGGTCCATCTTCCATCATTTCTTTTCGCAAGGGGCCCAGCCCAACTCTATTTTAACTTCTTGACTCTGTAAATAACATTAGTAACTTCGGTTTGTTTCCTAATCCAAGTGTTTCGCATTAGTTAAGTATCTCGACATTACAATTATTGTATGAAAAATTTACTATATTGAATATGCTAGAAAAAATAGAATTTTAAGATTTTTTACCATGAAAATACAAACATCTGTCTAGCAGCTTGTTTATTTTGACGCGTTCAAATTGATAATGCATTTAAATTTAAATTCTAATGCTTATTGTTTAAGTAATTTTTTTATCAGTCAAAAAAAAAAAAAAAAAAAAAAGTAAATAAATGAATAAATAAAATCTACAAAATTTTTTAACTGCATTTTTTTTTCGTATGTGTGTGTGTGGGGGGGGGGGGGGCTGTTTTTTACTATTTTGTCTTTTACTTGTCAGATGTAATTACATTTGATACGTAAAAATTTTGGCATGTTTAAAAAATACATTTTCGGGATATTTCTTTTATATTTTTTATCGGATTATCACAATCCAATGCTTGCAATTTCCTACGTTATTGTTTATTATGTAACTTTCTAATAAAGATTATTTCAAATGTGGATTTTTCACAACGTTTAAAAATATTTCAATATTTGGTATAAGTAAAAATTTCTTATATATAAATGCATTAGAAAATTCTTACTTTCGAAATTCTTAGTGTTTAATATATAAGACTACTTATAATATTGGGAAAATGAAACTGTATCTACATCAAAATATCTTTAAATAAATATACATATACTTTGAAGAGCCAAAAAAACTGGTACAGGCGTCCATATGCAAATAACAGAGGTATGGAATCAATTAAAGTAGCACGATGCAATCGGCAGTGCTTATATAAGATAAGAGGAGTCTATCAAAGCAGTCAGATTGATTACTGCTGCTACAATGGCAAGTTACCAATATTTAAGCGACTTTGAACATGGCGTTACAATTTTTGCACGAAAGAGGGGTTATTTCCAAGGTAGCGATGGAATTTGGATTTTTGAGTACGATCATTTACGAGTGTGCCGTGAGTATCAGAAACACAGTAAAACATCAAATCTCCGGCATCGCTGTGGCCGGAAAAAAGTCGTGAAAAAACAGGAACAGTGTCGACTGACGAGAATCATTAAACGTGACAAATATGCAACCCTTCCTCAAATTGTTGCAGATTTGAATGCTGTGGCATCAACAAGTGTCAGCGTACGACCTGTTTAACGATTCATCACTGATATAAACTTTCAGAGCCGAAAGCCTAACCGTGTTCCGTCAGGTGTACTAGTTTTTTTGGCACTTCAATGCATATTCGATATATATATATATATATATTTCTTTTATTTAAGTAGAAAATAGCTCATTCATAAATACATAGTGTAATAAATATCTATGATGATAAATTACAAAAGTAGTGATTTATGTGTTTTAATTTGTTTTAATCGTATTAAATTTTTTTCTTATCGAATTTCTATCAAAAAGTAAAACAATTAAGTCAAAATTCAAATCAGATGGAGAGTGAAATAGGCTTTTCCATGTACAAATATTTCATATCCATGAATCAAATCTTTATTTCAGCAAATACTGAACACTACTTCAAATTAAATTATTCTTACTTTTGATAGATTTCGTTCCCTAAATTTAAATTGGATTCTACTTGATCTATATAAAATTAAATTAATCTTTTCATCTCAATTTTAAAGTGTGTAATATTATATACACCAGCGCAATATGGAACGCTAGTTGTTTTATGCAATATAATTAACTTTACATGTTAAAATGTTTAATCTATGTTCAGGTTTAATTTCATAATCTATATTTATTTGATTAACAATAGCTTCTATGGATTTAGTAGGAATTTATCCATTTGTATTTTGTATATACGTATTTAATATAAATTCTAAAGTTATATAAATGTAAATTGTACAAATATCGAAAATATTAATGAAAATTGTGTGGTGTTTGCTGATAAAAAAATAATCCATACAGTACATGATTCATATTTATATAGCAATTCAGCTCAAACTTGTAAACACTTTCAAAATACCTAAAACAGTGAGTTGGATCAATTTGATACCGATTCATAAGCATCACTTCTACACTGTAGAAATGACTCTATATCTGGATTGTAATAATATTTATTTATTTACCACATTTGTAATGAAGTTAATATCACATTATAGACAATAACTATCATTATATACTTTAAAATAATGCAATCTTCAAATATTTGTGTGAATCTTTGTATCAGATTGAACTAATCCGCGGTTGTATGTTTAAATGTTAAAAGTAAAGAACGCTGCCTTTTTTTTCTTCTAATCATAATAGACCACCCATACAGCACAGAATGTTTCAGTTATGTTTCAAAAAGCTTGTAAACTTTCAAAAACGCAACATGTTTTAATATGTTCTCTGATACCTTTCTGAAACATTCACCTTTTTCTATGTTCTCTCTGTTCTGTGGCTAAACCGTTTTTGTTACGTATCCGATTTTTTGTTACGATCGCGGACATTTCTACGTTTATGAAAGTAAACAGAAAGCAAACTGAATGTTTCTGTAATATTTACAGTGTTTCCATGTTATATGACTGTTACGTTTCTGAAACATTTTGTGCTGTTAGGTCGATGACTGTTTTTTATTCTATATGTTTTATCAATTGAGAATACAATGGCAGCATTTCAATATACCTAAAACAGCGAGTTGTTTTATTTGCTACCCAATTATGAGCTTCATTTTATAATACATAAAAGACACTTTATTTGAATGGTGGTGACATTTATTTATTTACAAAATTTTTAATACTGTTATTATCGCAGAAAAATAAATTTATTATTATTTATATTGAAATAATACAATTGTTAAGTATTCGAGTGAATCTTTGTGTCAGTCTGACCCAATTCTCGGTTTCATGTTTAAATGTCAAAAGTAAAGAACGATGTCTTTTTTGTTTTAATAAAAATAGATCAAATAACTGGTTTTAAGTCCATATGTTTTATTAACTGAGACAACAATGTTGTCTCTTTCGTTATACCTGAAAAAAGAATGAGTTTAATTTTATCACCATTTATAAACTTTCTTACCAGGGCTGGAATGCCCCTATCTATCAATGGTGATGATATTTACTTATTTTAAACATTTTTAATATTTTTAATATCACATTAAAGTAAAAAAAAATAATACTATAATTACTGATATATAAATAACACGATTTTAAATATTTTCATGAATATTTGTTTCGGGTTATCCCAGCACGATTTTTTTTAGATGTTAAAGGCACATTGCGCTTTGTCATTCAATCATGATAGATCAAATAAAAACATATTTTTTATTATTATTTTATTTATCAACAAAATACAAATAATAAAAACTATATATCGAAGCATTCTATGATTTTTGAGCTATATAACTCGTATAACATCAAAACTGCTCAGTAAAAATTTAAAAGATTAAAATTTACATGAATGTAATATCACAAAAACAACAACAACAGTTAAAAACTATCAAGATCAGGAATGGTAATTATCTCTATTAGGTAACTAATTGCGAATAATTAAAGATTAAAACAAATGAAATAAAATATGTAAAATTTATAAAAAACTTGACTGTTAACTATAGGAGTAATCATCAGAATTATCAGAATTAATTAGAATCATCAGAATTAATAGGTTTCTGCCAACATCCAAGCCTGTTTACTCATCTGCTTCTAATCTTTCTCAAAGATAAATTTGCAAAGGCTCAAAGCCAAGTGTTACCTTTTATATGGAAAAATACTTTAACTAAATCTTTAGTACTAAATTAAATTCTATTTGGTGCAGAATTTCATACCTATTACATAGAAAACAAAAATAGGCTTAGGGTTTTTATTTATTTTTGTTTATTTGTTTATTTTATTATTTTTTTATTTATTTATTCATACTATTTAAAGTCCTTAATTTTACATAATAATAAATTACATTTCACTAAACAAAAATAATATTTGATTTTATTAGAGCAGGGACTATCATTGCTTTGTTTTATTTCAAATGTGAGATTAAAAAAAATAAAATTAGATATTTCATAATATTTCATAATATTTTTCATACGGCTACTCCCATAAATTAAATTAAACAAGCATACATCTGATAAAGTAAAAATAACAATTCGATAATCTTAATTTAACTATCCATATTCCCCATTCTCGTAAAAAAGAAAAAAAAAAAAAATGGGTGGAAAGTAACAGTTTGATAAATATACGTTACTTATATCTTTTATATACAATAAATTTATAATGTGAAATTTTGTGAATATTTTCCATTAAAATATAAATTAAATTCAGGCTAAATTAATTAATATTTTGAGTAGGATTGAAGCTATTAGATTAAAATAGGGGAAGCCGGGGTAATAAGAGACAAAAGGGGTAATAAGAGACAAAAAACATTAATAAAATCTATACTATTAATCTAAATAACTTGAAATAAATGCCTCGTATTAATTTCATTAAATGGGCTCCTCTTGATTTTTTAGGTGATTTTTGAATTTAATTTTTTTGTTAAATTCTTTTTTAAATTTTTCATTAAATCCTTGTCTCTATTAACCCCACGCGGGGTAATAAGAGACCAGGCTTGTAACTGTTCATATATAGCAATGTAAAATCATGTGAGATAATTAAAGATATCTGGAAACAATTGTGAATCAGCTAATAGTTTTTAATTTTTATTATTTACATCCATTCAAAAAATATGTTTTTTCGAAAATTAACTGTCATAAATGTGTTTGTGAAATTCATTTCTTTTAATATTAGGTCCTAAATAATATAATATTGTACTTAATGATAGTTCTATATAATCAACATAACCTAGGGATTAACCAAAAACATCAATATAATTTCTAAAATGGGCAGAAAATATTTTACCCATTTTCTAAAGTATAGTCGAAAATAGGCAAAAAAGACGTATCTTTGAAGTGTATACAAGCGAACAAAATGTTATAAAATATCTTTCTAGTAATTATAAATGAACTTATTTATTATGTAATGAAGTATTAATGACTAAATACTAACTTATACACATTATAAACATAAATTTACATAATCATATCAACTAAATATGGTCTAGCCTAATGAGTGAAACTGCTTTTTGATTTAAAGTGAACAAAAAAAAAAAAAATGTTCTCTTGGTAAACTTAGACTGGGCCTAACACTAGGTAAACTCTTCGTAAACTAGTCAGGCAGAATTAACAGGAACTACAATTGGGGGGGGGGCACAGGAATTAACAGTGGGGGTAATAAGAGACATGAGTCTCTTATTACCCCCACAAAAAATAAAAATGGGGTAATAAGAAACATGTCTAGAAAATGTAAATAAAGAATGCTTTCAAGGTTTTAAAAAATTGTACATCAAAAGTCATAGTCTTGGTCAAAAGGTTACACATTAATAAATCCCAAACATATTACTTACAAAAAAATAAAAATAAATAAAAATTTAGAAAAAGTCACGAACTTTCAGAGTAAGTTCAAAGTGAAGATTTTTTTTCGTCGTATAAAAATAATTCAAAATATGTTATAAACTTCTCAATAGGTATATTGTAGTAAAGAATACGCATGATACTTAATATTACATATTTTTAATGCTGTCTAAGTATATCTTTTTGGTGGGTTTTTTGACTGCGTCTCTTATAACCCCTGTCTCTTATTACCCCGGCTTCTCCTATATACTAAACTATTATAATCGTCTCTTACTTTGTATGTCATGTATTTGCTGTTGTTCTCAGTGTAGTCTATTTAGTCACATTTAGTATAATGATTCTGGAATATTTTTTTTCACATATTTAGTTTCAAAATTAAATATTGAAAACAGATATTTCTAAATATTTCTAAATATTTTTTTATAATAATTCTTGCAAATATAATACTAACCATTCTAATTAGAAAATATAAATAAATAAATAAATAAATAAATAAAATAAAAAATAACCATAAACTTTTTTAATGTACGTAACTTATGCTATATGTATTGACGTATATATGTATATGTAGGCGTGATATATCTCAAATATTGTGAATTATATTCTATTGAAATGTAGCCTTTATTCATCAAGTTTAATATCAGTTTAATATTTTATGTAGGACATAAAAGCATGCATAAACAAATAATATAAAATGAATAACAGACTAACTCCTCTGTGTATTGTTTACATTTCCTTTATATATTTTTTAATATATTTCCATAGTTAGGCCTAATATTTGCACAACGACTTGAATATTTTATCACAAGTTGAGGCTTAAGAAGTTTAACGTTGCACTAATGAGTCAAAGTTGGCAACTAGCGAATATCTTGGATTCATCCCAAAGAGTCATCTAGAGATATAATCATCCGGATTTTGTATCATCCGCTGAGGGAATTGCTTACCAACTTCGGCAGAGCTAAGTATATGAACTTTACAGAAAATTGAGGTTTTTCAAGGATACTAACTAACATTAATATACACGACAGCCGTTTTGAGAAGAAAACCCGTTTTGCATAGCAAATCTGTAATAGACATTATCGATTTAACATATGGAAACACTTCAAACGTGGCCACTGCAGAGAAAACAGGAAAATTTATTTACATTCTATAGGGTAATGCTTGTGTTCTGTAGGGAAATACTTGTATCCTGTGGGGAAATGCATTTGTCCTGTGGACAAATTCTTAGGGAAATGAAGACTGAGAAAATATCTGGGGTGAAAAACAATAGATAGTTTAGCTTCGTAGCTAAAAAAAGGCAATAGGAATCATTTTTCTTTAACAAGGACTACGCTATGCCAAAAGAATTACTGCGAATGTTTTATTGTGAATATCTTTGTATCTTTGTTTAATTTCATGGAAATTGCCTTTGAATTTCTGGTTTAATACATCTGCCTGTACTTCTTGTGAATTACACTTTTCGTTTTACCCTGTAATATCTGAAACTTATGATTTCAAATTAGATTACACATGTTATCTTTATTAAGACCATAAAAATAAAGGGAATCGAAATTGCATTAATTAAGTAAACGTATATATATTTCAGAAGAAATTCAAATTGACAAAAGACACTGACCGTAAAATCGCCATTCAGAGATAAAACACTTTATTAATTTTGTAGATTTTCTGCTTAAAAACTATTTCTTATAATTGAATTTAAATTCGGGTATAAAAAATAGAACAATTTTGATTATTTTTTCTTCTTTAAATTGTATGAGTTACAGCTAAAGTATAAAACGTAAGGTTATTTACAAAAGTAGCAATATTCCTTATTGATTAAGCTATTTTGACTTTTAAAATTTTAATTTTGTAATTATTCGCCAAAACTAAATGGAAATAGCTTTTTTAAATACTTTATGGTGTTATATACAACATATATTTATTCCAAATTTTTAATAAAATCATATCAATTATATTAAATAAATAAATAAATAAAAGTGCAATTTGGTCCGAGGTACACCACTGGTAATGTACCTTGGACCATTTATTAAAAGATACAGAAAAACTCAATTTTAAGTAAGAAAATCACATTATTAATCAATTACATACATATGAATTCAAATATTTTTTTTTTTTAATCATTAATCTGTCACAATCGTAATGTTATTAAGTATAATTTGAGTCTAAACGTGGAAAATAATAAATATTAACTTAAAAAAGTCTACAATAAGTCATATTGTGATTATTGGTAATAATCCTCACACTTATCTATATTCAAGATTGTAACTGGATAAGTCAATTCCAAATGTTAACTTTTGGAGATGCGTTTCTGATCCATCACACAATAAGACCATAGTCCAAGGTACACTACTTGTATTGGGTTCAAGGTACACCACTCTGTAGCTAAATTCAAATTGCTAATCATGATGTCCCGGTTGGACTTAACTTGATTACAAGCATATGGGGTTATAGCTAGAAAGCTACTTCATGGTGCATAACACTCATTTCAGAATATACAATATTTGTGCGGGAAATACATAAAAGTATCTGAGAAAAATTTACTTTTGGAAGGCGAATTTACTTTTTCAAGAACTCTTTAAGAATATGAGCTTCCAAGCAAACATAGATTGCTTCACTGAGACCCCTAACAGTAAATATTTTAACTGCATGTGATATTGTTTATATATCTAAATAAAGAGAGCTAGAAATGGTACAGGTCCGAGGTACAGTTATGTTCAAGGTAAATAACATTCCCCTCTATTTTTATTATTTTTAGTAATTTAACGGGTACAGCAAAATACTCTGATAATGGCCTTTAATGAAATGTTATTCAGTTTGTAATAAATCTCCATGAATTGTTGAAACTGGTATAATTTTTGTTATATAAGTAAATGTTATACGTTGAATATATACTACAAAAAGAATGAATACACATCGCGATTTTAATCAAAATATAATAGTCATTTACAAATTTCTGTTTCATTGTAGAATCTTTACCTTTATAATTCGAAAGTCAAAAAAGAGGGTACCATTTTAACTGAATAACGTGTTAAAAGAAAATAATAATGTTTCAATTCTACAAAACAATAAAAAAATCTTTAAAGTTGAAATGTGAGGTAACAATTTCAATTTCAATACATATTGTTTCATTTTGTGTTTAATGCGACAAATATATGAAAAAATAAATAAAATGTCGATGAATAAAGTAAATCTTAATTAGGTTTCGGTTTTTATTTTATCTCTATTGTTATTATCTTTGCGACATATTAAAAATGATTAAAGAACAAAAATTATATACGACTTTTTAATGTATACTCACTTAACAATTTTCATTGCACAATCGCGAGATCGTTAACACACATAAAGCCATAATAAGTAATTATTCAGAAACGCTTCGGGGTATTACAGAATGATGTATAATGGCTCTGCCAATTTCGTAACATTTTAAGCACATAATGCAACACTATGAGTAAAAAGGGGATAAATTAATTGTTTGCACTATAAATCCAATTATTTGCTTTATAAATCCAAATGACAGAAGCATAATTATGTGCTTTAAATATATAGAATGTGAAATAAAAAATTAATGTTATATATATATTTTACGTATTATGGTTATTCAGTTAAATACGGCATAATAGTACTATTTTTAAATCCATTATATTAGGATTAAAGCTTCAAGAAATGTAAACAATGTGCATACAATTACTAAATTTTTATATATTCAGCTAAACTTAATGCAAAAATGTAATAAACGTTACAGAGATTTTTATGTCTGGAAAGTTACTTAAAATAATATGACGCCTTTTGTAAAATTCTTCTGCTTATTGTTATTTACACATGTACTATTTTTCAAATGTTTTATATATGCATGATTTAAGTGCAGATTTTATATAATGACTGAATATACCTCCCTAACAACACATCTTATCCGAAAGGCATCCTCAGGATGTCCTGTGTATAAAAGGGAAATCCTATGGACCTCCTCAGGATGTTCTGTGGACAAGTGTGTTGTTAGGGCTGGAGTCCCAGAAGTCCGTAGATATTTTAAAAATTCATAAAAAATGAAGGAAGTGTGGGATTTGAACTCGATTTACGAAAAGGTTTTTCACATGAAGGTCGACATTTTTTTGGTAAAAAAAAAATTAATAAATAATAATAATATTTGAAGTTTTTAGCGATAGAGGGTGCTGTACGTTAGAAAATCACAAATTTTCAGAATAAACTGCATTTATTTCCTTATAAATATTTACAAGCATATAAATCCTATTCTGTATGCACTGAAATCAGTTACTGACATCTAGAATCTAAGTTGTGGCTCTAGTATAAATAGTTCCATGTCATCCTTATAAATTCTATCCCCCCTTGAAAGCGAGTTCTAGAAACCCCTATTAGAATTCTATAGTGTTTGTCTATATTATATAGGTCAAACGTATTTAAAAATATCTCCAAATAATTGCGAAAACAAGAAGCGAGCTTTAGTAATTATAATTTTGGTTAATGACCCAATTCAAGAAAATAAAGCGAGAATTTCTTGCACTGCAAAGGATTCATGATAGCCATAATATTCATAATATTGATTGATCGTCTAGAATTGTATAAATATAGAAATTCTCGATCATTTCGTCTATTTAGGTTATTTGTTTACCTTATATGCATAGTTCGGAAATCTGTATTTCTAGTTTGAAGATTGAGAAAATGACCACTTATTCGTTCTAGATGAATGGGGTATATCTTTTTCCTAGTGTGTTCATTATCATTACAAATGTTTTCAAACGAATTACAACAATGCTAATTACCACGGCTCTTAGCTCAAGGAAAACATCTTGATCAATAATGCTTTATCCATCAAGTCAGCATCAAAATTTACACATTATCTATGCACAAGTAAAAAGTAAAATAAAATATAAGCTGTGTTAATCATAAAATCTTGCAATTTATAGGACTCTGATTTGCATATTCATCGTTACGCGCCCGTGTAACGCCCTCTATCGACGTAAATTGTAAACATTTTTTTCGTTATCAAATAAATAAATAAATAAATAAATAACTTCATTGTAATAACTCCTTTGTAAACCACGTTCAATTCTACCAAATCTTTCAAGTTTTATGAAATGTAAAATGTCTACAGAGTTGTGACACACAGTACTTTTCTAGAAATTTCTAGATAAAATGTAGAAGAGTTCAAGTAATTAAACTAATTTTCAGTTTTCTGTAAGACTAAATGTTAATATTTATTTTGTGCGTTTTCAAATGCGTTCTTTCTTTCTTTCTTTCTTTTTTTTTTTTTGTCATTAAAAAAACACATTACTTCCAAAAGTACGTTTCAAGCAATAACATCGGTGTTTCTTTTTCTTTCTCATATCACATTTAATTGAAACTTTTTCTTTGCTTATCGCTTGATTTCGGAAGTTTTGAGCTGTGCGTTTCAACTATTATATATAGATTCTGTACTTGTGAATTTTATAAAACTTTAGATAGTAATATTATATAAATTTTTCTTCAAAACTTTTTGTATACAAGCTTAGTTTAATATTTTAGATTATTATTTACAATTTTAATTAAAATATTGAAATAATCGGAAAGGAATACAATACATATCAAATTCTGAAGCTAAATTTTCAGATATGTGACTGAAACCATAAACGTAAAGTCGGTAACAAATGTATTCGAACACTAGAAAAAATTCCTGCATATAAAAAAAAAAATTAGAGTTAATACTGTTTTGTTAAATAAATCCTTATCGAATCATGTTCTTATTCAGTCGACGAACATGATTCCACAAGGACTTATTTAACAATGACTTATTTTTTTTATATAGGAATTTTTGCTAGTGTCCAGATACTTTTGTTACCGATTGTAATCAAAGGGAATTTTTAAGAACTTTATGGTACAAAATTTCTATTACCATGTAATCCATTTTAATTAATATATTTTCTTTTAAGTAAATGGCACAGAATTCATTTCGTTAAAATCATATACATGAGTAAGAAGCAAAAAATATTGATTTTCGTATATATATAAACACGACATATCTTAATTTGAAGATATTGCGCTATAAACACTTATTTATATTAATATCAACATTAAAATCTAGAAAAATTAAATTATTTTAAACATATATTTATGTTATGTAAAAAATATTTCATTAACAGATTTCTTTGAAATTTAGAAACAGCTAATAAAACAACTAGAAATAATACATTTAAACTTACTTCGTATTTAAAAAAAAAAAAAAAAAAAAAAAAAAAAAAGCAAGTTGAATAAACTAGATAATTAGGTTCGCTATTTGCTGTAAATAATAGATGTGCTATAAGTTTTCCGATTCGCTTTTTTTATATTACAAATTTGAAAATAATTGCAAATGTATAATTAATTACCGTAAATCTTCCTGGAATAAAAAGTTTTATTTTAATTGGATAGCATAATTGATATATATTTTCTTATCGACAGTTAAATCTTAAGTAATTAAAATGTTTAACAAGCATAAAATTTATAGTTGGGAGTTCAATTCAGTATAAAACATTCGCTAATCTTTTAATAATTTTCTTTTCTTTTTTTATTATTTTTAACTTTTCATTTTATTTTATTTTTAAGTGTTCAAAAATTATATATATTTGAAATGATCCGTAGGATTTAGAATTAAAAAAAATAATAAAAAATATTTATATATATATACATTTTTTATTAAAAAGTATAATGTTATACTGTACAAATTTATACTGTTATACTATTAAAAATATACTGTATATACTATTTTTTATTATAGCAATAAATATAATATCTAATGTTAAATTAAAAAACAATTTTGTTATATTTAAAAATATAACTATAAATTAATAAAACGTAAAGAAACAAATGTATTTAACATCTCTAAGTGTCTTTACTTTAAGATATTTATTTATTAATATGTGTATTTCAGTAAAATATTGCTCAGATTCTAAGATGTTATATTTTAAACATTTTAAAAAATAATTATTTTCTGTCTTATTATTTTATTAAAAATATTTGTTGAATGATTTTTATGAAATATATTTACCAGTCTAATATCTTTACAAAATTATATTTTAATTCAAAGAAAATGACGATGCAAAATACTTATAGTGTATTTTTATGTGTTATTAGACTATTATTATCAGCCTCTTAAAAGTACTTTATTTAATCTTACAAACGTTTTGATACTTAAATCTATACGTTATGTTCATAATAAGAAATAAAATCTTTGAACGACTTTTTTTAAAAGATTAACAGTCCACAAATACAATCTAAGTCGTATTTTTATTTTATTTTCTGTTTGAAAATTCATAATGAACTTAATCTTTTGCACATATTTGTAGCAAATAAATGCATTTTAATTATATTTTAAATGTGTATTTAATTAAATGCATATGAAACAGTTTATATTTATTTGATTTATCTCTAATGCACATTAAATATAAAGATAAAAATAAATATATTAGAAGTAAGATGAGGTAAATAAAATAATTAAAACAATATGTATTTTAAAAATATTTTCATTAGCTTATTTTCATTAAAATGTTTCTATTTATGTTTAATATGATTATATTAAAAAAAAAAAAAATATTGATTACAGAAATTGTAGACTAGGCACGTTTTCAGAAAAGAATACAAGAAGCATTTCAAGAAACAATTGGGGAAACAATGTTTCTAGGGTAATTCGACCCCGCTGATAATGAATATGCCTGTTGTCAAAGCGAAATTTGACCCAGAGATCCAGTAATTAGGATGGCGGACAAAAATATGTTTTTTACAGGTTTCAAGGTGTGAGGAATCTGCAAATACGAAAATTGTTATGTTATCCGTCTTTAGAGTGTATTAGTTTTTTTTTTTTTTTGTTTGTTAGTCTGTTAGTGTGCTAATTGTTAGTCTGTTAGTCTGTGTACGTGATACCTCAAAAGCAAATGACCGCAGAGCGTTCAAACCAGTTTTAAAATATTACTTATGACACCAGCAAGAATACTTTTAATTTGCAACATTGTAATTTAAAAAGTACGTAAATTCATATCAATATTTACACAACGTTAAAATCGCCAATGTAAAAAAAAAGAATGTTAAGTGCAGACTGCAGTTTCGGTAGCGTAAAGCGTAGCGTCATCAGTGCAGAATGACGAAGTAGAGTATTGCTGATATATATATATATATATATATATATAGGTAGGGAAGCGGATTATAGAGTCAAAGTAGCAACCAATAGGAATCTAGGAAACTGGAGCAATAAGCCAATAGGAATTTGGGATGAAGAAAGCTAAGTAAAAATTAAGTCAATGTGAATTTTATGTAATTTATCCAACAATCCGAGATATGGATACAGCAAAATCGCAGTTAATGATATTATTATTTTTATAGATATGGAAAGCTTCTAGAAAATATAGTTCATGTAAGTATTTGGGCTGACAGATTATTTTAGCTTCAAAGTTGAAATTATTGTTAGTTTACCAACAATGGCATCGCTAAGCATTCTTGGGAAAGTAACTAATTATTATTTTTCGAGGAAGGATACTTTTCAGCTTCAGTAATGCATAACTATACAAAGCTTGATATGTGAGAATTTTATTATCAACTCAAATTAGTAGGTCATATCTCTAAAAAAAATTGCTTTGCATAAAGTTTGATAACATACATTTATAATCAAAATAGTGTCAATTGTTCTTGAATTAAAAGAAAAAAATAATATTTTTTAATATATGTGCTAGGCTCATGAATATTAATGCAGATTAATAGAAGAATGTTCAGAATCACTTGCAAATGTAAAAACACATTTTAAGCATTACGTTCTGTAGGTTGATGACAAACATTATGATAAATAAATAAATATATATATATATATATATATATATATATATATATATGTGTGTGTGTGTGTGTGTGTGTGTGTGTGTGTGTGTGTGTGTAGATTTTTACTGGTCAGATTTTTGTTTTCAGGACAAAAGTTTTGCTGAAATACACCCTGTATAAAATATTATTAACCTTTTTAAAGTTTCGTGGTCATTCATTAAGAAAACTTTTCTAGATACTAGGCAAGACGGTTGTAATCGGAAGTGCCTGGTCATTTATGGTATATATAGATCTAAACGTATAATATCATTAGATTTTTATGGCTCTTATTTAGTTGAGAATTTTTTTAATATGATATTTTCAATTATATTTTCATTTAAAAATGCATTTAAAACTTCACCACTAAGGTTATATTATTATGACAAAGAAATGAGTTATTGCAGCATACATAAAAAAAAAAAATACATAGAGGATTTTTCTTTTAAAACATATTTTCAAATGTAGACATGATTTTAATATAAACATTTTACTTCGGGAGAAAAAAAAAGAAGTTTCATAGTATATCTAATATTTTTATGGTTATTGAAATATAGCATGTTGTACGTCAACTGAATATGAATTACAATACAGAGATTGATTAGAATTAAAAAAAATTATCTTGCCATCCTTTTAAGAGAAGAAATATTCGATAAGCACAAATGTGTGATAACAAATATATAAGAAATTTAAAAGCACAATACCAGATAGAATTTTATAGATATTTATTTTAAAATACTGAATTTGTTGCTATTTATGTGTGTGTGTTTGTTGCTTCGTTTCTGCATTTTTTAATATTCATTTTATACTTTTAACATACAATTTCCATCTACATATTTATTACTATTGTGATCCATTCATAAAAAAAAATATTATATAAAGTATATGATGCATTATTCACTTTGGTTTATAATGCAAAGTGCTATAAATTTCAAATTATTTATGCTGTTGAACAAACTATGAAAAAAAAAAAAAAAAAAAAAGGAAGTAATTCTATTAGTATTCCCATTTGGACAGAATGTAAAAATTTAAGTAGAAACATCTTTCCATTTCTTACGCGATTTAAATAAATGCAGAGTTTGAAGGTATTCTTTTGATAAGAAACCGATTAAATTAATGAATTTTTTGTAGCTTGTAAACCTGCAGTATTAAAAGTAATTTAAAACAATTATAAGTACCAGCGACTTCGTTTGTCAACCAAGCAAAAAATGAACTTGTTTTTGGAGGAATGAAACGTTTTAAAGTTTAATAAATTTTGAATGTACTTAAGTTTTAATCCTATGAAAGACAGAAAAAAACTAGTATGTTGTGGCCACAACAAGACTTTCTTCTATATTTTCCTATATACATATTCAATCAGTAACAATATTAAAAAAAAAAAAAAAAAATACGATTTCTTTTTGTTAAAAGTAAAAAAAAATCGATAACTTTGTTTTAAATTATCACAGATTTATAGTTCAACCATTCATTTCAAAGGTACTGACGAGATCTTTCGAAAGATACCCATCTTGAAAATTCACCCCCCCGGGGGGTACTTCCCAGCCAGGGGGGAAAGCGATGCCCCCACATGCACAAAAAAATTTTCCTAGTTAACTACTAATATTATCAATAATTCATATTAATTTTACAATCACAAGTTTAAAAATAACGCTCATTATGTACATTTATACGAAATTTTGTCCTATACTGCCATGTTAAAAGTTTACATAAAAGGCGATCACAGCGCCATCTGCTGGGCGATTGATTCCAAAATCTAATCAGCACCTTTCCATGTCAGGGTCCAACTATATACCAAGTTTGGTTCAATTTCATTCATTTGTTCGTGAGATACGGTGAAAAATACGACATTTAGCGATTACAGCGCCACCTGCTGAGCGATTGATCCCCAAATCTAATCAGCACCATGCCCCGTCAAGTTACAACTATATACCAAGTTTGGTTGAATTTAATTCATTGGTTCGTGAGATGCGGTGAAAAATACGAAATTTTGTCCTATACTGCCATGTTAAAAGTTTACATAAAATGCAATCACAGCGCCACCTGCTGGGCGATTGATCCCCAAATCAAATCAGCACAATGCCTCGCCAGGGTCCAACTATATACCATGTTTGGTTGAATTTCATTCATTGGTTCGTGAGATACGGTGAAAACAAGAAACCACAGACAGACACACACACACACACACACACACAGACAGACATTTTTTAAAAACTATCAATTCGTGTTCAGGACATCCCAAAACGTGTAGATCCGTCAAAAAACAGAGGTCGAAAATTTTCGCGAATCCAATACTTTCTCTATATTACATATAAAAGAAAGTAAAAAAGTATATATATGCAAGATTTTTTTCTTTTTCCTTTTCTTTCTTTTATTTTTGGGGGGGGGGGGGCATAAATATTAAATTAAAGCAAAGGGGAAATTAACAACAACAAGAAAAAGAAAAGCCAATTTAAAATCTGGTGACAAAATCCACTAGTTATCACGAAAAAAAAAAAAAAAAAAAAAGAAGAAGAATAAAGGAAAACAAGTTATGTCTCCCCCATATCTTTGACAAAAGAAAAAAAAAAAGGAAATTACAGTTGGCAGCAAAATTATTGGAGCAATAAAAATATTTTTTAATAATTCCAAAATAGGTATCTAATATTCTTCTGTGTCGTAAATATTTGTCTAGTCATGATCTTAGTTTTATACTGTTTATAAAAACGTAAGTTGATGATAAAAATTTTCAACCAAACTAAAGATACATCTATCTATCTATCTATCTATCTATCTATCTATATATATATATATATATATATATACAGTCGGTAACAAAAGTGTCCGAACACTAGCAAAAATTCCTATGTAAAAAAAGTACACTTCATACGGTTTTGTTAAATAAATCCTTGTCAAATCCTGTTCTTAGTCAGTGTAAGAACATGATTAGATAAGGATTTATTTAACAAAACCGTATGAAGTGTACTTTTTTTACATAGAAATTTTTGTTAGTGTTCGGACACTTTTGTTACCGACTGTATATATATATATATATATATATATATATATATATATATATATATATATATATAAAGTGTGGATACGTGCTTCACTAATTTTGCTGCCGACTGTAGCTTAGACATGCCACCAAACACAACAGTTATTGCAAAACATAGAAAGAAGATACATCATAAGTAAATTTAGAGCTAAGTATTTTCAAAACTAAGCTAAAATATCTAAACGATGCTGTATTATTTATTTTTTTTATTCATAATTTCTTTAAAAAATGAAGATGGGAAAATTGAAAACAAAACTTAAAAGACTCAAAATATATGCTATAACATGATTTTAACGTCATTAGAATGCATATACATGAGAAGCATGGGGTTATGTCGTAATTTCCCAAGATTTAAACAATTCTAACAGTGGAAAGTTACAAAAAAAAAAAAAAAAAAAAAAAAAAAAAAAATTTAACTCATAGCTAGAAAAATTTTCCATTTGTTTATTGAGTTATAGCATTTTTTTTTTCTTTTTCTTTTTATAGAATAAAGAAATAATATTAAATGTTATAGCAATTATAAAATTTTAACAAACATGGATCTTTGTGTAACTCAGTTATAAATTGATTGTTTAATAAATATCAATATTAATTGAATGTTTATACAATAATAAATAGCAATATTACTTTTGATTATTAATAAATATGTATATATATATATTTAAAGAGTTTTTTTTTTATTTTTTTTTTTTTTTGGGGGGGGGGGGGCAAAATTTCTCAACATTACCTTATATATAAAGTTAAGTAATTTCATAAGAATTGCTTATATTTAGTCACTGCATTTGAAATTAATTTGTATTATTAAAAAAACATTATATATGCTTCTACTACTTTTTTTTTTGAAAGAATTTGCATCAACATTTTTTTTTCAAACAGCTTCATCACAAAAATAATAGACAATGGAATAGAAAAAATTATACTATAATTTAAAAAAACCAAAATTAAGTTTCCTTTATAAATTAACAATTGCAAAATAAATGTTATACTGCTACTACTACTACTACTAATAATAATAATAATAACAATAACAGTAATAATAAAACCCTATCATTATAATATTATTTGTTTATTAGTTCAAAAATAAATTACAATAACATTTAACAAAATATTGAATCAGAGATTTAAAAATTAATACATAATAAAAATGTAGCTTTTTCAACGTTAAACTAAATAAATTTATCCAAAAAATCAAGAAAAAATGTACATCATATTTCAGAGTTCTATATAATATTCAAAATTATATCTCTTCAAGCACATTATCTATATCATTAGATTAGCTGTTTGTAGAGAAATCATCAAATTATTAATTCATACATTTTAATAGAGCAAATATATTCAAGAGGTATTGCACGTATTTATCTACAATATCAAATGCATAATTTTCGTAAACAATCACGTTGAATGTATTTTGAAATATTTATTTGAATCTGTTAGATTTAATTCATAGAGCATTTCCCCGATATATTGAAACTGGCGGGTCTTCCCGAGCTGTACAGATTGAAGTTTTTTTTTTTTTTTTTTTTTTTTTTTAATAGAATTTTGAAACCAATAAAACAACTAAGAAAAATATGTGAAAATGAAAAGAGGACAGTACTTTAGTATGAGTATCCCTTGGCGACTTTTGTCATATTAGCCATGGATTGAAATTTCTACGCAGTTGCGTAAGTAAAGCATTTGACAAGAAACTTCCGAGCTACTTCAGTGCCAAATTTTTAATCTTGTCAAAGAGGTCCTATACTAAAGTTGTACCATAAAAAAACAAAATCAGTTTTATGATATTTACAACACAAAAGGCTTACTGAAATCTGAAAAATAACTATTTAAATCAAAGTGAAAATATAAAAGAAACTTTTAAGTTACACATAAAGTATCAATAAAAACAAAAATTTTGTTTTAGTAAACAGACCTGAAATAAAATCGGTTATTGATATATATCTATGGTTTTACTTCAGGAAAGGAAAAGTACTAAATTAAATAAAATAATCTTGTGTGTCACTCACACGACTTTCTCTTACTCTGAAATTTAATACTGTAAATACTATAAATAATAATATAAGCATTACTACTATAATTACTACTATAAATATTAAAGATTAAAGGGTAAGATAACGAGCACTGTTATGTAAACATATGGTAAAACAATTCAAATTAGAGTTCGGAACAGTTATATTTGACAAATATTTCTTTGTGAAGGGGGCAACAATCCACCTCAGAAAGTACAATAATGAACCGCCCCGTTTCATTATTGTACATATCATGAAATTTCAATAGAATTCACATCTGTTATTAAATTCAAAAGCTTATTTAAAATTATTCAGAGAATTTTTAAACGCAACATCCTCGAAACTTATCAATCTTGATCAAGCTTATGTAGTAAAAAAACGTATTAATTTCAAAGACATCATCCGAATCGCCTAAAATTATTTGTTTTTAAATTATTCTATGAAACACAGACAAAGATCAAAAGTTAAAAACTTGACTTCGGTATTCAGAGAACCTCAAAACGGACAAACATAGAAAAATCCAAGCAATGAATATTTAGCTTAAAAAAGTGCATTATTTACCATATGGCTATGAGGAATTAATTTCAATTTCTGAGTATCTTTCCTGGACGTAGTAAAATATTATAGTAAAGCACTTTCATTAGCCATAAAAAAGGATGTTATGGATTAAATATTGACAGTCCTGTATATATTCCGTTGGGTTTGTACGCACCAAATTGTGAAAATAAATATAATCCTAAACTAATAGCACACGGCACAAAAAGAAATACACTTCCATCAATCTTCAAGTATTGTCGCACAATAATCTAGTTTTTTTTCGTTTTTATATTCGTTTCATTTTGTTTAATGCAGTCTAAGAAATTTAAACTCTACTTATCTGCAATTTCCCCCATAGACGTAATGTATTTGAATTCCCATGGGTGTTCCTGAGCACAATCCGTTTGCTTGATCGCAACGAAAAGTTTAGGGTTGTATTGATATATAATACACTTGTAAAATACCAAGTTTGTAATTTATGCTGTTAATTCTTTTTGAGAGTTGCTGATAACAGTCACACACATAGACCAACCGCTGAAAACATAATTTTTGTATACATGGGGCATCAAAACGTGTAAATACAACAAAATCTCAATTTCTTAAATTTGACCCAAAAGAAATAGTTTCTCTACCATATATATGGGTAAGAGAAAGTAAAATTCAAGGTGATGTCAAATTGTCTACATAAAAAATATTTACTTACACGCGAATTCCTGATTAAAAATTGTGTCGGTTTTCGTATTCGTATTTTTTTTTTTTTTTTTTTTTTTTTTATTATTACTCACGTGAAATTAAAAGTATATTTTTTTATATCGAAAATAAAAAAATAAATGTGCATTTTACTTACTTATTTTGGCATCAAGTATTTCTCTCTTTTAATCATTTTAAAGTAAAAATAGAGTTTTTATTTAAAATCTTTTAAACCAATTATCCTACTGAACTAAAACATATGGCGTTAGCTTGATAATGTACTGGTTAATAAGTTTGCCTCTTTTAGGCGGTAGAACGGTGTAGCTTTGTTTAGCGAGCTAAAAATCCGGACAGATGAACAATCTGCTTTATAGATTAACCAATCGCGTTCTTTTTACAAATATTCTATACTAAAGCTAAATTTCATTTATTAATTAAAACTAATAATAATACAAAAATATTTTGCTCTATATGCAATGTAAAATAAAACTATATGAAATTGATCTTTTTGGAAGCAAACATTCAAGGGAAGCAACGTAAAATTTCATTCATTTTTACGTTAAAAAGAGAATTGCCAGTAACTGTATTGGAAAAATCTCATGGAAAAAATGTGTGCAAGTAACGTCGTGGGTTTTGCCCTTTAAACATGAAATCAATACTACTTCAATTGAAAAAAAATAACAATTTAAAAGAAAAAAATTAACACATTATGAAAAAATAAAAAATTTGATCCAGGAAATACAAATTCAGGAAACATCATAAGAAATTTAAAAATATTCGCAAATTATAAAATTTTTAAATAACATCCATAGTTTTAATTACAGACGTTGTGGTAATGAAAGTAACTGAAAGTAACAAAGTAACTCAGCGGTAACCATTTCCGTTAAAATACTTTATGAATATTTCATTTCATTTAGATTTATATCATACGAAATGTAATTTAGGAGAGGCAAAAACCTTTCGACATTAAAAATTGTGTATTTTAAAAGATATATTCGATTCTTTATTATTAGAGGCTTTATTTTTACAGTAAACTCCCGAGCGGATTAGGTGCGATAAGGATTATCCGCAGGTAAGAGAAGTAAGAGAGATAAAAATAAAAAAAATACAAAATAGAGAAAAAGTGTTTTTTTTTTTTTTTTAAGAAGAAGACGAAATAAAAATAAAGGATTTATTTAAAGAAAGACACATGTAACTGTAACAAATTGCGTTGTTTTTTGTATTTGTATTTGTATTTATTTATTTTTTATTACAGTACTGTACAGTACTGTTTAATTTTCTGCATAAATTAATTTACAGATTGTACTTTGGCTTCATAATAATTCATTATTTTTACATCTTTTAGTGCATAAAATACATATATATTTAATGTACTAAAAATATTCTCACAATTTGTATCATGTTTTATATACAATGCCATCAAGTCTTTCAGCTAGAATATTTTTTTTTCTATTCGACCCTTATTTTCAAGATTTTTCCGGTTCATCCACAGAACTTGTGCCACTCAACTCCGCGTATCGTCGGGAGTTAAAAAAAAAAAAAAAATTGGAACCCATATTTTTATATGAATGTCAAGTTAAACATTGCTTTTATTATGTGAACCCCAAACGTATCTGATATTTCAAGATATTTAAAATTAAAAAATTCATACATATTTTAAAATATTTAAATATTGCTTAAGAATCATGCGATAAAATTACTTTTCTCTCTCTTTATATTTTTCAGATTTGAGGTACAGGGAATGAGGATCCATTTATGTAACACATGTGAAAAAGTTGATAGCAATTTCGTTATTCTTTTTCTTAATGTTCTAGGAAATTTCAAAAATCCGGTGCTCAAAAAGATAAAGATTTAGGTTTAAGTGTGTTTTTTAATGTCTCAGTTAGATTTTATTACATTTTTAATTGTTGCGAGCGTAATTAACAATCCATGATGGTTTATTTATTTATTTATTTATTTTTTTAACATTTCATTGTTCTGAATTCTAAAATTTAAATATTTTTGAAAAACTGAGCGATTTCTAAAGGTACAACTTTTTTCCCCTTAATAAAAGATTTATTTAAGTGCATATACACTGAGGAAAAAAATACACCGTCTTCATATAGAATGAATAAGTGGTCATTTTCTAAATCCCTAAACTAGAAATATACATTTCCGAGCTATTGTCATAAAGACACGCCAATAAACTTAATTGACGAAATGATCGAGAATTTGTAGTCTACACATTTCTAGATGGTGAAACAATATTCTGAATTTTCTGAATCTTTTGTACTGCGAGAAATTCTCACTTGAATTGGCAATAAACCAAGATTTTAGTTGCTGAAAACCGCCTCTTGTATTCGCATTTATTCGCAGAAATTTTTAAATAACTTTGCCCTCGAGAATATAGGCAAACGCTCTAGAATTCTAATAGGGGTTTCTAGAACTCACTTTCAAAGGGTACTAGAATTCATAAGGATGACATGGAACTATTTTTTCCAGAACCACAATTTAGATTCTAGATGTCAGTTACATAATTTTTTTTCTCAGTGTAATCAATATGAAAAACGTACTAAGATTCATCACACTGCCATATTAATTTTCAGCACGTAAGAAAAGTTCACAAATAGATATACAACAAAAATTCTTACCACCAAATGCATATCCAGATTATTTAATTACAATTTTGTCTTTAACTCACAAACGTAATTTATAATACATTTTCTAGTCACAACATTTACTGCCATTTCGCATCTAGCAAATTCTCCGAGTCATTTTTACAAATATTTGTTAATGTCGGAAGGAGCAATTTTTGAGTGTGTCATAATTTTTTCTTGCGTAAATATTTGTGAGATTTTAATGTTTTCTTCCATATTTTTCTATTTGAAGGAAGTTAATAAGTTACATTAAAGATGAAATTATTTCAGTAATGATTTACTGATTATGTTAAGCTCACTGGTATTGTAAGTTCCTCAGAAAGTTAACCTATATATATATATATATATATATTAATATATATATTTTAATATATATATAAACGAGAGTTGTAACAATATAAAATCGGTGTTATCTATTAAAAATACTCTTCATTCTGTCTTAAGTATTACTGTGAGAATTAATATATATATATAAAAAAGTAATAAACGTTACAGATGTGATATTAATTAAATTAATACTAAATTATTTTTATATACATATATATAAAATGTATTATGGATTTATTATTATTATTATTCAACAGGAATATTCTCTTAAATAAATCTTGCTTTTTAGTTTAATGCTTGTTAATGTACAAAAATAAAATTTAAAATAAAGAGAAAGGGTTGACAATGATTTCAAAAGTGATTTTAAAAATTTGGCGAAAGGTTGTACACTGTTATGCGATTACAGTCATAATTTCTTTAATCTAACATATGTATATATATATTCTTTTATTAATAAAAGAATAAGTATTTTTTCTTTAAAAAAATAATAATGGTTAAAAAAAAAAAAAAAAAAAAAAAAAAAAAAAAAAAAAACTTTTTTGATATTGATTGTTTGGATACTGATTTTAGGTTTTTTCATGCTGATTGCAGCATACGGCACGTTTTCTAGAAATGGCTTTCCACTGGGTCTAATACCCCGTGATTTATAATTAAAAAAGTAGCAATTTATTTTATTGCTACTTTTTTAATTTAAATATTTTTAAATCTTTAAAGATTTAAATTAAAAAAAAATCTTTTTATTTTTTTTTTCTTTCAAAAAAAAAAAAAAAAAAAAAAAAAGATTTTGATGAAATTCTGGCAAAAGCAGAATACGGAGGACTATTAGCTTTTTTTTTATTATTATTATTATAACATGTATTTTAAATTATTCAATATATTTTCGATAAATTTTACATTTCGATAAATGTCCAACTATCGTAAAACTGGTATCGTAAAATTCCATTGATTAAGACTAATTGTCCTCCGGCTTATTATATATATATATATATATATATATATATATATATGAAAATATTTCAGAAAAACTAGTCTTTCCAATATTACAAAAGTATAAGAAAATGTTATCAGTGAGAATTTGTTCTTCTATTTTTATTAATATATTTATCTAATTTTATTTTTAATAATAAATGTTAACATTTGGGACAGTCTCTTTCCCTTTTTTACTTTATAAACTCTTATGCATATTTTCAATTTGTACATTTCATTGCTAAATCATTGAATAATCAATATTTTAAAAGCTTAAATCAAATAATAAGCATTTATTAAATATCATTAATAATAATAATAATAATAATAATAATAATAAAATGCTGCAAAATCCATAAATGTTTAAAAAAAAATTAATAATCATAATCATAATTATTGATGTGACATTCATGTGCATCGAGAGCGGTGTTTGAATTGTTGAGCGGTGTTGTTATTGTGTAATAAATTTAACAGCCCAACTTTCACAAGAAATATTTATTTTAAATTTATAATTGTACATTCGAATGAATAAAAAATTAAATAAAAAAAACAAACAGATAACGATTCATAAAACTATTACTTATTAAGTATTTATTTATGTTTTTATGCAGATCATAAATCTTACAGTTCCATAGTTTTTTGAACGTAAGTAAAAATCACAAAGAAATATATTACAAACATTCTTTTCACCAAATACATATCCAGATTACATAATAAAAGTCTTCTCTCTTTAGCTCGCAAACGTAATTTGGAATATATTATTCTACTCACAACATTAACTTTTATTTCCCGTCTAGCAAATTATCCGAGTCGTTTATACAAATGAATGGTTTCATCAGAAAGAACAATTTTTGAGTGCCCCAATTTCTTCTTTCGTAAATATTTATGAGATTTTGATGTTTTCTATCCAGTTTCTGTACTTCAGAAAAGCTAATATGGTACATAAAAGCCGGAATTATTCTAGTAATCAGTTACTGATTATGTTAAACTCTGTGATATCACAAGTTCATCAGGAAGTGGAATTAGTTTCTTTTTTCTAGTTCTCGGAATCGTAATAATACAAAGAGGTTATTAGCTGTTAAGACTAATATTCATTATCATTTAATAATTATTCTTATAACTAAATATAATATTGTTGTGAGGGTTTCATTAAAATCTTAATGGACCTGAGATATGATGATTATTAAATTAATATTCTTTATATATATATTATTCTTTAATATATATTCTTTATAACATTCTTTATATTCTCCTATATATAACTTCATTTTTTTCTTAATAAAATGACAAACACTTTACTGATTTGTTTTTTTATCAACTGATACATTTTCAATTTTAAGCAACGTTTCTGAAATTTATTAATATATTTTTTCATTTTAAATAAATTTAAATTTTCTGTTATTTTCTATACACTTACATACACACATAAATATACATATCAACTGTTAAATCCTGATTTTTTGGTTTGGGGCTCCTCAAAACGTATGAATATAAGAAAGAGATAATTTCGAAAATCTGACTGAAAAACAATACTTTCTCTACCATGTATGGTTAAGCGAAAATAAAAGATAGAGAAACCTTCTATAAATTTCTAAAAACTTTCTATTTTTACCTAAAATTGATTATGTGCCTCTTGCTCTGTAAACAATGAAACAAAATCGGAAAAAAACTTTATTATTTAAATAAATAAATAAATATATTAATAAGCATTACTAAATATATTAATATATTAATAAATAAATTAAATAAATAAATTAAATAAATAATTCTAATAAATATATTAATAAATCAACATTAAATAAATATATTAATAAATAAATAAATAAATAAATAAATAAACATTAACTGATGTTTAAAGATGTACACCACAAAAGAGTAAATGATATTTTCAGAAAACTTTGAATTTTATGTTTACTGAAATAATTGGGTAAGGATAGTTCTATACAGTTATACGAATATGGAATGAAGATAAAATGTAATGACAATGAAAGTTTTGTTGAGTGAAGACGTTGGTCCTAAAAGAAAAAAATGGCGAAGAAATACAACATAAGTATACTAATTCTATTAAATACGAAAGATTTTCCAGTATATGATTTAGCATATTTTGTTTCGAAACGCGTTGATTTCACATTGGAAGAGGCCGTAAATAAGATAGACATCCTCAATTAAAACAAAGTGCTTTAAACTTACAGTATATGTTTAAAAAGTAAATAACGCTAACACTTAATTACCTACATAAAAACAAATTATATTAATTTATCATTGCAACATTGCCATAAGCAGGTTTATCTTTAATTATGGCATGAATATTTTAATTTATCTTTAATTTACTTATCAAGGCTTTATTTATATACTTTTTTGGGTAAAATTGGCTTTGATAATCTATTTTTGTAAACTAAATTTTATCATATTTTACATTTACATCTTATATTTAAAATTACATACAATATATATGGATATATAGATATATGTATACTGCTTTTTTCCAGTTTTAACTTATGCTTCAGAAACTTGGACATTAACGTGTTAAAATATACAAGCAGTTTAAACACACCAGCAAATTATTATATATACATCATCATATATAATCATCATAAGTGCATCAGTTTCCTCAATATTATTTAAAATAGTTTTTATATTCATATACACTCTAAAACAAAAAAAAAAAAAAAAAAAAAAAAAAACGCACCAAGAAGAAGTGGGGACAAAAATTGGTAGATGGGAATGTGTGGTCCGAATGGGACAAACACTGGTAGATGTGATGTACATGTAGTGAAAAACAATTGATTACAATTTCAGAAAATTTGAATGATTTAATCAAGAGAAAGGGCCTCACAAAGTAAACAAGTCAATAACGCCTTGGTCCACTTCTGGCCCTTATGTACGCAGTTATTCGGCTTGGTATTAATTGACAGAGTTGGCAATGTGCTCCTGTGAAGTATCGTGCCAAATTCTGTCCAATTGGTGCGTTAGATTGGTAAAATCCCGAGCTGATTGTAGAACACCTTTTATGATGCTTCAAACGTCCTCAGTGGACGAGAAATCCGGGGACTGAGCTCAACCCCACTGAGCCGCCTATTAAGGGTATTTCAAGTCACTGAATAACCAGTTGCACGTAGTACCGACGATAATGATGAATTGGTGCCTGATTCCATTAAAACCTGTATGTATGTCAATTTGTGTCCAGTTTGCATTACTCCTTCTTGGTGCGTCACTTTTTTGTTATAGAGTATTTATATATATATATATATATATATATACATATACAAGTTCATACATATTAATATTAAAAATGAAGCAAACTCTTACGTAAACAAAACGAAAAATAACTGACTGGATGTATCTAAACAGATACCCTAACAGTTTTGTAATTATTTCTCTAGTTCTTCTTTGTTCCTGTTTGATTGTTGAAGGTTTATGCTATGTACTTTCAAATATAATATACGATTTCTATTTCCGAGAAGTTTCCATAATACAAATTGAAATATAATATTTTATGCATTCATGCATCGGTAGTTTATATTTTTAGAGTTCGAATTGCATCAAGAAATGTAATCCGAATATTTTAAACGATCGAAATTATATAAAAATTCAAAAATTAAAGCTAACTTTTCAGCTACTGGGTTCTACATCTAAGTGATGCATATTTAAAAAGAATATTAAATTGTTTCAAAAACCTGCAAAATATTGATATCAATTATAAAATATATACATGTGTAAGTATGTAGCAAAAAAAGGCGTTGAAGCAAAATAATTATCCTGAACGTAATTATCTAATTTACTAAAAACAAAAATAAAATAAAACATGCAAACAACGCAAAGTAAATAAATAAATAATAATAAAAAATGAAAAAATAAATAAATAAACCTTCTTTTTTTGCCTCGCTTGAAAAATATGAAAATGTTATGTTATTATTAATATTTCTCATTCATATAAGTTTTAAAATCTTCAAAATTTAGTTTACTTTTTAAATATCAATTATTTTGTTCAAAAAATATTTCACTAACAGTTTCAACATAGTTTAGAAGTACTTAACAAATAGCCCTCCTCCCTGACAACAACAAAACAAAAGAAATCAAATCTTATATCTTATTTGGAAATCAAGAATAATTAGTACAAGTTGAGAGAACTAGATAATTAGATTCGCTATTTGCTTGAAATAATAGATGTGCTATAAATATTCAGATGCGCTTTTTTATGCTTCAAATTTGAAAATAATTGCAAATGTATAATTAATTACCGTAAATCTTCTTAGAGTAAAAATATTTATTTTTAATTGGATACCATAACAAATTTACATTTTCGAATCGACAGCTAACGTTTAACTAATTATAACGTTTAACAAGTATTAAAATAATAGATGGGAGTGAAATTTAAGATTAAAAAGTTCGATTTTGTTTTACCAGTTTCTTGTTTCTCTTTATAAGTTTTATGATTTTGATTTTTAATTGTTGCTACAATTGAATTTATGTTTAAAACGATCATCGATATTTTAAAGTTAAAATAATCTCTCTATGTGTTAGCATAGTTATGAAACATCTGGAAGCACTTTTGTTTAAATGTATATATATATATATATATATATATATATATATATATATATATATATTAATAAATAATAAATTGGCTTTATTCTGTGTGTTATTATATTTTTAAAAATTTCAGATTTATATATATATATATATATAATATATTTACCAGTCATTGAATATATTTATTAGTAAACATGGAAAGTGTTTCATAACTCTTGGTGAAAAGTTTAAGGGGTAAATGAACACATGTAATACAAAACATAGTCGCAATATAAATAGTGAAGTGCTAGTCGGTGCTTCAGATTGAATGCAATAGTGAGTTCGCCGACACTATCGAATGATGTCCTATGATTATGCGGTAAATTAATAAAAAATAATTAATTTTTCTGAAAACGATTAATTTTTAAAGACAAATTTTTTTGCAAACGGTTTTTACGTACTTATTGTAACGGCTTTTAACTGTTAATTCTGATTGTTAGGATTTGAGCTAAAATGTTTTGGATGCGAATGATTTTTATGCACTTTTAGCAACAGCTTTTAATTGTTTATTTTAGTTTATAGAATTTTAGCTAAAAGTAGAAAGTATTTGAGCTTTGAACAAAAAGCATTATTTTAAGTAAAATGCCACTATAATCTAGAAAAAAATCTAAAAGGAAAAAAGAAAAGACTTCGAATATTTCAAAGCTTGGAAGCACCTGTGGTTAACGTCTGCATTTCCTTCTGCATAATAACATAATCAAAGAACAAAATAAGATGTTTTCTTCTTATATTATTCAAGTTAAATTTTGTTAAAAATTTCCTCGATGAGGTTTTGTAAAGGCAAGGAATTTGGCAAGGATTCCTTTCATAAATTTCTCATGTTAGTTCTAAATTTCTCGGAAACGTCTATATTTCTTTTGCTACAGTTTAGGATTGAGAATTTTGTGGGGTTTAAGTCCGATCTCACCTGTCCTCATTGTCATGGAAATTCTAGTTTGCTAGTACCCTGAGCTTAGCACAGGGCAAAACCTATTTTGCCTAGATATTCCACACACCACCCCCTTTTTTTTCTTTCTTTTTCTTTTTCTTTCTTTCTTTTTTTTTTTTTTTTTTTTTTTGAGAGAGAGAGAGAGTCTTTTACAAGAATGAATCTTACAACAATAAGTATATATTATTATTATTATTTAATGAAATTAATTTTATATTAAAACGGCATTAAAATGTCAGATAATATAGAAAATTCACTTTTAATTCTTCTAGAGTTGTAACTGAGTATGAGAAAATATTTCTAAGAATGTGATATACAATTTTAACAGATCCAATAATTATTTTTTTAATAATTAATAGATGGTAATTTTTTTCTCGTTGTTTCTGTCATCAGATACAATTTTCATAATTACCATATTAATATATATATATATATATATATATATATATAATTAAATTTTATTTTGTTTAGTCACGTGATTACATGTGGTTTATGTATAATCTCAATATTTAATATTGAAGTACCGTCCGGTTTACTGAATACTAGTACTCTTCTATTTACTTAAGAAAAAAAAAGTTTTTTTTTCCCCAAGTGTACAATTCACTAATTGTAACTATCGATAGATTATTTAAATTTTATAGAATGTGTAACATTCGTTGTTAAACGAAAATTTATGTAGATAAGTAAAATTTCTTTTGGATAGGAATTAATCTTTCTTATCATTTAATTTATTTTACCAATCACAATTAGATTGCTATATATTACAATATGGAAGAAAACACACATTCTATCAACCCCCAACAATGTGTGTTATTGTGACTTTAAACAAATAGACCAGTTTCAGTGCGTTAAATTTTATTAAACAATATTTTTCAGCTTTGTATGAAAGAAGATATACCAAAATATTTTTGTTTTTCTACCACTTTCTGGTCGCATACGTGACTAAATCGCAAAAACATGAGTAAAAGAAAAAGTCACTCACAAACATAAAATTTAAGATATTTTCGTACAGTATTTTATTTGGATAATAGAAAAAAAAATGACAAAATTAATCTATCTATCTATCTATCTGTCTATATATATGCATATATATATACATAAAATTACAAATATTTATTATTATTTCTGATAATATGATCGTCCTTTGTGCGTATACGTATAACAATTATTTTATTTTATCGAAATTTAAAATAGAAAATCACATATAAATTCGACAGAAAAACCTTTATTAAGTATGAAAATCGCATATATGTAGCATATAGAATATTTTCGCAAATTTGCGCTAGCTTGAAAATCGTCCATTTCAAAAACAATATGCGGTAACTAAAAATTACATTAAAAATGCTTTGTTTTCCTCTAAATAAAACTATTAAAATTTAAATAAAAAAAATACATACATACATATATATATATATATATATATATATATACATTACATATATATATATATACATAATTTAAAAAAAAGTCATTTTAGTAGTACTACAAATTTAACAAAGATTATGTATAATAGTCAACAATATGAAGAACATTAATAATATATATGTATACGTATATATATATATATGTATTCTATATTTTGATTTATTTGACTGCGTTTCCTTTCAAATAGAGGAAATAATTTCCATTACATTCTTTTCTAGTTTCACCATTTTCTTTTTTTCTGTAGATATAAAAATATGACGGAATAATCAAGAAGATTACGGAAATCGTGTTGAAAATTACGTGAATAAATCATTTTGTTTGAAATATTCCTATTTTTACGGGGTATTAGGTAGATTCTACGAGCATGAATTATAAAATATTATAACTATAAAAATAATTCTGAAAAAGTAAGTTATACTTTGTATCTATAAATAAAAATCCTTTTGTCTGTACTCTATATTCAGCACATTAGAAAAGAAAAAAATACTTTTAATAATTTAAAAAAATATATATATTAATAGTGTATCAATAGCAATAATTTTATTTTCTTCTATAATCACAGAAGAATGTACCCGGTTTGTAAAAGTTTTCTAGTTCAGAATTTTGAGATATTCTAAACATGATATAAGCATGTTTAAAAAAAATATCGATCTGTCTGTGTGTGCATGAATATGGTTTTTCTCAACTAATGCACATACACACACATACACATATACATATATATCTATATATATCTATATATATATATATATATGATATTAATATACATTGGTGGCAACGGACGTTTCGTGAATGTCTTTTGAAAGATGGTGCTGCCCATATATTTAAATAATGCTATATTACAACTTATATTATTTATTGTTGCACAAAATTTAATATTTGCTAGAAATATTAGGAAAACCTGTACTGAATCAATATTAGTTAATATCAGATTAGAGGAGGTTCTGCTATGCTAAAATTCCTCCTCTTTGTATAGAGAAGCTGTATCTGAGTTTATGTAGCTCATAAATCTACCAGACTATATGTGATGAATATTAATATAAATAATTCTGAATAATTTTGAGTATAGATCAGCCCACAAGTTAAGCTTATATTACTCATCTTCTGAGATTTTTGATATAACTACATCTCAGAATCAGTTGTTTCATCAAACTGCATACGTAAAATGTATATTGTTAGCAGCTAGGTTTAAATATATGTTAATATTAACCTATAGTTGACTCTATATTTCATAGAATAATAAAGAAATAAATTTTATTATCGATAGAATATACTGCATTTCCTTCAGGGCACGATTATTGGCCATAAATTAAAAGAAATAAAAATTTTACTTTACATTTGCAATCATAACTAAATTCAATTTATTTATTGATTATTTATGCGTAAAAGATGGTGCTTCCGCGCACTTAGAGACTGATTTATCAAAGCACACTAAATTCTACTGAGATTACCGAATCAAGACTCGGTCAGATCATAAAACATATAGTGTAAGTTAGTAGTTTTAGACAATTTTTTATGTAAGATAATTTTTTACAAATGCGGCTCATTTTATCACTTAGGGGAAGAAAGGAGATTTATAATCAGTCGTCCAAAGCTTCTCTAGTTATCATAGATTATCAAAAAATTGCAGAGATACTTTTAGAGAATTATCAAAAAATATTTACCAATCTTTGAAATTTAAATTTTAAGCTGCAAAAATTGAAATAAATCGAATTTCAAGTACGGCGTAATTCACAAACTCCAATTTGAATCAGATATCTGAGACAATTTATTCTATCAGATAAAATATTTTTTCATTATTGTAGTAACAAAATTAAATATAGATGATAAGTTATCCCGATTTTAGTATAGAAGTATAGCTTCGATTTTTACAATATCTTTACGTTTTGATTGAGACATTTTTTTTCTTTTTAATCTGAAGATATAATTTTCTAAGCAATGCTATTGTTGGATTTTTAAAATTAAATAAATTTTACATCTCATTACAAAAAGCTTGTAATTTGTAAATAAATCTATATGTAGTGAATATGTTCTTTTTTAATTCTATATTTACTATAGCACAGCTGGTAGCTTAGAAAGACCGTGTCACTTGGTTTGTTTAAAAGGGAATTCAATGCAATCTCATTTAGAGCTATAATTACATGAGGCGCGACTGAAGGTGTCAGAAATTTGAAATTCAGAAAATTAAAAATGCAACTAGAAAGAAAATCTGGGTTGTTTACACCATTTTCTTCTGTCCCCTTGGGAATGAAATTTTCCATAACGACCGTTTCACGTATTAAAATTGTATTTATTCACTCTAGAAGCTGACAGTTTTCCCATAAATTTTGAAAACTACAGTACAGCAGCGCCAGATAGCGGCCTATTACTTCATATGTTATATACAGGGTGATCAGTTTAAAAGAGTACCCGTTTGTTTTTCTTAATACCCTTAAATATGACGGATATGAAAACTATTCAAATACTGAACCATAATTGTTTGAACCTTGTTTAAGCGTGGGAGACAATTTCCAACATTGTTGGACTGTTACAACTTTATTTGTGAGGTAAAACAGAAATGGAAAAGCACATTATTTTTATTCTTGTAAAAATTTTATTTATGAAAAACAAAAATAAATTTTATTATTATTATTATTATTATTATTATTTTTACATTATCATTCCTACATTACATTTACATTATTAATAAATTTTTACATTATCATTTCATAACAAACAGCGATGAATTAAAGCAGATCATAACTGAAGTAATCTCTTCAATAACACCAACAATGCTGCGAAGTGTCCAAAACCTGGTTCGACGTGTTCGTGTTTGCATTCATAATGGTGGCGATCATTTTCCTCATTTTCTGTGAGGAATGATAATGTAAAAAAATTGAATTAAATTATGTTTTTCAAAAATAAAATTATTACTGGATTAAAAAAATTGTGCGTCTCCATTATATTTTTACCTTACAAATAAAGTTGTAACAGTCTAAAAGAGTTAGAAATTGTCTCACAAACTTAAACAAGGTTCAAACAATCATACTTCAATTTAGAATAGTTGCCACATCCGTCAGAGTTAAGTTTATAAGAAAAACCCACGGGTACTCTTTTAAACTGATCACCAACTTATAGGAACTGATAATATGGAAGAAAATATTGAATTTATTAAATTTTAACTTTAATTAAAATTCATAAAATAATTTAAAATTTTAAAGTAGTGGTAGGGGCTAAGAGCTAGGTTCTTAAAAAATAACAAATAAATAAATAAATAAAAAGCAGAAGAACATTTTTCTACATTCTGGTTTGCGAGTAATCGATTTTGCGTATAATTTTCAAGCTTTAAAATAACTAGGCTAGAAGGGAGGATGTAGCAGATATTAAAAATTTTAAATGGAGTGAGAATTTTGAAAAACAATAAATTACTATATTTTTGAGAATGAGAAATAGATTGCTAATACATTCGAATCTGTAAGTTTATTAAAAGTTATAAGAAAGAGGCGCATAGTTTAAAATTGAATATATTGTGTTTTTAATAACTATGTCAGGAGAGTTTTGGAGACACGGAATCGATTGCACATACTTTCAAAGCTGTAAATTTAATTTAGTGGGGGGGAGGGGGATAGGGTACATGAAAATAAAACAACTAAGTGTTTCAAAATACTGTTTCAAGCTTTTGGGGAGTGAGGAATAGATTACGTATACAAGAAGGGGAAATGCGTTTATGTTTATTTATTTTTTTATTTTTTTTAATTGAACTAGATGCAAGAAAAACTGTGTTTCTAGATTTTCGAAGATTTAGAATTGATTACGCTGACTTTCGAAGCCCTGAAAAATAAAAGTGGGATAGAGGAAGGATAGTACAGTGCCCGCAGAATATCGCTGTCATGATGAATTTGGTCCCGACTGAGATTCATGTGGAATACTTAATTTATTTATTTATACTTATTTATTTATTTACTTTGCAGTAGGGGTAATTGTTTCTGCAGCCATCGAGGATCCGTACTCAGCACAACGTGCGCAAAGAAGACGCTTACGATTCAGTGCGGTGACATGAGCAGCAACGAAAATTTCGCGATCATTTGCAACTTTTATTTCCATTAAAAAATCGTTATCGTAAGTTTAAGCAATTTTCTGCTACTAAAAAGAGTATAAATTGTTATACATAAATAGTGGTAGAAAAAAGACGAAGCTTCTGACACTTGCATGAGATCCAAGAAGGTTTTTATATTCAAAAAACTTTTCAAAGCTTCTTATCTATAAATTTATATTACCATGGCTGACAAATCAATTGTATTTCTCACATATTGTTTGAAACCAAGTATACATAATATTTTTTAAGCATTTAAAAATGTAGACGGGCTTTTAATATAAACATTTTACTTCAGAAGGAAAAAAAAAATGTCTCATAGCAGTATATCTCTCATTTTTATAGCTATTGAAATATTGCACGTTTTACGTCAAATGAATAAAAATTGCAATGCAATGAATAAAATCTACAATGCAGAGACTGAATAGAATAAAAAGAGAGATCTTGCGAACTAATTACGTCAAGAAGTAATTGATGAATATTCTTCATTGTGCGTATATGTGAGAAAGCAAATATATCAGGAGTGGGACATTCATTTTCAAGTATAATATTTGACCGCATTTTGTATATTTTTATTATATATTACTGAATATATTTGTATTTTTGCATGTCTTTGTGTATATGTATATAAATGTAATTTTATATATACCGATACGCATTTGTTCTATATTCTATTTTATGTGTTATAATTGCATCCGTTTAGAGAAATTTATTAAAAGTGTTTTTATTTTATTAAGATGAATTTTGTAACAATGCACTAGAACTATGTAATTTACATTTCGATTTTTACTGTGTTTTCACTGTGAAATTTTGATTAAGACACTGGCAAAAATGACTGACAACGACAACACCTTTTTTAAATTAAGATATCTGGTAATATATTTTAATTTGTAATTAATACGAATATTTATATAATTTTGGTTTCATTTATGTTTATAATACTTTTTTTTTCATAATACTGTAAGTTCAATATCTTTCCAAATATTTTCATCCACTTTAAAATAATAATTTTTTATCGAAAAAATAAATTATACTGAAAAAATAATATCTATATTTGAAAAGATTATTCTAAAAAAAAAAAAAAAAAAAAAAAAAAAGAGAGAGAGAGGGAGAGAGAGAGAGAGAGAGAGAGATTTAAATTTTGTTTACAGCTACGCTCTAACGAATAAGCTGTGTTAGTTCTAAATTTTGAATAAAATTTTGAATAAAATAAAATAAATAAACAGTTAAACCATAAATGCATGATTAGTTTTTTCCCTTAAAAAAAAAAAAAAAAAAAAAAAAAAAAATATTATCTGTAGATTATTTTATATATGTTCAAGCAAAATAAATAAATAAATAAATAAATATTACGCAGTAATAAATAATAATAGCTTAAATTAAGAGAAAAAGAAATATCCAAGAAATTTATTTTTTGTCACTCATAAATTTCATGAAACACTTCGGTCGCCAATGCGCTGAAAGCTGGTAGACGTTAGTTGCCGGGTTTGATTCCAGGTCGCGATCGTCGGTACAGCTGTTCGGAGTTTCCCGTGGTTTTCTCCGAATCTTGCCTAAATAAAGGCTAGAATCCCTTAGAAGGACCCCCATGGAGGGCACTCCCTCTCAGGCCTATGAACCAAGTACAGTCAATCGGCCTTAATTCCCACAACCGAACAACCCAACCTCGGACGCCAAAACAATAAATCCGGCTAGCTATCACACTAAAGACGGATATAGTTTTCCTTTTTTTTTTTGTTTTTTTTTTTTCTTTGTTTGAATGAACCAAGATAATATAACTTGCAGCCAACTTTCACTACGATTACTACTTTAATTACGAATTGAAGATAGTGTTTCGTTTTTGCGAATCTGCGCATTTAAGTGCTAAATAGAGTATATTAAAGCAAGTTAATTATGATAGTGATTTTAGAATTATTTACTAATCCTTGAATCTTATTTAAACTGGGGATTAAAATTTTAGAGATTGATATTATAATTTATTAGATTTAAGACATTTAAAAGTAATCATATAATATTTCTTTTAGGTCATTTAATTTAAATGAAACTCTAATTAAGATAACATTTCATATAAACTCGTTGTTTGTACAGACTATTGCATAGTGTTTAACACAAACAAAATTTCTAAATAAAAATAAATCATTCACTAGATTTGTTTCAGTTAATTAAAAAACGGTACAAAAAAATAGTGACTGTAAAATTTATGTAATTTTCAGCATTACGTATATTTAAGTAAACTAATGTTTTGATTTAATGAAGTAGAATACTATAGTTTGGAAATCTATTTCGATATTATTAAAGTAGAAGTTTTAACGAATTTAATATTAGGTATTGTTCTGAACACAGCGACTTTATTTCATATTTGTAAATTACATATTAATGGAATCAAATAAGAAGAGAGATAGCGGTCAATAATGATTTTTTTTTTTTTTTTTTCAAATTCCAATATCTTGGGCAGTTTAAATTCAACGTGAACATACCAAAAACTGAATACGAAAACTGACGTACAATCAATAGAAAGATATTACAACTCTTCACACACCGTAAATTTAAAATTAGCACAACCGGTTTCAAAAGGACGTAGCCTTACTTCATCAGGTGCAAACACGTGCTACTGCCTTGGAGGCAAAAGCAAGACTGTTTTTTTTTTTTTTGTGTGTGTGTGTGAATTCTGCTTGATAAAATATGATCCATTCCAAAAATTTTCTATGAAAACGTCCCCCGCCATGAAGAGCCGCGCTGATGAAGAGTCGCGCTTAATTATTTCGGTACGAGACAATTACTGTGTGTTTTTGCAATTTAAAGTACATGGTTACAAATATTGTATTCATTATTATTAACACGTTGAATGCCATGTCAACCATCAGTGGCTAACACTGAACTTTACGTTTAGGCCACGCCAAGCACCGGTGGCTGACAGTGTAAAATATGATATAAAACTAAAAATTACACTGTTTTAAGTAATTGCTGAAAATTTATTTAAAATTTACCTAATTTTTATTTATTACAGCATATCATTAAGGTATTTTAATCGATTTTATTGAAACACGGGTAAACATAACGCGATTCTAAGCAGTGCGCGTGGCCTGACGGGGATTTCTTTAAGAATTCGCGTGGCGCTCAACGTGTTAAGAAAGCGAGAAAAAGAGACAGACCTTGTTTATCAGTTATTAAATTTCTGAAATTCTAACTGACTTTGATGACCTGAAGTTAAAAAAGAAACTTGCGACTCTGCATTGGTGTGTGCAATTTATGGTGTTGCAATTTATGGTGTGTGAAGAAGTTTTAATATCTTTCTATCAACATGAACATAGTTTAATATTCTAATGATAAAAATCTGATATGGCATGCACATGACTTCCACTAATTTCACATTTCAATACTATAATGATAGACTACATATTAAGTCCTAATACCAATATGGTAAGATAATAAATATTAATATACTTTAAAAATAATATAAAATAGGCTTAGAAACAGTTTTATTTGGCATATAATTCTGTTTGAGGGGACTACCGTCCCCTCAACGCACCATTCTGTTATAGTGTTTACGTTAAAAAAAAAAAAAAATGAAAGAGAGAGAGAGAGAGAAAAGGAAGTGAAAAAAGAAGAAAAGTCTCTTTTTCATCTGCCTTCAAACTTGCCAATCTGGATAAAATTTTTCAAGTGGCAATTTAATACGAATTATGAAATACCAATTTTGTATGTCCTGGAGTCATTTGTTTTTAAGTTATGCTGATAACAGATCTACATACTGACCAACTACTAGTAATTTGGACTTTTGTATTCAAGTTACATCAAAAGTGCTGTTATACAAAAAACAATAATTGGAAACCGAACTTTAAAAAATATTTTGATTAAGCTATGAGTATGAAAAATTATGTTTTCTTCCTAAGAGTGTTTATTGACATCGTAAAATGTAGCAAAACATTTCCGTCAATTACAATCAATTGAAAATAAATTTATCTTAATTTTGGTTAGCCCTGTATTAAGCTTATGAATGATATGCACATAAAGCTGTGTACTTAAATTTCCTTTTATTTGAAAAACACCCAACACAATTGGATATACACATTCAGCAATATCCATGTACTGTAGCTCCATTATATCCAAATATCGCGGGTAGCCATGTAAACGTGTGGTGAATGATTTCCATACTACCATGTACAAAAATCATGCTTCTTTATAGCGTATTAAAATGGAATAATGTCCATTCCATTTTTTTTTTTAACGCAGTCTATAGATGTTACACTATATTTACCAGAAATTTTCCCCATCGACGTAATATATTTGAAATCTCTTGGATGTCCCTGTGCACGAACCGTTTGCTTGATTTCAAAGAAATGTTTAAAGACCATAAGTATATGATACAAATTTAGAAAACCGACTTTGAACTTTCTGCTACTATTTGCTCTTGAAACATGTTGATAATGGTACACAGATATATACACAGACCAAACAATAAAAACATGATTTTAAGATTACGGTGACCTCAAATCGTGTAAATATAGGAAAAAACCCAATTTCGAAAAAATTACCGAAATCAATACTTTCTCTACTATATGTATGTATAAGAGAAAGTAAAAAATTATTGTACATAATAAATATACATGTGTTTTACGTTGAATAAGGAATGTATACATAATCTTTATATTAGAAAAATCGCATTTATAAATATTATAAAATTATAAGAAAACGTGTTCTAGGCTGTCCCTTTTCTCTTCTTTTGCCTATAATATTTGTAATTTTTTGTTTTGAATATTATATTTTATTTATTTAGAATCACATGTTTCCTATTTTTCTTCTAGAAATGCGGCTGGGTATTTTAAGTTTGCACATTCCGTAGCTAATTATATATATATATATATATATATATATATAAACAAATGAATAAATTAAATGAAATTAAACCTCAAAACACCGAGGTCTTCATCAGGGAGGCCTCTCAGTGTAGGGGTGAAAGAGAAGTTTCTGAAAGGACAGTAGCAATTAGCTAATAATTATCCTTAGCCCCCAAATTCTCACCAAACAAAAAAACACCATTAACTGAAAAGAAATCAAACATGTAAGTAATGCATAAAATACAAATTTCCTACATTTAAGTTTTGCATTTCCTTTTGCTGCAATTTTGCGCATTGGTTGTTTTTTTTTACCTTTTGTTTTTTCTAATCTTTAAACTTATATGTTTATAAATTCATTTCAATAGTTTTCTTTCTTTCTCTCTCTCTCTCTCTCTCTCTCTCTATATATATATATATATATATATATATATATAAATTCTATAATCAAATAATAAATATTTATTGATTGTCATATGTAATTAATAAAAGTTTTGTAAAATGTTAAATGTTAATGTAAATTTCCCTGCTTTATTTAGTGATGTAGCATTAATGTAAGTAGCGAGTGATAACAAATTTGATTTATAACTAAATGAATAAATATATAAATTCCTTGTGACTAGATCTGTACGTTTTCATGAACGTATAGCGATTTATCGCATTGTCATATATAATATACACTGATTTTAAGCGATTATTGTTCTGAATTTTATTTTATTTTTTATTTGATATTATAGTCTTATAATTTTAAGCACATTAGTAAAAACTAGTTGGCATAGGTGGACTCTGCTCAGTTCCCCATCATATGTATGTTCTCATAAATTTCTTGTACAGGACTTATTATATACATGTTAAGAGAAATGAATTTGACCTAACGCTTCACACAGTGACAGAACGAAATTCTCGCCTAATAGGCTACACACCATTCAGTTCGATATCTTATTCTAATCTATTAATTTATTTTATTGGGATCAATTTCGTAGTTTATTTTCATGCTACTAATTCCAATGCAACTTTCCTAAAAATGCGTATTTTTATGAAATATCTCCCCATTTTGCTATGTTGATAAAATCTTAAATTTCGAATAACTTACGAAATTTTCCTACTAGAATATTTTTAGTCAATCATGTTCATACAAGTATCATAAATGATATTTTGAAATTGTCGGATATATTTATGATCTCTAAAATGGACGCTTATGCTCGATTTTGCCTTATTCTGCCATTTTAAGTAAATCGTAAACGTAAATTCCAAATAACTTACGAATTTTTTAAATTGGAAAAATTCTACTCCATGGTATTCATGTCAGTATCCTAAATAATATTTCGAAAGTGGATTGACATCTTTACGAGGAAAATATCTCTCAAGATTGACGTTTATGTGAAATTTTGCTCTATTCTGCCATGTTAAGAAATTCGTAAATTTCCAATAACTTACGAAATTTTGATATTGGAAAATTCATAGTCATTAATACTCATGCTAGTGTCCTAAATAATATTTCAAAAGTAGTCTGACATCTTTACGATGAAAATATTTCTCAAAATTGACGTTTATGTGAAATTTTGCCCTATACTGCCATGTTAAGAAATTCGTAAATATCCAATTACTTGCGAAATTTTCAAAGTAGCATATTTATAGTTACTGATGTTCATTCCGGCATCAAAACTGATATTTTAAAACTGGTCTGACATTTTTAGAGTAAACATTTTTTATTTAATGCACGTTTAAGTGAATATTTGTCCTATTCTCCCATGTTAAGAAAATCGTAAATTTCGAATAACTGCTGAAGTTTTTAAATTCGAATGTTGTAAATAAATAGAGTTCTTGCCAGTGTCAAAAGTAATATTTTAAAACTGATCTGACCTCTCTGTGACAATTTCTTCTTGAGATATCGTGTACACAGTCTAAGAAGCTTACGGACTAACACACTAATACACTAACAGACACCCTACAGACAGACACCATACAAATTTTGTCATTTTCGGATTCCTCACACCTGAAAACGTGTAAAAAAGTCAAAAAACCGAGGTCGAAAATTTTCACGATTACCTAAGTTCCCCATACCTATAGTATGATGGGGAACTAATTACAAGTAAATGCATATCCAGACTTTTTAATCAAACTTTTCTCTCTGTAATTTCCAAACGTAATTTGCAATATAAGCTATTCTACTTACAACATTTACTTTTATTTCCTGTCTAGCAAATTCTCCGAGTCATTTATACAAATGAATGGTTTCATCAGAAAAAACAATTTTTGAGTCCTCTAATTTCTTCTTGCATGAATATTTGTGAGATTTTGGATGATTTCGTCCCAATTTTTCTACTCCAAGAAAGTTAATAAGTTACATGAAAGACGGAATCATTTTAGTAATCAGTTGCTGATTATGTTAATCTCTGTAATATCACAGGTTCTTCAGAAATTAAAATTATTTTGTTAGTTCTGAGAATAGTAATAATATAAAGCGGATGTTAGCAATTAAGAATGATGTTCACTAAGAACTGTTCATTTGACGATAGGTAATATTAATGGGTGTGGGGGAAGTTATCAAAGATTCTATGGACGTTTGAGACGGGATATTTATAAAAAGAATGCTAAACTACATTTTTTATTATATATATATATATATATATATATATATATATATATATATATATATATATATATATATATATATATACATTTATTTATAAGATAAAATTTAAATATAGGAAGGAGTAAAACTTGAATTATTAAATATATAGAACTAGAACAGAGTTTTTATAAACCAATGCGCAAATGCAGCAAAAGGAAATATAAAACTATAATAAATAAGCAAAATAATTAAAGTCGGATGAAACGTTTATCCCAAAACACATGAGGGCCTTCATCAGGGGAGTTCCCCCATGTAGGGAAAGGAATATGAGCAGTTTCTGACGAAACATTGGTAATTTAATCATAAAACACGTTTCTAGCCCTAACTTCTCACGCATGGAAGCAAAAACAAACATCAAACGAATTTTAATGAATACAAAGCATAAAAAGCAATTAAATTCAGAAATCTAGCACAAAATATAATACATCAATGTAAAATACAAGAATATAAATAATACAAAATTATGTAAATACATACCTGGACAAACAAAATTAATTTTTCATCGGACTTTAATTATTTTGCTTATATATATATATACAGAGAGAGAGAGAGAGAGAGAAAGAGAAGAGAGAGAGAGAGAGAGAGAGAGAGAGAGAGAGAGAGAGAGAGAGAGAGAGAGAGAGAGAGAGAGAGAGTTTAATGGATAGTAATATATATAAGTAAAATTTAAGACAAAGAGAAAGGTTGGTAATGCAAAAAATTTATTATAATGAATTTTAATAAAATGTACAGTTTAAGTGGTATGATTCGTTTGTTCAAAAAATAATTTGGTGTGAAACAGTCTCGTGACTTTCATTACTCACTCTTACAGATATTATACACTTACGTTTTGGAGGGAATGTAAGAGGCGGTTCCGATAAGAGAAAACTGATATACGTGCAAAGACATATAAAACAGAATCTACATTGCACGTTTAAAAAAATAAAAAATAAAATAAATAAAAGAAGTTGGTGGATCCACTTCTTGAAACACCAATAATTTCCGAGATCTAAAACAGACCTACTTAAACAAGAAGACCGTTACATTTCTTGTAATAACAACGTAATGCGTGAGAAAGGATATCTAAAATGGATTTATGCAACCATTTTCAAGAAAACTGTTAGAGCAATTTTAGAGATACCGACTTTTATTAAAACTTGGCATATTCAATTATTGACAGGAAAACAACAATTACATACTAAAGGATATCTAAAGGAGGGGGGGGGGGGTTGATATGGCAAGTTTGAAAAAAGTCCATTCAGTCGTTTTTACGCACTGTCGTCGAAACGCACTTGCGACACCTGAATTTGAGCTGTTTATACAGAAGCCTATAAATTTTCCTGAACAAACCAACTACATCTTAAGAAAGGACATTTAAAACAGTATATATCAAATTTGAAGAATATCGTTACCCATTGTCGGTTAGCGATGTCCCAATTCCGGTTTTCTAATTTTCACCAAAATTTGAAAAATCATCTGTACACCAGACCTGTCATAATTTTGAAGTTTCGTAACATTTTCGGAGCTATGATAGTCAGATTACCCACATACATACGCACATACATACACACACTGACCAGTTGCCAAAAACTGCTTTTTTTGGACTCAGGAGACCTTAAAACATGTAAATCAGGTGAAAACTCGACATCGAATTTTCGGACCGAATATAATACTTCCATTAAATGTAATTTGAAGTAATCAGGTAATTGAAGTAAAAATTGATTGTTATATATTAAGTAATTTATGTAATACTCTAAGCAAAATAATCTATACAAAAACTAGATTAAAAATAATATTCTTTTTAGTACGAAAAATCTGTTAGATGATGTGTAATCTGTTTTAATAAAAATATTTATCTAATTTCAGTTTCATAATTGCCATTTAATCGTTTAGGATCGCCTGTGTTCTAAATTTGATCTATAATCTCATCTGTATACTTTGAAATATTAATAAATGAAAATGCTTAATCAAATTATATGTATTTACTGAATATCATGAGTGATTTATAAAGATACTGAAAAATGCAATATATTAAAATTTCGTTCGTAATTTTAACTATTGATGTAATATTCATGTCAGTTGACAGCGACACAAAATTTGTTAAAATTAATTATAAATATTTAAAAAAGATTTAAATTTATACGTAATAATTTGGAAAATTTACATAATTCAAACTCTTTTTTAAAGAAAAAAAATTACTCGAATTTTTAGATTTACATATAAAATTGCTATATCTAAGAAACACATAACGATTTTCATACCATCACATATTAAATATACTATTTTTCTGTTTTTAATTGGTTAATAATCGTTATTTTATAATAATTTCTAGCACAAATGTAAAAATCACAAAGAGATATGCTACAAATATTCTTCGCACCGAATTACTATGCAGGTAATTTAATAAAGGCTTTCCTTATTTAATTCGCAAGCGTAAATTGCAATATGTTTTTCAACTTACAACATTTACTTTTATTTCTTGTCTAGCAAATTCTCTGAATCATTTATCCAATTGAATAGTTTCAACAAAAAAAAAGCACTTTTTCAGTGCTTTAATGTCTTCTTGCGTAAATATTTATGAGAATTTTATGATTTTTTTTCTAGTTACTCTAATTTAAGAAAGTTAATTAGTTACATAATAGACATAATTATTCTTGTAATCAGTTGCTCTAATTACGTTAATTTTTTTTTTTTATATACATCACAAGTTCCTCAAAAAGTTAAATTATTTTGTTAGTTCTGAGAATAGTACATGTACGTTTTTGTGGGAATCGCACGATTATTTAAACAGATATATATATATATATATATATATATATATATATATATATATATAATTTTTTTTTTCAATTTTCTCGCTTATAACAAGAATGAAATTCAGAAAAATTCTAAAAAATTTGCAGAAAAATTGATAAAACTTTAAGACAGAATATTCTGAAACATAAAATGCACACATGTATTTTTTGCTGAGATATGAGCATTTGCATTATATATTTGTTTACTGCGCATACGAAATATACAAATTTTTTATTATATGGGTTGAAGCTAGATTTACAGGGAAACTTATCGGAAAGATTCATTTGAACAGAATAAAATTTCAGCAAATTATCGACAAAAGAATGAGCAAGACATTTGATATATTTCGGAGTTGAAATTTTATAAGGGATGTTTCACATGCCGCGAATTTAATTTGAATTTCCAGTTATTTTACCCTTACTTCAAAAGTTCATTTGTTGAGAAGAGAAAAAAAAAACTTACAAACTTACAAATTTGACTAAATAAACAAATATACGTTTGAATTAAATGCCCATAAGGGGTTTTTCACACACACACACACAAAAAAAAATATTTGTTTGAATATGTGTTACGCATCATAATTTTCTTCACCATTTTTATGAAATGACATCATAATTTTTCCAGGATCGGAAAATAAATATTAATAAGCCTATTTTGCTTTTTTTTTATCTACATAATCAAAATAACATAAAATAAGTATCAAAATTAATAATTCGTATAAAATAAAAGACTTTTTTCTTTTATCTTTTTAATTATTATTACTTGAAGCATGCATTAATAAAGTTTTCTTTAATAAAATATGCTAAAACATTATACTCAGAATATTAAATAATTCACTATTTTCCAGTAAAATACAGTTACATATGCAACATTTTTATTTCTGTAGCGTTGACAGAGCACAAAAACACGTTTTAATAAATCATAAAGGATGCCATTTTTTACAGCTTTCTCCTTATCTTTTCTCTGCATCTCGATTTTACAGAATTTTTTACTGAAACAGTCCATTTAACTTTTAAACTTACTAAAAAAATTACTTTACTTTTTATTTATTTTGTATTCATTATGTTAGTTTTATACATTTTATTTATTTTTTATTTTTCTTTTAGGTTTAATGTCGTAGAAAAAAAATGTATATATATATATATATATATATATATATATATATATATATATAGATTATTTGATTGAAATAGAAACATAAATCTTAAAATGTCAGGACAAAGAAAACAGGATTAAATTTTGAAAAAAAAAAATATGGTGGATTAAATAAAAATTTAAAAAGATAAAAAAATGCTGTAATGTTTATGAATTTTTTTACATAGTTTAATGTATTTTTAAAAATTTAAAATATGCTATTTAAGAAAATTTTACTTCTTCAATACTTCTATTGTCTCTCCATTCTTAATATATATATATATATATATATATATATATATATATATATTCACTAAAGAAAAATATATATGAAAATGCATTTAATATTTCAAGTAAGATATTTAAACTTGCATTTATGTGCAAATACAAGGATAAAAAACTTTATAAAATAAAGCTAGGAGAGCTTGCACTGTAGAAGATGCAGCGGATATAGAGTATTAGAGGAAATAAGCAGAGTACACGAACTGTTACTTCATTGAGGTACAAAATTAATAATTAAAATAAAAGGTGAGTAAACTTAACATTCATTATAAAATGAAACTTATTATGTATAATCTTCAATTCTATGTAGCAAATAGACCTTTTTTTTTATTATATAAACAATATATGAAAAAATGTAAATGTATATTAGCAAAAAGTGATATTTTTATATTAACTAGGGGGCTCTGACCCCTGCTCGCTCCGCTAATCAACCCCCGAGAGAGGCTTCGCCTCCCCCCCCCCCCTCCGACTACTTTACTTATTAACACATACAGAGATCTGCCCGCCTATTCGCTGTTTTCTTTCACTGAAAAGGAATATTAATAGTGCATATTACAAGACAAAAGCAGAAAATTATTATCGAAATCCTTATATTCAATGTCAAATTGAAATATGTAATATTTATATATTTTTTGATAGAAAGAAATTCATAATATCTAGACCATATTGTATTACAGTTTTAATATATGACCCTTTTTATTTGTTTTTTACAACCTTAGATAAGGACCGTGGTAACCCTTCGGAACTGGAAGATAGCGGGTTCGATTCTCGAGCCAGCCAAAGACCGTCGTGTACACTAATGGTGGTTGGTGCATGTAAAATATGTCGTGAACGCAATATCCTCCATGTTCCCATGAAAATTATACCTCTGGGGGCCAGTGAAGCGGGGGATCATCCCCTTCATGTAGGACCAAAATTGTGGTGGCATGTCTCCGGAACATCCGTAGAGATGCGTACCAGACCGTCGCCAATTATCCATAGCGCAGTAATGGTGTGACGTCAAACACAACTTACCTGCAACCATGGATCATATTTTAATTTTCCCGTGTAAGAAAATTAATTTTCTAAAAGTAGAGGAAAAAAAAAAGTTGATGTTTCTTTTCTTTTTTTATTATATCCATGGTTTCGGGCCGCGGTACTCTAGTCTGTAAAGCGCCGAGCACGTAAGTGGAAGATTGCCGATTCGATACTTGAGCCGGCCAAAGACCGTCGTGCACACTAATCGTGGATGGTGCACATAAAATCTCTCGTGACCGCAAAGTCCTCAATGTTCCCACCCACACTATACCTCTGGGAATCACCAAAGCGGGGGGGGGGATCCCTTCCGGGATGGATCAAAATTGTGATGGCATGTGATTGGAACATCTCTAGGTGTGCGTCCCAGACCGACGCCAATTACCCACAGCGCAGTACTGATGCGACGTTAAATCGAGCCTACCTACCTACCTACCTACCTACCTACAACCATGGATCATATTTTAATTTTCCGTGTAAAATGACTTCATGACAGAAGAACAACGGCACTGGGAGAAACTTTCTTCAAAATGGAAAATAGAGTATCTTCATAAACTTGTCGTTTTTAGTTAATAACTTCTTTAATTAAAATGATAGAAATTTCTAAGCAGCTGAAATGTCTACCTTGGAGTATTCGGAACACATTGATACCTCTCATGACGCGAAGGACCCTGCCCTCCGCTAGAAGATGCTGTCGCAAACAAAAACATTTGACGCCAGTGACAGAGATATATAGAGATAATTGAAACAATTTGAACACAAATGTGTAAATACACATAGATATATAATTCCTATTGTAATTACTAGAAATGTATGAAATATTTAACAATGCAGGAAACTTGTTTGCATTTCCTTCAAAAATTAGGCTTGATAACAAGACCAAAATCGATAATGCTTAGTGAAATATAGCAGAAAAAAAAAATAATTTATTTATATAAATAGAGAATTTTAGTAAAAGGAAAAAGATTATTCCAGAGCACTGAATTTACGAAAAAATAAAAGTTGCTAAGATTCATAACAACACGACGCATTAATCTAAAAAAAAAAAAAAAATCTATACTGAGTAAAAGACAAAACAAAACAAAAATAAAATAAAATAAAATAAATAAATAAATAAACTTTAAGTTTAAAGATTTATATAATATTAATTTAAATATTACATGATAAAAAAAACTACAAATGACAGATTAGAAAAAAAGAAATGCATTCTAATAAAATTAGGAAATATTGATGGCTAGGACATTTGCTATTTCTGACATTCTGGACATTTTGCTATTAAAGTAGAAAAAAAAAATCAGTTATAAAAATCATTAGAATGCAGTTAGTATAAATGATTTTTAAATAATAAAGTTTAAAAAATGCTAAGATTTGGCGACAAATTAACTCTGGAAAAATTCTTATTTAAGATTTTTTTTTAATTTTAATTTTGAACAGTTTAACGCTTTTATAATTCATTTGAATTCTTTTATAATTCATATTTAAAAATTAAGTAAACAGTTCTTTAAAAGATAATATAATTTATACTATTATTTCACTAGTACATGATTAATTTTAATTATAGCTAATGATAACTTAAAAATACCCAATTAGTTTTGTAATGATATGAAAGAACTTTTAATCATTTGAACTTTTGAGCTGGAAACAATTGTTATGATCATTTTAATGTTTCTATTTAATAATTTATTTTTGAAAATAAACATTATAATACTAGTAATTGTCATAAATTTATGAATCAAAAGTAATTGTAAGAAAAAATAATTAAAACTACTTCTACTATATTTATAGTTAAAATTCTACAAAGAATTAACTTACAAATAATTTAAACTCTAATTATATAAAATTATTAAAAGTTTACTGAGAAAAACAAATAATTTTATTTAAAAAATGTTACAAATTACGAAAAAATAATAATGTACACTTTTAAATTGCATAATTCATATCTCTAAATTTTGTTTCCACGAAGAAATTAATTGTAGTTATTAAAGTACAGAAAATCTAAAGTACAAAATTATTTCCTGGAAGTACTTATAAAAGTATAACATGTTTTTTCTAAAATATCTTGATTTTGTTTCGGCATATATTAATAACATAGACTACTAATCCGATCATAATTTATAAAATATGACAACTTAATCAAGTAAATTGCAGAACATTTGAAGAAAATTACTTCAGAATATAATCTTTGCATGTGGATTTTTTAATATTTCTTCGTATGTAACAGAAATGTAATTCTGAAAAAACAAAACCGACAGAGTCAATTTAGAAGAACTAACCTGAAAACATATGACGTATTTCCGATCTAAGAAAAAAACTTTTTTTTTCAGAATTTTATGTAAATGTTCTTCACATTCATATCTGTAAATAAATAAACATGTCTGAGAAATTATTTATTTTCAATTACGTTAACCGCTCTTGATATTTTCTTTTTATCCTGATTTATTCCAAAATTCAGAAAGAAAGATACAATTTAAAATCGAATAACTAATAAAATATTAGATTTGTACCGAACGAAGGAAATAAGAAAAATAAAATCTTCACAAAAATAAAGTAATAACAATAACAATTTTAAATGTTTTTAGATTTTTGTTTATGAATATGTAGTTTTTCAGATTTTGTAAATAGATTGTACAACATACTTACAATAAATAAATAAATAAATAAATAAAAAATAAATCAGGGAATAAAAATAAAAATAAAATTTGTTTTCACAACAGCAGTAGAATTAATACCCAAATAATTTTTCTCTTCAATGAAAATTTCCTTCTAAGTTAAATTTTATTTTTCAAAAAGGATGTTTAAATGACTTATTTTTATCTACCAAAAGTATGGAGAAAATAAAAATAATAGACCATTTGGCTTAGTATCTAATAAATAGGCAAACCCAACTATCTGCAGATGCTAGTCAGATGTTTGAAAATGAAATGCAATGCATTCTGCGAAAAAAGTTGAAAAATTCTCTCTGTTAAAATAATGAATGTATTTATTTACAAGAAAGTTTTTAAGCTAATTTAAAAAGGTAGTTTCAGGACAGCTCTGTGCATTATTAAAAATCTGTATAAATATAATAATCAACATACCTAAGAACTGAACGAATCATTTAGTATCACATAAAGTTTTTTTCTTTTTTTTTTTTTTTTTTTTTTTTTTTTTTTAGGACTGAGGGCCTATTAGTCTCAATCTGGGATTTTTGCGTTGTCCAGTTCGATAGTTGGACATTTGTCGAAATCTAAAATTTATCGAAAATATAATTGAATAATTTGAAAGCGATGTTATAATTTGAAAAAGAAAAAAAAAAAAAAGCTAATAGTCCTCCGTCCTAAACTAAATTCTGCTTTCGCCAGAATTTCATCAAAACCTTTTTTTTATTATTATTGAAAGAAAAAGAAAAGAAAATTAATAATAATCAGTACCGTTACAAGCGATATCGAAAAAGGTTTTTTTAATAATTTTGAATTAGGAAATAAAAAGTGCGCGTGAAATAATATGAAATAAAAATAAGTAAAAAAATGAATTTAATGACTTAATATTTTTGTTTTCGGGGGCAGCTCATGCATATAAAAAATGAGTATTAAAACGAGTCGAAGAAGGAAGCGAAATAAGTATTGAGTTATATTACGATAAATACGATTTATAATATGATACGATATATTAGACCTATCGTACAGGGTTAGTAGGCATTTTCGTTGAAAGAAATATTTTGTTCGTTCGGTGCAACTTGCACATTAGTTCCGTGAGGTACAACTTTCACTTTAGTCCCGTCAGGTACAACTTGCACATTAGTCCCCTTTAAATATAGTGACCAGCGAAGCTGTCAAAGCATTCGTTGATTCACTACCTCAATTGATTTTTTTTTTTTTTCAAAATGAGCATTTTTTTTTCATCTGTAATGTGGACATTAAAATAATAGAATAATTTATTTTTTGTTATCTTTACCTACACTGCAAAAAGTATGTCCTATTTGTTCCTTGAAATTCTGTATAATTTGAGAAAATACGTTTTGATAACGTAATGTTTTCGTAAATTATGCATCTTTTCTCAAATTTCAGAGAATTTCTGGCAGAAAATAGGACATATTTTTTACAGTATAATGCAGTATCTCTGAGAACGATTTGCATCATTTAATCTGCAATTACTCTGACATTTAATCAGATTCTTAAACCGCAATATTTTGAATGTAATACATTATTAAAACTTAAATAAATCTACTGTTAAAACTGAAGGTTACAAATTGGTGCCATTTGGCGCCCTGAGGTGAAAACACGGAGTTTGAAAATGTGGTTGGGCGCCAGTTGATCTCTCACTGGGTGATTAGAGCTAATTAAAGTGCAATTCACTAGGTATAGGGTGAAATGAGGCACCCTGCAAAGTGATTATCGGGATCACTAAAGTTTAAGGGCGGCGTACATGAAGATACAAGCTAAGAAGTTCACAACAAGAGTTTTCTTTCTGAAATCGATGGTAAGTTCACTAATGATTATTGTTTATTTTATTGTTATTCCAATTGTCACGCATTTCTTTCGTACGAAAATTAACCCAGAAATACTCATAAAATTTTCTATAAGTCTAAAATATTTACGTCCGATACAAAAATTAACCAATATATAACAAGTAAATAAATGGCTAGTGTAAAGTTATTAATTTTAATAAGATATTTTGTAAATTAAAATAAATTTATCAAGTTTTTTCTTATATTATACGAACGAATTTACATTCCAATTTTAATTACTTGTTATTATTTATTTATATATTTTAATTTATAAGAACATTAAGCATAAAACTAATGCCTTAACATTAGTTTTATGCAAGCAAATCTTTCTTACTACCTCAAAATTATGACATATTTTTACATAACACTTTTTTTTGTGTGTGTGTGTGTGTGTGTGTTACTTAAGCATGTTTAAGAGGTTTTATAACTTAAATGAGTTTTATGTGGTTTTTGAAAAATATGACTGTCGAAAAAGCCACCCTTTTTTTCTGTAGTAATCATTTTACATTCATTTACACTTTTATCTTGTAATATTGTAAGTAAATTAATTCTTAGACGTAGGGAAGGAGTGAAGAATAAGTTACTTAAAGTAAGTTTTTTTGTTTGTGGGAGTTAAGGCCAATTAATTAAGCTAGAATCCCAGGTCTATCAATGGAATGCCCTCCATGAGGGGTCTTTCTAAAGAGTCCTAGCCCATATTTACGTGACTTTTTGGTGAAACCACGGGAAACTCCTAACGACTAGGTAGACGAGCGTGACCTGGGATCAAACCCAGCACTTTCCATCTACCAGATTTGAGTGCAGAACATTTCGGCTACTGGTAGGGCCTATCCAAAGTAACAGCCCACACAGCCACTTGTATCCATAAGACAGCTATAAACAAGTATAAAAGTTAAAACATATCCATTAAACTTCTATAAATATACTACAGACATCTATTAGCACTACCAATGTCATTCTCATTTTTACATTCATCAGATGTCTGTTACATATCCGATAAATATCCGAACCTCAAATTATTGGACTTGTTAGATCTAATAGATATTGAAAATATCTAAATCTTGTTTTGATCTAAAATGTTACATCTATTAGACATCGAAAAAGGTATATCTAAATTTCGTCTATATTTAAACACCTAATAGATATCTGTATTTAGTACAGGACATCCAGGACTTTTAACGGACATTTTTTAGATGTTTTGTAACTTTTATGGACCATTTACATGTAAATTAGATGTTTAATGAATATCAGTGGCTGTGTGGGAAGTAAGTTCAAGGTTAGTAAAGCGTGTGCTTAAAGTATTTAGTCATTAATCTCAGAAAGGGCCAGGGTTGAAGAGTAATTTTCTCAAGGAAGTTCAATGTAAGTAAATTCAAGGTGAGTAAACAATATTTATAGTTTTTATCCATTACCTCAGCAAATGAGGGGGGGTGAAGAATACTTCACTCAAGGTAAATTCCAGGTAAGCAAGTTCAATGCAAGTTCACGAATGAGAAAATAATTTAAATTATTTTAAATATAATACAAACGAAGTTTGATTCCAATTTTAATTCTTTGTTTTTATTATTTATTTATTTTTTATTAATAAGATACCTTAGCATTAGTTTTAAGCATAAATTATTTTACAAGCAATAATAATAATAATAATAATAATAAAATGCTGCACTTTTTTTTTTAGTTACTGAATGAAGATAAATGTTTATTAATTTCTGAAGCAACTCTGAAAAATTTTGTGTCTAGTACATCTTAACACAAAACAGTAAAATACTGGTGATTGCCAATTTCATTATTCAGTCATGTCACATATGATTTCCTACATTACTCTGTTCGTGATTTCTTTAATTGTACCCAATGGATTACCACTTAAAATATTTCTCAGTATCACATAACGTTGTTATAACTAATTGTTTCTCTGTTCAGACTTATTTGCAACGCTATAACAACGTTACGTGCTGCCCCAGTATGACTGACTAAATATAAATAATTCAATTGTTTTTCAATATTTAAAAATCATGGATGCAATTCAAATCTTGATTTTTTTTCCAACTCTTTTTTTTTCTATTCTTATACCAAAGCAATTTTTTTTTTCTCCACGTATGACTGGATTCAAAAGAGTTTAATTTTGTCGGAGATTAAACATTGCAATAACCGTCGAGTTTGTTTCGTTCTGTCAAGACTTGCGAAAGGCATTTATAATATTTTATAAAAGTTTTTTTTTTAAGTTATAAAAATGATGAAACACGATATAATCTTGAATATTTAGTTTTTTGCCAATAGTTTGAATGCTAATTCAAAAATTATTTTGATCTAAATTACAGATTATGCCATCTATGAAATCGAATAAGAAATATTAATCACCTATTAAATACACTAAAATTAGGTATACAATCTATGCACTTTTACATGTTTCTCTACCATTTTCGTATGTTTGGAACGCAGAATTTTCATTACTGACATGGACACTAATTAACATGATAAAAATTATTGTACATGAAAATGTAGAATGCTTTTAACAAATGTTGATTCTTAAGTTTCTTTTAAGGTAATATAAATCAATTTATGTTGCTAAATAAAAAAAAAAAAAAAAAAAAAAAAGCTTTTATATAAAGCATTTAAAACCGATAAAGTTATTATTATTATTTTTTTTTTCATTCAGATTAATATTTAAATTACATTAATCATATCTCTTACAATAAATTACTATAAATATTACAGAAATTTTTAACATTATAAAGAAAATTGGGTGTTATTTTAGAGTTAAAAATTAAAATTTTTAGTTTTGCTTGTTTTAGTGAATATTACGAAGACAATGAGAACATATTACATTATTATTTTTTTTGTGCATTCATTTTTGCACTGCATACGAATATTATTATAGATTTCTGTTATTCTGTCTTTAAATTATCAAAAACAATTTATGAAAAAAAGATTTTTTTTTATATACTTTCATTTAAAAAAAATGACTCTTCCCTTATATTTTGGAACATACTCACTACTTTATTATGATAATAAGATACACATATCAGTATAACTTACTTGATATCATCCTAAGATCAAACATACAAAATATTTCTTTCTTTAAAAGCATGTAAATGTATTTTTCAAACGTAAACGTGCTTCCAATATATATTAGGCGTCGCGTGGAAAAAAAAATCTTATGAAGTATCTTTGTTTCTTTGCGGCTACTGAAATCAAATACATTATATGTAAGGAGAATACAAAGTAGAGAGCAGAGATTGAAAAGACAAAAAAGAAATGATCCTGCCAAATTCGAAGAAAAAGTGATAAATACGATTTATAGGGCGTTTTCTCTTTTATGTGAGATATCAAATATATTAAGATTTGAAAATATATTTCAAAGGCTAAAAATAAGCTTATTTTTCATATATTTTCCATTGTATTTCTCATACAAATATATCTCTATATATATTAAATATATTTCAACTACTAAGGGTTGCTAACACATTTTTTTTAACTGTCTGGATACAGATATGTAATATAATACATAATACAAAAAATATAAACATGTTATTGCAATAACTTTATTTCTGAAGTTATTATATTATTATTTTTACTATTATTTTAATGAATGTTTGGTAAATCAATATTTTCATTTATAGATAGAAACTATCATATTTTTTGTTGACATAAATTATCAAATAATTTGTTTCAAATAAATGAAAATAAATACCAGTAGAAGCGAGATAAACAAAAATGGTGGTACTTCATTTAAATTTAAAAGCATTTCATTTCCTAATGTACTCGAAATTTACAAAAAAAATTTAATGTATACATAAATTATAGAAATTTTATTTCTTCAACATTTATGTTATTCTTCTAAATAGAAACTTTTCAACATCTAAGAGCTTTTTTACATATAAAAATAATTCTAAGCGTTAAAAAGAACAAATTTAGTTAATAGAAATTCAGGATAATATCCACAAATGGCATTTCCAATATTTGTTTTTCTGAATCAGTCAAAGTCTGCAAATGGGTTTCATTCTCTTATTCGAATAAATATTTTATATCTTCTTCATTAAAAAGCTCTGTAGAAAATTAAAATGATTAGTTCGAAAATTTCTAGTGTTCTCCTACATTTTATTTAAAACTAAATAGTAATATTTTAATCCTATCTAATGAAATATTACAATGTTTTAATATATTTCATTTTTTTTTTTCATTTTGCAGCTATAAAACTTGTTGAAAAAAAAAATTCTTTATTGATTTTTCATAAACTGTATTCTGGAATGTCTTTTAAAAATATGAGAGGATAATATATTAAGCGAATTTTTTATTCATACATATACTTAATAATTATCTAAAAATGCAATTTCTTTATACTTAGCCTGTACAGCTATATTTTCTTTTTAATAAAAAGAAATATATTGCAATGAAAGATATCGTCTATATAATGACAGCAACCACGTTACTGGATTCGATCTTTTATATTGCCTTATTCATGTTACAGATTTACGGGTTCAAAATATAGTTTACAAATAATCACTATATCTTAATTCAAGATGCAATAACTGTTATATAGCAATATTGTAAAGCATTTTTTATATTTTACTCTTATTGTAAATCATAATGATATTCATTCATGGGTTCAGTTACGTATATATTTCATATAAATTTCATTTTAAAGACTATGTATAATTACACATTTAATTTATTTTTCAGATAAGCATTGTGAATACAGTATTTTGCTAAAAGACATTTAAAAATTATAGGTTAATTAAGAAGAAGCTAAAATTGAGTGTGCTAAAAATCATTTTTTCAGTAGTTACTTATTAAATACAAAATGTTGTTTCTAAAAGTTTAATTATATTATATGAACATCTTAAAAATTACTCGAAATCTGTGTTTTTATATTTCCTGATATACAAAATTACGGTTTGATTAGTTCTGTTTATAGTTATTCAAAATTATTTGCTGTAATATCTTATTATAATATAGCTAAGTAGCAAATGCGCAGACTCTCTCTTGTCGATAGGAAATATTGCACAGAATATTATTCAATAGTTATTCACTTAAATATAGAACCATTAGATTTTGTACCTTTAGCCTAGGTCAATA